>JAYESA010000014.1:134704142-134989142 GCA_036927795.1 Iris macrosiphon
AGAGAGGAGGACGACAGGGAGGAGGTCAAGGGCTCAGGGCTGCGGGGTTCTACGAGGAGAGGACTGAAGGCGAGAAGGAAGGCGAGGCCAGCGGAGGCGTGGCCGGCCGGAGGTTTGATACTAAGTTTGGCAAATTTGGAGATTCAGAACAGGCGGATACGGGGCATTGTCGACGGATACATGTTGATTCTGGTGTGCACGCACATCCAAATCAACTTCTGTAAAATCTCGCACGTCCGTATCAACGACGCGCACGTTTCGGTGAAGACCGTACGCGACCAAGTCATCCCGTTTGGCGGGCGTACTCAGTTCTGGGGTGAAACAGGACCTTAGTTTTCCTGTTTTTGGATCGCGGTTTACGATCACCACAGGACCCGACGCACTGAGCGGGTTACACGGGCATCGAGAGGGTCTTGCAGCCTACGCGTCACAACTGACGGAACAGAAAATAGAGCAACGAGGAGAGAGAACGGGTTACCTGAACAGGGCTACATGGAAACCGAGATTTTACGTGTCCGCGAGGAGTTGCGACACGACACAAATTGTGTCCGGGTACTGTACGACCGTGTCCGGTCTAGGGTTCGATGGCTGCGGTCGACGGATACGGCGGAGGCGGCCGGGGGCTGCTCGACGAGGCTCGAGGCGGAGGGGGCTGGTGCTCAGGCGAAGGGGGCTGGTGCTCAGGCGGCCGGAGGAGAGAGGAGGACGACGGGGAGGAGGTCGAGGGCTCAGGGCTGCGGGGTTCTGCGGGGAAAGGACTGGAGGCGAGGAGGAAGGAGAGGCCAGCGGAGGCGGGGCCGGGCAGAGGAGCCGACGAGGTGGTGATGGTGGTTGTGCTGGGTTTCGGGCGGAGGCGGCTGGGGAGCAGGTTCTGGGGGAGGAGGACGTCGAGGGAGGTGGCGCTAGGGCGGAGGAGCCAGCGAGGCTGGGCGAGGAGACGACGGGGACGGAGGAGCAGGGAGGAGGCGAAGGTACTGGTGGTGGAGACGGCGGCTGGGTGACGGAGCGGGGGTTAGGGTTCAGGCGGGGCGGGGTTATATAGAGGCGGAGCGGTGGAGGGTAAGAGAGAGGGGCTGGCCGTTCGGAAAGAGGAGGCTGAGGGACGCAGGGTGCCGGAGCGGCGCGGCGGTTACGCGGCAGAGGAGTCGGCTGGCCGCTCATCGGTTACGGGGCTGAACGGATGGGGAGTAGAAGGGTTTCGGGTCGGGTCGGGTCGGGCAGATCCGGCCCGATCCGTTAAAACCGAATTACGGGTTTGGGTATGCGGGTTTTGGGTCACGGGTTAGACCTGAATTCGACCCGCAGACTCAGGGTTGGGTTTATTAAACCGGTCTGGGTTGGTTCGGTTTGGTTTATTTTAAATAAACTAGGTTTATTTCAGGGTTTAATTTGGTTTAATTAAAACTTGGTTTTTAGGGCTTTAAAAATACTTTAGGGGTCCAATAAATTCCCGGAAAATTATCCTATGTCTAATTTTTTATTTTACACCAGAAAATATCATTTCTATTATTTTAATATTATTTAATATCATTTAATTACAAAATACCTTTATTTTTAATTACAAAAAAATCTCAGAAAATTATGAAAAATTCCAAATTAAAAATTCTTAAAAATTAGGGGATTTACAATATGCCTAGTAGATTTTTCTTTGAACTAATAACATAAAACTTTATGGTAGAATTACAAAGACATAATATCAAAAGTCCTCCAAGCCCATGTATGTTGTGTCATTGACTATATACGGTGTTACGTCGCTATGACATGGCCTGAACCCGAGACTTTACCCTGTCAAGGTACCTCATATGGTGTCTCCACTGTAACATAGAGTACTATGCTCCTTTATAGTTCTTGTGATCAGCTGGCGCTTGAGGTCTTATATGAACGGATCCGTCAGACCCTCCTGACTCCGATCATCAACCACTATAATGATGCCATCTTTGATGCGCTCATATAGTGTCTCAAACGGACCTACTAGAATCACCTAGCTCTGAATATTAACCGCTACCATGATGCCATCCTTGATGTGCTCATACAACACCATGTGCCTTAGCCCCACAAATCTCTTATAACCATTAAAAAGAAAAAAATGATGCTACCGCTGCAATCGCCTGGTTGTCGCAGTGAATCGGTACCACTGAATATGCACACCAACCACTGAAAGATCATACATGAGCTTCCGAAGCCATCCTACTTCCTCTGTTGCAGCTCTGGTGCCCCATTCCCCTTTTTTGGGGAGCGCGGCTAAAAAATACTTTCGGTATCGTTTGATCGGGATAGATTAAATCAAGATATTTTCCTCGTTATGGATTTGCTTCTTCAGAATCAATTCCTATATTCAGTGGACTGTGCCCAAAGGATAGACTTAGCAGCAGAGTCAAGAGGGACCTCTCTGCTACAAGTTTGTTTGACCAGTTTTTGTTGTCTCCTTGTTGCTTTTGTGCTTTTGAGTTGGTTTTTGAATTTGCTTTTTCTTGAATGGTTTCGCTGAATTTTATTGCTTTCGTTCATTGAACTACATTTTTATTCTGATCTTGGAAAGAGTAGAAGAGGTATTGATCATCTGTTTGTGGCAAAGCAGGTGATCGTACAGTAGACGTCGCACGAGCGGAGTCTTGAAGCACCTCTTTTCTTTCTTCTCCCCACCAACTTGTGAGTGGCTATAATTCGATTAGTTGACCCTTCTTCCAAGTCTTCACATCTAAAATTCTCCCTTCTTGGTTGTTCTGGTCAAACGATACCATAATAACTAAAAGATGTCAAGTTAAAAAGGAATAGACTTGGATTACTTTTGCTTGTCAATAAACTTGTGAACGGTTACCTTATTGAATGATAGTTCGTTAAGAATGTTCTTTCAACATATTTCAATTCTAGTTTGAATATATATACTTCTTTTATTATTGAGCTATGCATAGAACACACATTGCTATGCAATATATTGAACATGAAGACTATGCAAAATAGATCATGCCATGTTACTTGTCTTGTGCTCGTGTTGCCTTGAACTGCATTATTTGATAACTTAGTGTAGACGTTGTTTGATCACGGACAACTTGTGCACAAGGTCTTAGTTCCTGCGGACGGTCGCTGGGGCACTGGCACCGATCCAATCCGGACGAAATTTTATGTTAGTCTCGTGTTCTGGACAGGATGGCTTATAGTTGACTGTGTACTTTCGTTGCATACCATCCTCGTCAATGACTATAACCCGTCCACTATGGCATTATGCCAATGATCCCCACATATATTTAAACTGTGCAAGCTAACTATATCTTCGTGGCAGGGAAGGTCATGGTAAGTATTATGCATGTGGTTCAGACGGGCAGGTAAAAGTCACCGAACGGTAGCATGTTTATTTCAGTAAACTTACATATCTAATGGTTGCTTGTAAAATGAACTAAGACGAGATAGAAAGACCATATAATAACTTTCATGCTTCATAGAAACACCGTGTTGATTGCTATAGTTGGGTTAGCTCGCCTTTACCAGGGTACTTTGATGTATTGACCTTCGTTGCAACCTGTTTCCCACACCAAAGAGATCCTGCAAGAAGCTAGAACGACTTTCCAATCCAGTCCACCTATCGGCACGTCCAGTTCGTGCCCTTGAAGCATGTTTTGAAGTTCCAGGAGCTAGTACACATACCTTATGCAGCTCCGTGGAAAGGCCATAGCTTTGCCCGAAGGTATTTATAGCTTTAAATTTTTAGTAAAATAATGTAATGTACAGGATGATTATCTCATTTTACGTCCACTTTTCTAAGCCCGTAAGGCAATTATCTGACTCTTTTAAGAGTTTGTAAAAGATGTTCATTATCAATGAAGAAAACTTTTCAATGTTTCAATATTGTATTTAATTATCTGCGTACTATGAATATGTGCTAATTATATAAAATATCTTGGCCTTATGCGTTACGCACCCTAGGCACACATGACATCATGCCCATGGGATGGCTATCGATTCTACGGAATCGGGGCATAATATATTGGTATCAGAGCACTGCTTCAAGTTTCTTTGACCCTCGTGTCAGAAAAGTTCCTTTAACGATATGTTCCCTATACCACCTCTTAAACTTGTTTGGTCAAAATGAGATACGTTCCATATAGTCAGTCCATAATATATTATGAGTCTGGTGCAAGTTACTTTCTTTTAAAGGAATAACCCAAGCGCAAGCATCAATGCTAGCACAAGGAGAGGTAAAATCCCAAGAAAGTAGTCCCAACACCTCCGGAAGTTCCAGAATTTACAAGCCCAAGAAAGGACAAGCCCAAGAAACTTAGTTTCTTAAATTCGAATTTTCTCGAAACGGGATACGTCCCGCTAAATGAGGCAACTTCATCGTGTGCGAATTATATCGAAAGACGCGTATCATCAACGCGGACGTGTGGAATTTTGTGAATGTTGATTTGGATGTGAGTGCACACCAAAATTAACGTGTATCCGTCAAAAAATATCGTATCGGCCTATTCTGACACTCATCATAATTTTGTGTGTGTATATCGTTTCGCAACAAAGCTTGCGCCATATGATTTGTAGCATTACGCTAGTCCTGTGACCCAAGTTTGGTTCGATTCTGAGAACGTTGATGAAATACGATTTCGTGGGCCCCACGGTTTCACTTGACGGGCGATTTCATGATCGGATCATCGGAATCCAGTTCTGGATGTTTCGTTAGGTTTGTATCATGGTTCTGGACTCGTCAATACTAAGTTTGACGAATTTGGAGAACTTTATCTCTAGCACATTTTTCGGTGCGAAATGGGCCACTAATAGATCTTGCTTTGACCAAAACTGTCAATTCGGCCCCTGTGTTCAAATTGGACTTATGGGTAGTCAATACTAGCTATTTCAAGTATTCTGAGAAAAATGATAATGTTTGTTTCAGCATCCGGAGGCGTACTTGGAGATTTCTCTTATATCGGGGCAACTGAAGGAGCTTAGAACCCAGGCCAGTGTACCTTGCCAACTTGTAGAATATCATGTACTATTATTTTCTTATATTCTTTGCATATACTTCTGTGATGTACTTGTTCAACCTAGGACCGTGAGACGTTGCTTAACGTCCGAATAAGATTTAGGTGTCGCCGTCGTACGCGGAGTCGTGTAACATCACTTAGAGAGTTGATACCACGATCCTATATTTTTTTACGTGCTTTCTTTACCAAGTACGTCATACCATATGACACTTGACACTATTCATGTGACAAAATTTTTTCAGAGTTATTCATGGTGATTTTTTATAGGCTTACAGGATTCGTGACATGAGACTTGCATATACATAAATATCATTATGACTCGATGTACTAGCTAGAGGTCATGATCTTGCGTGTTATGGACATGAGACGTTGTGGACATGAGATATGAGGTTACATTGGGTGGAGAGAGACACACAGGCTACAGACTGATTGTATATATATATATATATATATATATATATATATACTTTATTATTGGAGGTGCTTTAGTCTCTGTATCATAGCTTGGCCCATTACGTGATATTCTTGCTGCTACGGGCTCCCCGATACATAGATTGTAGTGGTCTCAGCCTAAGTACTAGTGATGCTCTCATTTGCATTTTACATAACTGGTTACATAGCTTGCCCTGAGTATCTATTTTTATTTATTGTATTTCATTTGGCTTGAGTGTTTCTTGTACCTTGCTATATCCCCCGAGGACCTGGATCCGGATTATATCTCCAGGTACAACAGAGGAGGTTTACCCCAAGGTTTACGGGACAGGAGCTGACGTTGGACCAGTACTAGCACCAGAGGACGAAGTTGTGCCGGATGATTTCTCCTGAGTATTCAGTTTCATACTCAGTTATTTATGCTCATTGTTATTTCATATCTGGACTTATGGACATATGTATTGACGTTATTCTCTTTTCTTATTTTGTCGGGTTGTTCCCCGAGACACTACTTATGTTGACTTGATAATGACTGTTTTTTTATCTATTATCTTGACTGGTCTATCATATTGAATTGTGTTTACTTTTTATGGATGAGATTAGAATTATATGAGATAGATGGTGTAGACTTGCATTTATATTTATTACAGCTTAAGTGCATTCTAACGGGTCTATTAAATTGGGTTTTCCCATTGGAGTTGTGCTGTTGGCCATTGCCACGTGGCTAGTCCCTCGGTATTTTACGACTGGGGCGTGACAATTTTGGTTTTAAAAATACTAAAACTTCTTATCCGATTTCCGTTTTGGGTTTTGGTTTTGGTCCAAAACTACAAGTTTTGAAAATACTAAAACTTCTTACAAAGATTCCTTTCATTCACGTTCAACTCGGGTTAAACCACAACATAGTTCCTTTATTATGTAACCAAAAAAAATGAAGTAAAGTAAAGAAATCCACCTCAACATAAAAGCAGCGTATGATAATAATCCGGTTACAAGCTGGCATAGCCTTAAATCCTAAGACAGTATCTCCAGCTCTCTCAAATAAAGCAAAGTAAGAAATTTACCTCGACATTAAAGCAGTAGCAGCTCAAATAGAGCGTACTTATGTGTATATCTCTTCCAGCTTACAAACAGAAAGAGTATATATTAATTTACCTCAAATATGGGAGTGCACAACTCTTCCAGCTCTCAAATAGAAAGAGCATATAAGAACCATTGATAATCAAACAAGAACATAGCAACTTTAGGTAGTAGGAAAAAAATCGTCCAGAAGTACTAAAATTAGTGTGAAACTCCAACAAACAAAGGAGAATGCTTCAGTAAAAATTGTGCAATTGAGTCAAATACAATTATGATTGATGCAGTAACAGAGTATTAGAAAAAATCAGAATAAAAATCAGAATCCTGTAGCAGAGTATCAGAACTTAAAATCAGAATCATGCAAATGCAATTACCATCAACTACATAAAACCAACAAAATATTTTATTTTCTCACTATCAAACCAAACTCCTGGTAAATTTTGTTGGACATTCTATTAAGAATGTTTTCCGAAACCTTTGAATGAAGATCTGAATGAAGCTTATCAGGATGAATGTTTTTCAGAATGCAACTATAGGGAGAATCTGCCAACTGCTTTGGATCCTCTATTGGATGAACACAAACATCAGGCCAATAAGAAAGTGTTCAAATATTTTAGCTCCAGGCTTCCAGCATGCTCCCCATATCATCCAAAATTTAAGTTATGTGGTCCTATGAACACAAACCAAAATATTAGAGTAAAGAATTAGCCATAAATTAGAATCAAAACCTCTCTAGGAAAGAAAATAAGACCTATAAAATAGATAATCTAACAAGTACAAACCTGAAATGAATGCACAATTAGTGTTCAAACACCATCATCTTTATCCAAATCCGTTACTTCATCACATAGGTCTACAAATGAACAATAAATATTTGCTTTAAAAATATTCGAAAAAACATGAAGACATTGATGACGAAAGTAAAAGTATACCCGTTTCATTTCGGTGAGCCATCTTCTCAATTTTTCTAGGATTATTAGGACAATTACGACTATCATGACAAATGTTGACACCATTACACATCCTACAAACTCTTGCTTTGTTCTTTTGGATCGATTTCTTTAGCCCACTCTTTATTCTTTTGTTACTCGTCACCAACTCATTCTCAAGTACATTGGTTGTCTTATTTCTACCCTTTGTTTGTGAAATGTGTGGATCTAATAGCAAATCCTCAACTATACTAATACAAGGCTGAACTTCAAGCACATGTCCATTCTCCTTTTGAAGCAAACGATCATCCAATTCTTTTAATTGTTTATATAAATTATGAAATCTATCTGTGCATAAGTTGAAACTTTCCTCAGATTTGCATGCTAGATATGTACACTGTGTCGACTATTGTATGAGAAAACTTGCTCTTGCAGCTTCTTCACCAATATGAGGATCATGCGGAATAACCCCATATTGAGAAGCAATTTCAGACCTATTTTCATCTTTTCTCCATCTCCTCATTATGAAGTAGGGAGGAATTTTATCTAAATAAAGCCTATTGAATACTCTTATCAAGTGCTTGCACGGTATCCCCGCAAAATCAAACAATTGGCATTCACATAAGCCCTCTTTCGTACTCAAGTTCATTATTACTTTCCTTTCCCTATTACTTCCATTTCTATAGCAAACGATTTATGTTTGAACATCACCATCAACCTCTGTTTCATCTACTCTGAGCTTGTATGCATCTTTGAACCGCTCCTCAAATTTTCCAAACAAGTTTTTTGTGTAAGTATTTGCGGCATGGACCAATATATTTTCTTTAATATTCAACACACGCTTCTTGTAAGTAGAGATATAGTCCTCCTTTCATTCTTTTACATATATCAAATCTAGCGCTTCATCATACTTAGCCACAAACTCTTTCAAACTTGTCTTGGCCGAAACAAATCAATCGAAAAAAGAGTTAATAATTTCACTTGGTTGTGTTGTATTCATACCAGCAAAAAATTTACTCCTATAATAGACAGGTATCCAACTTTGTCGGATACGATAAAGATCGTTCATCCAATCATTGTCATACAGTTCAAATTGTTCAACTAAATTAGCCGACTGATTTTTGAAACCTTTAACTGTCCATGCAAAATGAGTACAATTCTTTGCTGCTCTCTTGAACTCTGATTTCTTAAAAAATATATGACTTAATTTTTCTGCAATTTTTTTTGATGTGCCAAAGACAAAAGCGATGAAGAGTATTAGGAAATACTTTTGTTATTGCATTAGTCATAGCCTTGTCTTGATCAGTAATAATGGAGATTGGGTGTTACCCTTCTATGGCTTGAAGCTAATGTTGAAATACCCAAACAAATGTTGCTTCAACTTCATTTTCCAACAGCGCACAACCAAAAAGAATCGACTGGCAGTGATGATTCACACCTGTAAAAGGTCCAAATGGCATAGAAAATTTATTAGTTCTATAAGTGGTGTCGAACGTAACCACATCTCTAAATTGTTTGTAAACCAAGCGTAAACGTCCATTGACCCAAAAGAAGTTCACTACTCTTCCTTGCTCATCCGTATCAATGGCATAATAAAAATCGTTGTTCCTTTGCACCATATGATTAAAATTTTACTCTTACCGCTTCAGCATCTCCACATTCATTCAAAGTAATCCTCACATCCGCAAATGGTTATAAAGATCTCTATCATCATATTCGGTATTGGAAGAGCCTCCAAACAGTGCCAAATTTTATTAATTTGAAGTCTCTCTCGACTAAAAGATTCTGTCAATGCTTTCGCTATGGAAGGGACGCGTCTTCTAGATTTCAGATGAATCCTTTTGCTTGGAGTAACCAACGCATGACTGTGATCATCAAAAAATACATATACCTTCCATAAATCTGTATTTTTAAGATTGACAATACGCATTCGAGCCTTGCAACCTTCTCTCATTGTTGAAGTATTTCTTTTGATTAGACCTTCATCTTCCTTAGCCTTTCTCTTTTTGTAGGTTCCTTCACAGCTGCATAAAATTTTTATACCGGTCGGGTCTGAGCTACCGCATTTACCTCTCAATATTTTTTGCCTTCGGATGCTAAACCCATTCTTTCCTCCATAAGCTTGATAACAATATTCCGCCTCTTCTATAGAGTTAAAAATCTTTCCAACAAATATTTCTTTCTCAACTTCAACATTCGATGCGGACGCCATCTCTTGGTATATAGTTTCAGTAGTTGTAGTTCTAGTAGTCAGATTTTCAATACCGTCTTGAGGAGGAGAAATATTTCTGCTGCAAAAAGGCTCCATGTTGGCCTGTGTATGATTCACCATACTTAAGATAAGTTAACGATTAACCAAACAAAATATAGATGATTAGTTACTAAACTACTACTTTCCTGAATAAGTTGAAAGAATAAGCATCTCGTAAAAGTAAAACAACATCCAATAATGGTTTAACAAATTGTTGTGATATATAAAAATATATTGATTTGTTTCATAAAATAATTTTTTTTTTTACTTCGTGCAAGATTTCAATTGCTAAAATGTAGCATTTCAGGTCTTCCAACTCGAATACTAAAGTTTTCCTTTATATGGGTATCATCCACCATACAACCTCTTGTGTCTCTATTAATGTCAACAACACATATTTAAAGGATAATTATCTCTTTAAATTTTTTAGGAACCTAAAACAATAGAAAGTGTCATCTATTTTCCACTATTAAAAAAGTTGAGAAAAAAATAGAAAGTTATCAAAATTAGATATGCTCTTTTCAGTTAATATGACACTCAGATTGAATATCACCATAGGTATTCATTCGCCAAAGTTCTCTACTCTATAGACTTAGATTAGAATAGAAACAACTCCCAAATAGTTGCATGTATAAATTTCAAAAATAAATAAGAAAACCAATAAAGGGTGATAGTCATTAGTAACATTGTAAGAAAACCAATAAGAAAAATAAATTAGAAGGTACTGTAAAATTGTAAGAAAAAAGTGATTGCACAAATGGTCATTTGGTCAAACATATACTCATGATAGTATTTACAGTATATCTTACTGAGGATTGGCTCCATATGCATGCTCATGTTCAGGTGTAATATATGAAAAAATATTACTATATTCCTTCTTTAATAAAGATTCAAACGACCTCCAGAACAAGTTTTGAATGAATTTATGTAACTATAAAATTTTAGCATCTTGTAAATTGTAACAAATTTAAAAGCCTACACAACACGAACAAATCATCAGCATAATATGGGATGAAGAGAGAGACTTTAAGGAAGAAAAAAGTCAAAATTAGAAGGAATTTCAAAAATAAATAAGAAAACCAATAAGAAAAATAAATTAGAAGGTACTGTAAAATTGTAAGAAAAAAGTGATTGCACAAATGGTCATTTGGTCAAACATATACTCATGATAGTATTTACAGTATATCTTACTGAGGATTGGCTCCATTTGCATGCTCATGTTCAGGTGTAATATGTGAAAAATATTACTATATTCCTCCTTTAATAAAGATTCAAACGACCTCCAGAACAAGTTTTGAATGAATTTATGTAACTATAAAATTTTAGCATCTTGTAAATTATAACAAATTTAAAAGCCTGCACAACACAAACAAATCATCAGCATAATATGGGATGAAGAGAGAGACTTTAAGGAAGAAAAAAGTCAAAATTTAATCAATATTACTATATCAGAACACCAAATTTCCACATAAACTAGCACAAACTCATCAATCCTAACAAGAAAGGTAAATCCAACGACTATTTTTCAATTATCCCTTCCTATCTATTGAAAAGGTTCCATGATCCTCATTATCCAGGATTGTGAATCCTAAGTTTGTCTAGCAGATTTAGTTGTAGTAGCTTCTATAATTGATTTTATGGACTCGTTGATAAGTGCAACAAGATCTCATGCATTTGGAAACATCATCCAATCCAACTGATGAAGATATATGAAGCAGGTAAATCGAGCCACAAGTCCAAACAATTAAATCCTAACAATATGTATTAAACCTCCAGAGTAACCTGAAAGTCAAATCATCAATCCAAATAAATGATAGGTTTCAATGAGCCCAAGTTTAGAATTTTAGTTCCCCTAGGAGCAATAAAACATCAATGTCCACCTTGTTAGCCATGCCCAAAGAGATATAAAAAAAATAACTTAGCAAAATCTAACTAAACCATTCAGCATAAATAAATCAAACAAATGGTCCTAATTACCCAAAGTTCTTCATATCACCATAAGTGCAAAACACAATTTTGATTATAAAAAAAATTGATCAAGTACATAGTCCTTCTGACGGCAATGAAGCATCTAGGTTTCATTTTTGACCAGATCAACAATCTAAAAAGATGCATCATGCACAAGCCTATCTCACTCGAGCTACATAACTCTAGCAATGACCCAAAATAACTCTTTATTCCTTCATTTGGAAACAACCAGCGAAGAGTTCGATCAAACCCTTCAAACCTAAGCATTACTTAGCTCTTTCATGGGATGAAGGCATCAATTGCAAACTTAGACCAGATTTGACAATAAGTTAATACAAGATCCTTTCATGTCGAAAAGAGAGAAAGGGCGAACATGTTACTAAAAAAGTACTTATAATATAAATAATTATTATTTTCCAGAGATTTATAAGATAAGAAATAAACAAAAACGAAATTTGTTACCGGCCTCCAGGAAAGTCGTGCACGAAGCACTGCCCTAAGAGTTGATCCGAGGTCTATGTGCAGACGTTTCTCGGAAGCTCCTAGTGGTAAAACCCCCTGACTACCGGGTTCTCTTTGTTGCACACAACTCGGAGAGAGAGACCGAACTTAGCTTTGTCCAGAGCAAGGATTCAGAGAACAAAATGGTTTGAGAGAAGAGAGAGAGAGAGAGAGAGGTTTTACGTAGGAGAGTTTTTCTGTGTAAAAAATGAAGGAGAAGGAGACCAAATAAATAGGCTGAAGCTGTTTCAAGGTTCAATGAATCTGGACATGAGCCACAGACAGGGTACTTAATGGCTCATAAACAGGCCATTAAGGAGCAAATAAAACGTGGGAAAAAGTTGTCAAAAGAGCTGTTGCAAGGTTCAATGAATCTGGACATGAGCCTCAACGTTCAAATTTGAAAGAGCCAAATGGGTTCAAAAAATAAAGAGCAGCAAAAAATTTTTTTGGATCCCAGCCTGAACCCGAAGAGTAAATTGGATAGGCATTCGGCGTCCGCAGGTGTGGGCACGTACCCGCACCCATTACGCACGTCGAACAGAACTGAGCCGAGCCGGGCCGGACGGCGGCGGCGTGCGCATGTGGCCCAAGGGGTCCCCCACACAACATCTTTAAGAGAGCAATAAAGAGGAACTAATTTATGCATACAAGGAGGGGTTGGCCCATCCGATGTGGGACTAAAAGAAAGAAGGAAGTTGAGCTTTTGCTCAAGAAGGCTAACAATTCCCCCCCCCCCCAAAAAGGTCAAGTTCCGGAATAGAAGTGACTAAGAAATTAAAAGGAAGAGTGTCTGGACAGGTATATACTATGCATAGATAAGATGGACTACAGCCTTGAATCTCACTTAGTGATTATTGTCTTTGTCTGAAGAAGTGCTTGATGGACTATGCCTTGAATCAGACTTCTTTCACCAGATTCAGAAAATAGCACACATAGTACGCTAGAGGTTCTAGGTCTAACAGGTGGCGCTTATGGTTGGCCATGCGCACTAATCCAAATTTATGAGAGTTGTCTGGGATTGCCCTATCCCATAGTCGCGGCCTTCACGACCTCTCATATAGGTAAGTCCTTAAGGGTTGGTGATAGGTTTCAACCCTGCATACCAGCTTGTACCTATTAAGAGTTTTTAAAACTCATCCTGACTATATCACTCAAGAACACTGTCACCATAGGGATGGGGAATCATTGTACGCATGTACATCCACTTGGGCATTATAGAATGAGATTTTAATCTCAGGTCAGTGTTCCATAAAAGTCACCTAAGTCCAGCTTGTTCCTACCCATTGAACTAGCTTCTTGGGATCTCCAGTCAGACTCGGTTGGGTTTCTACTGCTGGTGACTTAAATTATGGGCTTAACCCCATCCTCCTCGATGATCTTAGAATCAAAGTCCTAGACAGACCCTTCGTCAAGTGGTCTGCAAGATTCTTTTCTGACTTTATATAGTCAAGAACCACATATTTGCCCAATGGGCTCTTTATAGACTTGAAGTGCAGCTACAGGTGCCTGTTCATCTTAGCATTCACAGAATCATGCTTTAGTAGTTTCATAATAGATTTATTATCAAAGTTTATAGAAATTGCAGGAATAGGATTAATAGAAATAGGTATATGCATAATAAGATTTCTTAGCCATTCGGCTTCTGTACATGTAGTGTCCAAGGCTATCATTTCGGAGTCCATTGTACTCCTAGCTATGATAGTTTGTTTACATGAGCCCCAGGAGATTGCAGCTCCTCCTAGAGTGAAAACATATCCAGTAGTGGATTTTACATCATGTGAGTCAGTTACCCAGTTTGCATCTGAATAGCCTTCTATGATATCAGGGTGTCTAGTATAGTGCAACATATAATCTAGAGTACTCCTAAGATATCTAAATACTCTTTCTAATGTTGTCCAATATAACTGATTTGGGTTACTAGTATATCTACTTAGTCTCCCAATAGCAAATATAATATCAGGTCTGGTCCTGTTTGATATATACATGAGAGAGAGCCTATCATCTGAGAATATCTGTGTTATTCCATGGGAGAACCCTCATTCTTCTTGAGAACAACACTACTGTCATAAGGAGTAAGAGCAGGTTTCTTATAAAAATACTCAAATTTTTTTAGCATTTTTTCGATAGAGTGTGCTAAGGATAGAGTATAGCCCTCATTGTACTTGGACAGTTGCATGCCTAGAATCAAGTTGGCTTCACCTAGATCTTTCATATCAAACTGGCTGGATAAGAAGTCATTGGTATTAGTAATCAATTCTAGTGATGATCCAAAAATAAGGATGTCATCTACATACAAACATAAGATGACACAACTTTCATCAAAAATTTTGGAGTATATACATTTGTCATACTCATTTGGCACGAAACCATATTCTGAGATGACTAGGTCAAATTTGTTGTGTCATTGTTTGGGAGTTTGTTTTAGGCCATAAAGAGATTTAACTAATCTGCAAACTTTATTTTTTTGGCCTTTAGCAATAAAACCTTCAGGTTGCTCCATGTAGATTTCTTCCTCTAGGTCCCATTTAGAAATGCTGTCTTTACATCCATTTGATGGATTATCATATTATGAATGGATGCTAAGGCTAGAAGGGTTCTAATAGAGGTGATTCTAGCTACAGGAGAGTAGGTATCAAAATAATCTATTCCTTTTTTCTAGGTAAAATCTTTGGCTACTAATCTAGCCTTGTATTTCTCTATGGTACCATCGACTCTAAGTTTCTTTTTGAATATACACTTACAACCTATGGGTTTACTACCTGAAGGCAGGTCTACTAGAAACCAAGTATTGTTCTCCATGATGGAGTTATACTCACTGTTAATGGCTTCTTTCCAGAAAGGGGCATCAGGGGAAGATATTACTTCTTCATAAGTTGAGGGATCACCCTCTATCAAAAAGGTGAAGAAACCTTCTCCTAAGTTCTTTTCAATGAAACCTTCTCCTAAGTTCTTTTTAATTCTTTCTATTTTACTCCTTCTAGGTTTTATATTTTGTTCGGGTTGTGAACTAGATATTTGAACATGAGAGCTAGTGGACGGAGCATGAGAGAAGTTTGAGGGAGAGGAAGAAATTTTATCTTTGAAGGGATATATATTCTCAAAGTAAACTGCATCTCTTGCTTCTATAATAAAATTGTTAGATATTTTATTTACTTCTGAGTGAGTAACAAGAAATCTATTGGCATTGCTATCTAGGACATATCCTATGAATATAACATCTACAGTCTTAGGTCCAATCTTCCTCTTTTTAGGTTCAGGAATTCCTACTTTAGCTAGACATCCCCAAATTTTGAGATAATGGATCCTAGGAGCTCTACCTTTTCATAATTCGTAGGGAGTCTTATCACTAGACTTACTAGAAATTCTATTAAGGATGTAACATGCCGATAACAATGCTTCTCCCTATAAATTATCGGGAGCACCTGAGCTGAGGAGCATGGCATTCACCATGTCTAACAGGGTACGATTCTTCCTTTCATCAACTACGTTGGACTGTGGTGAATATGGGGCAGTTACCTCATGGATTATTTCGTGTTCTTCACAGAAATTGGTCATATCATTTGATGTATACTCTCCACCACGATCTGATCTAAGAATCTTAGTCTTTCTCTCTAACTGGTTCTCAGCTTCAGATTTATAGACCTTAAATCTGTCTAGAACTTCATCTTTGGTTTTGAGAATATATGTATAACAATACTTTGAATGATCATCTATGAAGGTAACAAAGTATTTTCTACCACCTTGGTTCAAAACCCTATTTGAGTCACACACATCACTATGAATTAGTTCTAGAAGGTCAGAGTTCCTTTCTACAGATTTGAAAGGTAGCCTAGTATGTTTGTCTTGAACACATATCTCACACTTGTGTTTATCATCTATTGGAGTCTTAGGAATAAGATTTAAGTTCATCATCCTTCTTAGGGAACCTAGATTCACTTGACCTAATCTACTGTGCCATACATTTGAGGATTCTATATTTGAAACAACAAAGGAAGGATCTGAAATTTTATTCACGGTACTCAAAATAAAAAGACCATCTCTTATAAATTCTTTTCTAATAAAGAAGTCATTCTTAGAAAATACTACTTTATTTGCTTCCATAACAATCTTGTACCCTGAATCTACAAGGAGAGACCCACTAACTAAATTTCTTCTGATAGACGGCACATGTAACACATCATGAAGAGTTAAAAAATTTTCTGATGTCATATTTAGATCTATTCTTTCTCTTCCTATAATCTGTGCCGCTGAGCCATCTCCTAGAGTTACACCTCCTACACCTGATTCCTGATAGTTTAAAAAATAGGAGAGATCAAAGGAAACATGAACATTAGCTCCAGAATCCAACAACCAATCCTCAAAATGGTAGAAAATATTGACAAAGGGTTGATAACTTACAGAACTGAAGGAACTAGAAGAGCCATTGAGAAGCATGTTTGCTTCTGGTTTGGCAGGACGTTTCCCTTTAAAAGGAGTCTAGACAGATTCCTTCTTCCTATGGAAACGGTTGGTGGCTATATGGTTTATTTTACCACACACAAAACAAAATCTCTTCTTATCCTGAGGCTGACCAAAGGTTCTTGGTTTATTGTGGTGATGGTTTTGGTGGTGAGGCTGAGGGTTCTGCTTCTTCTTGAAGAGGTTCCTTTTGGGTTTGTGGTGATGATGAGGTTTGGGTTTGTCTTGGGATTCTACAAGGTTTATCTTAGCTTTAAACTCAGACTTAGGGTTAGAACTTAGCCTAATTTGTTCTTCTGTTCTAATTTTCTTTAGTACTTGAGCAAAGGTAAGGTTACCTTGGGTATGAATAAGATCTTTCTTAACATCAGACCAAGAAGGAGGAAGCTTGTCTACTAAACAGGCTATTTTATACTCAGTAGAAAAGAAAGTACCTTTGGCTTGAATATGCCTAAGATATTCTTGGAATTCATGTATTTGATCATTCATGGGTTTATTATTTACCATAAAATATCTGTTGAATGAGGAGGAATTGAATCTTTCGATTCCAGCATCATCACAGCTATATTCATCTTCTAAAGCTTCCCAAAGTTCTTTAGCACTCTTAAATTCAAAGAATATGTCATATAATGATTCAGACAAAGCGCTTAGCATTCTGTTGAAGCAGTGGTAGTCTATTTCCTTAGGTATTTTGGGTTTAGAGGAGTTGGTGGATTTGGACACTCCTACGTCAGACTCGGTGTCATCAGAATCATTTGTGTTGGGTGTGGAACCATCAATGGCTGAGATCAGCCCTAAAGTTGTGAGCCAAAACTTTATTTGACTCTACCATCTCTTAAAGTTGGTCCCGTTGAACTTAGCAGGTTTAGCAGTGAAAGTCTCATCCTTGCTAGTCATGATTGCTATTGAGAAAAACTGAAACTGAAAGATATGTATTTACTCAATAACAATGTCCAATGATTTAGAAAATAGTTCAAGTGATTTTGCTAATCAATCTTAAAATATTTAGTCTATCAAGTGTAGATTAACTTGGGTTAGTTGTAGGGGCCGTTTCCCAGCTAGCGGTGGTCCGAAGACACTTAAATACCGTGTCGCTTAGGGCTATTTACACCCGGTTGACAGAAGGACCCTTTCGGCTTATTCCTAAATTTATCTTTACTTTTAGAATGAAGACTCAAAGGAATTTGCAGTTTCACTTTAACTATTTATTTACTTGTAGAAAATAATTTATATTATTCTAAGATGCAGTAGAAATATGTTCAAACATTATTTTCACAAGGCAAGGTATTTAAACAACTTGATATGTAAGAAATTGTTCAATTATATTTGAAATTTAAAAATGATGCAAGTTGTTTCAGAATCTTATTCAAATAAAAAGTACTAAAGTTATTTAATTATTTGCTAGTCACAAAAATTGTCTTTAAACAACTATGAACAATATAGTTGCAAACAACCAGATTAAGCAACTAAGCTACAACAGAAATAATTTTATTGGTAGAAATAATTTTATTGCAAACAACTAGAATAAGCAACTATGAACTTGTTATTTTATTGTTACAGTAGAAATAATTTTATTGGTAGAAAATAATTTTATTGGTAGAAAATAATTTTATTGCAAACAACCAGAATAAGCAACTATGAACTTGTTATTCTATTGTTACAGTAGAAATAATTTTATTTCTACAGTAAAAATCAGTTTATTGCTAGAAAAAGTTTTTTATTGCAAACAACAAGGATAAGTAACTATGAATTAGTTATTCTACGATTAACAATTATTTTTTTGTAACAGGAAATCAGACTCAACTCTTAGATTGTTAATAAAAAAGTACTTATAATATAAATAAATATTATTTTCTAGAGATTTATAAGGTAAGAAATAAACAAAAACGAAATTTGTTACCGGCCTCCGGGGAAGTCGTGCACGAAGCACTGCCCTAAGAGTTGATCCGAGGTCTATGTACAGCCGTTTCTCGGAAGCTCCTAGTGGTAAAACCCCCCTGACTACCGAGTTCTCTTCGTTGCACACAACTCGGAGAGAGAGACCGAACTTAGCTCTGCCAAGAACAAGGATTCAGAGAACAGAATGGTTTGAGAGAAGAGAGAGAGGTTTCACGTAGGAGAGTTTTTCTGTGTAAAAAATGAAGGAGAGGGAGACCAAATAAATAGGCTGAAGCTGTTGCAAGGTTCAATAAATCTGGACATGAGCCACAGACAGGGTACTTAATGGCTCATAAATAGGCCATTAAGGAGGTCTTATTTGTTATGAATATGAATGAATGGTGTTTTCTCGTGCGTTTAACTTTGACAACCAACATTTATAAGTACAAGCTCAGGTAAGACAATATGAGGCCTGTTTTAGGTTCTCAAATCATTTTGTACTTTGGAAAGAATGATAGTAAGTTAAAGTCTAGTTAAATTTTACATATTTTTTTTTTTTCAGCTTTTATGTTTCATGTTCGAATTTTAGTTTTGAAATTTGGGATCATCAAGTTTCAGTAAGGAAAAATAATTATAGGATTTTGGGCAAGAAATTTCGTAGATTTTTATTGTAACTACTTGAGAATTGAGGATAATTTTTTTTCATTGGGAGTCTGATTTTTTTTTTTTTTTTTTCATTTGAATTGATTTTAGTGTTAAAATAGGGTCGGCTTGGGGGTTTGTCGATTAACATTTTAACAAAACTACTAACATGGGAGCAAGAGCAACAACAAGATGCCACTTCTTGTTTTTGATTAATGGGAATTGGTAAGCATTTGGAGTAAAATCCTTCTTGTTTGGATACAACATGGGTTTGGTTGCAGCTTAACAATGTACATTCTCGTGGATCCGAATGTGGATAAGTGCCTGGAGCTCTCTGCTATTAGAGCATCAACAGGCTATTTCCAATTTCTAGATTATATAATCAGAAAGTAGGAGATTATTTTTTAAATAGTAAAGTTTAATTGGAATCTCGTGATGGTCTCGTCCTAGCCTTAAGAGCTATGACGTCTCGTCCTAGCCACAAGAGCTATGTGACGTCTTGGTATGAGAATTTCAACATTCAAAATATAGAAATTCATTTGTAGAATAGTAATGTTCAACTCGGAATCCCAATTTATAGATTCTAAATTTCACATTATTGTTTGACCTTATAATTTTTTGACATTTGACACCAAAGGTTATTTTATATTGTACAACCATTTTCTACTAATTCCATACAGATCCAACATATTCTAAAATTATTTTTTTATTGTAAATTTGGGCCTCAAGTTCTATATAATCACCATATATTAACATTATGTTTGAGAATGAGGGAAATATAGGAAAGAAAAAAAATTAAGAAAAAAGTGGAGAAAAAAAAATAAAGTTCTTATTTTTGGAAAAGGAAAAAGAAAGTGGAATAAAGAAATTGGAGGAAAATTTTATGTAGATTCCACCCAAAAAAAAATTCTCCAAAAAAGGAGAGGAAAATGAACACATGAAAAATTTTTGGTAAAAATTATCCAATTACTCTTCTCCAATTAATTCGTTGTCTTTTTCTACGTTACATTTTCGTATTCATAAATTAAGAGCTAATTAGTAGTTTTTTCTCTGTCCCACAAAAAGAAAAAAAGTTTTTCACTTTTTTTTTTTTATGCTTTTTGATCATCGAAAGAAGAAGAGATAAAATTAATCCCCTCCATTCTCCTTCATCCCAAACATAGTATACGAATCATGCTTTTATAAAGCCTACAGAATTGCGAGGAATTTGAACGGGCAACGATGGCTAAAACTTATAGCTAAGCCCCCACATACATTATGGGCTGCATGAATTTGACTATAATTAAAATCCTTTCATAGAATTATATGAGTTGCCATAAGTATGAGAATTCATAGACTACAAAGCACATCATGCATCAAATTTACCTTGAAAATTCCTGAATTTCTTTCTGAAATTGTACTATGCTAGCTTTTCATCAGAACAGTTGCCAAGAAAGACTAAATAGATTGGTTAAAGCTTATTCTACTTCTAACAAGTTGCTTTTCATGGACAACTTTTGAAGGAAAAGGGAAGGATGCTTTCCGAAGTTGCAAAACACGCCTTCTTTTTTCCTATGGGATTGCAAATGAGTTGTACCTTTACCTAATTTTATTGGTGCATGCTATGTTGGGGTTTTTTTCAAAATATTTTCAGTGAATTAAAAGTAGGTTTATACCAAACATTTTACTCTTTTTGACCTCCATAGTCTTTTTTAACATCCTCCGCAACAACAATAGAAACTTTAGGATCCGTTTGGATATGTTATTTGAAACTTTTCTGAAAATAATTTTCTGAAAGTAAATTTGTTTTTTGAGTATAAAAATTTTGATTTTGCGTTTGGTTACTTTTATCTGAAAAGTAATTTTAAGAAACAAAAAATAAAAATTCAGTTTAATAAAATATTTTTAGAAAGTCATTTTTTTAACTGTATCCACATTGTTCGTGTTCAACTGTGTCCAAGGTCTGCAGCGCCAAGGCTGTGTCCGTTCTGTCCCCAAAAATATGTCCTCGAGTTCGTGACGACCTGGGTAGTGTCATTCGTGTTCGTCGTCGTCGTGTCGTTCATGTCCGTCGTCGACGTGTCCTCGAGTTCGTCGTGTCGTTCGTCATCGTCGACATGTCCTCGAGCCTTGGGACGAGGACTCGTCGGGATAAAAAAAAACTTGGACCATGGAGAGGAAGAAGACACAAACTGTCGTCCTCGACACCTGGTCCCTCAACGTCGTCCTCGACGACGAGCTAGGTCGTCGTCCTCGATGGACTGTGGCGGTGGCGGTGGAGCGGGAGCCATGAGAGCGGATATCCGGGTCTGACAGGTGGTGTTGGGCTCACCATCGCCTGCTCGAAGTAGCGGGTCTGGGCCACCGCATCACCAGCCACCCCACCGACATCACCCACCTCCAGAGGGTCGGCATTGGCCTCGTCCTCTCAGTCGTCTCCATGGCCGAAAAATATTTTTTTTCTCCTTTCTAAAAGTAACTTTTAAATGTATGATTCCAAAAAAATAAAATTTACAACTCAGATTTGTCTTTGTCCAAATATTTTTTTTTTTCATTCATTCTGTTATAACTTAGAAAACTGAGTTATAATTCTTATCCAAACGGGCCTACCTAACTCTTTTTAACATCTTCCAACAACACTCTAGGAAAGCTTTTTTGATTAGTATACCAAACCTATGCTATGAGACGACACTTAGGCCTTTGTTTAGTTCACTGAAAGAAAAGTAAATAAATTAAACATCCTCTTTTATCCAATTAAAAATTATAAATTTTAATAAAAAAAATTTGATGTTTAAAAATATCAGAAAAATTGAAAGAAAAAAATAAATTCTTAGAGTTCGAAAGTGAATCCTTCGTGGATGAAAACAACTATTTTCTTCCATATATAGTTTTTTCAATCATTTTTTTTATTTTATTTTTGGCATCCAAACAAATTTTTTTTTTTTCTCTTTTCAAGATCATGAATTTGCGGGCCTTAGAACCACTATCCATTAGAAGCATCCTATATAGGGGGAAAAGTAAAAATGAAAACAAGGATAAAGAATACAGCAGATAATTGGCATGCATTGTTATAGATATCTGGCTAAAGAAGTCTTTGAACTCACATGCAACATACCCAAAATTTAAATGATAAGGAACCCCACTTGAATCCATAGCAATACTAGAAAACATAGACTAACATCACTTATAACCAAAACATGCAAGGAGGAAGACTAAAAGAAGTAAAAGATTGATCAGCAGAAGAAATTGAAGAATTAAATTAAACTTTCGTTCAAGGTCATTCTTACTCCTTCCCCAAATTCAAATTACCTTTGGCATCTCCAACCCTATTGTTGACTTTGGAAAAAAAGTTGTTGCCACATAGAATGAAAATTTTAATTTAAAAATTCCTCTCCGTAAATTGTTAAACTTACGTGACAAAAATTATAAAAGATATTGAGAAGTTGGTTGTCAAGTTCTAGACAATATATTCACCTACATGTCATCAATTATAAATAAAAAATATTTAGAAAAAAAGAGAAGTTGTATTAGAAAATGAAAAAAAGTAAACATCTCAATACTTTTGTATTGGAAAAAACTTTTCTACTTCATAATCTTTTGTGAATATAGTCTTGCCACATAGGCAAGACATTGTTGCATGTACCTCATGCCACATAGGGATCACAATACATTACAAGACAATAGGGTTGGAGATGCTCTTGGCTCCACACTTTTGACAGTTGCCTCTAATTGACGATAAATTATTCAGTGGGACAGGCTCACCACGTGGCAGTGGTGAATGGTGACCCCGTCTATTCGTACAATGACACATGATAATATCTTATTACTTTATATATTCTATCTTAATAATATATATATATATATATATATTTTTTGCTTTTTGATATTACTATGTATCATTATACATTTATGAGCTCACCATTCACCACCGCTAGATGACGAGCCCGTCCTACTGAATAATTTGTCTATGTTGATTTCATCCTTCTTTCTTTCTATTTGTTTATGCCTTCAAGTGTCATCTAATTTAAAACTTATTCTTAAATTAAACAAGGGTTATTTACGTTAACTATTTCATATTTTATGTTAATTACACGAGATATCTCTACTTTTTGAAACTAATTACAGGGGTACCACTCTCCTTTAGGGAAAAATAAATTAAACATATGAGTAGTTAGTGTTATACCTTTATGAGACTCGTCTCACTATTCTAGTATACGTACCCGAGATATGCGTATTATACGTGTATAGCTAGCTTATTGTTTAATTGTTTACTTTATGCTTCATGTCATTCATGCATTGTTTATGTTATTTTTGTAAATATTTATTAGTTGCATGCTTTAGACCGTTGGTCCCTTGGTTTTCTTGTGTGTGGCTATGATGAACCCTTTTGAGCGGCATGGATTATGATCCAATGGCCTACAATCCTATCTCTTCCTATATAAGCAATCTCACTCTCTTTCTTCTACTTTTCTTTCATTTCTTTTTTCCTTCTTCATTTTTTTCCCCAGTAAAAAGCAGTAGCCGGGCTTGGCCTTGGTTGTGGGTGACCTTGGTAATGTTTATATTAGGCTAGAACTTGACTGTAGGTAAGTATATCTTGCCAACCGAGTGAACCCATGAATTGAGAGTTTCTTAATAAACCTAAGTTTACATTTATTTGCTAGCTTAGTTATCTATATATCTTTAGTAGCTTAGAACTGTATTGTGATCGTTTGTAACCTTGATATTCTGTTGCTCTTGTAATTAATCTTGAACGTGTAAGTTGAGAACAACAAAGTCGGAACACAAAACGTGCTGGCCGGAGAAGAATTTACAAACTCTACGAAAAGTGTGCATGAGACCCTTGAAAACTTGAGCGCACTGTGTGCCATCTCATAAAAATTCTTGCGTTCAACAAAGCATTCAATCCTTGAAATATGCTTGCGTTCAACACAACATTCAAATCCATGCAAAATTCTCCAAGATATGTTGAGTACTCTGGGCGTACTTTAATCCTCATGCGTACGTTTTGTACGAATGTCATCTAATCAAACCCTTGCAAAAGTGCGCCAAGGCCATCAGAAACTTGGGTGCATTTTTGAGAAAAATCCTTAGCGGCGCATATTTGATCGTTCAATCTCGCCAATCAAGAGAAAGTGCATCAAACCTATGTTGGCGCAATAATTCCTTTCTTTGAGTTTTCTTGAAGGGAGTGCCTTTTCTTTGGCATCGTCTCGACTGTCGTGTTCTCAAATGTCATATCTTGACTGCTGTGCCATGCCTTGAGACTTGTCACGACCCGCACCCGGTATAAGGGTACGAGAGCGTGGGTACGTCCAGCCTACGCCGCAGCATCAGCGGTAGAATGCTGTCTAGGTCATGTAACTATCTAATCAATCTCACATGAATATCCAACTCCATAAGGAGACATGGATATCACAATATAATGCTGAAAATACTCAATCACATAAGCTAAAGCACGATAAGATATCGAAGCAAGCAATGAAATACAAGGCAAGTCTAACGACAAAATAACCATACCTGCAATCAATAACATCCAATTCCCATGTGTGTCAAAAACAAGTCCACTATGTCACGGTCTGGAAAAATATATCCAGTCAGGATTGGAACGAAATACACCTCTAACAGCAGTTCCACATATATTGATAAATTTATAATACAGTGTAAAGAAATACAGACATATGTAAAAACTGGCGAGAAGGAATACTGACGAGCATGAATATACTAGAAACATAAATACTGGAATAAGGAATACTGGAGCATATAATGTACATCTAGAAATGAAATAGAAATCCAAGTACACGCTAGAATAATGAACTGGTATGTAAAGGTGTACAAGAACAAAACTAGAACATGTGGGGATGCTAGATCAATACACTAGAGATACATGTCAAAAATTATCTAACTAAGTGTGTGAAATATCAGCATATCATGTGATCGGCTTGGGACTGGTAAACTCATTACATTGGTTAGCGATCATCCTTGAGGTCAGGCTAATCCATCCGGATAGCTATGATGCGAGTAATAGTCAGGCTAACCATATGTAACAGTGATGAGGCATGTAATGGTAAGGCTGCACCGACGTGAGGCGTGGGTGAGCTATGATGCATGTAAAGTTGGGTATGATCACATAAGCTACTAATATTTCCCCGTTTTCCCCCTAGCTAGCACGATGGATTCTCGATCACGACTACGACTCCTCGTGACAGGTCTCAATGATACCAACTCGTGTAAAGAACAGTGTCAGAGTCATGTATGCTATATAATAAGAGTTATATAAATAATCAACATAAGGGAAACTGTCAGAGAATGTACTCGCCTTGGATCCTTAGCTGGTAATACCAATGTCCAGTCCCAGAGTATCGTCTGGATGATCCAACAGTCCTATAGACATATCATAAAATAATACAACATTTGTATCAGACGCTAAACTAACACACAATCAAAAATACATCGAACTCAGGGCTATGCCAGGTATGGCATTGGTCAACTAGGGTCATCTAGTAGATAGACACATAAAACATATTATGCCTATTATTAACTAGCTTTAGTACTTACAATATACATGCACCAAATTAAGTACATATACAATATATATATATATATATATATATATATATATATATATATATATATATATATATATATATACCAATTAAAAATACAATATTATATACTTTTATATAAGTTCATATATACATATATACCATTCATTAATATTAATACATACAAATACTAATACACTAATTTAATTTATACTAGTATACTTTTTATTAAATACATATTATATAAAAATAGACCAATATATATATATATATATATATATATATATATATATATATATATATATATATATATACCAATTAAATTAAATACATACATATACCATTAATTAAATACATACTTATACCTATTCATTAGTTAGATACACACTTATACATATTTATTAGTTATATACATACATATACTTATACACTTCATATACATTACATTAATTAATAAATACATACATATACTAAATAATATACATATATACCAATTATATATATTGAAAATATACTAAGTATATACAAAATATATATATATATACATATACCAATTAATACATATACTATATATATTAAATATATATATATATGTATATATATATATATATATATATACACACACATATATACCAATTATATATTAAAATATACTAAGTATATGCAAAATACATACATACATTATACACATTTATATACACACTATACATATACATTAAATACCTACATACATTATACACTTAAGGAGGGAAGAAGGAGAGGGAGGCTCACCGGGAGGTGGCCGGAGTCGGACTACGGAGGAGCAGCAGGGAGTCGGGGACAGCAGGGTGGCCGGATGGGCAGCTGACCGGAGGACCGGATGAACGCCGGGGAAGAAGAGCAGCGGGAGGAGTCGAGGGATCAGATCGGATGAGGGAGGCTGGTCGAGGAGGAGCTCCAGGCGGCTCGAGACATTGGGAGAAGCAGTGGCGGTGTATGGTGGTGACGTCGGTGGGTCGACGGCGAAGTGAACGGGGAGACGGGCCGAGTGCAGGAGGCTGGGTGCAGGCGTTGGGTTGGTCTTCAACTGACCGGACTGCGGAGGAGCAGTCGACAGTGTCGGTTCAGGGACTCCGGTCGGGCGATGAAGCCAAGGGGGATGGTGGAGGCTCTAATGGGGTCGGCTGCTGTCGAGGCCGCTCGGGGTGCACTGGCGGAGCTGTGCCGGATGCAGCAGGTACGGGTTCGTCGAAGGAATGTTGGCTGAAGTAGCAGCTCAGCGGGGAGCGGTGGTTCTGACCGAAGCTGTGGCCGGCCGGGGAAGATGAGCATGGAGGAGGAGCAGGATAAAGGAGTAGAGCTGCGGGACGAGGTGTCGACGATGGTGGTGCGGCTGGTGGAGGGACGGTACGGTGGCAGTGGAGCTTCGGGTTGGCCGCTGGGATTGGAGGGAACTCAGTACAGCACAGTGGTCGACGGCCGGAGTTTGGGTCGGCTGAGGGAAGGTGCTCGGTGAACAGTGGGAAGAGGGTTGGTTTGGTGTTGGTAAAGGTGTATGTGTTTGTGTGAAGAATTTATATGGAGAGGGTAGGTTTTTCTATGTGGGAGGAGGTGATGTGACCCCCCTAGGAATTAGGGCCGACCAACCTAGGGATGGGGTTGCCTTGGGAAGAGGGTTGAGGTATATGTAAGGGGTTGTGTGGTGGGGATGGCTCCATTTTAAATGGATGGCCATGATTTAACATGGAGAAAAATGCAACAAAAAAGAGGAGAGAGAGAGAGGTTGGGTTGACTAGTCAAAGCTAGGGAGGGTTGGTTTTCTTTATTTGGGTTAAACCAATAGGATGGTGACACATCATTGCAATTTTATAATTAAGTCCCCAACAATTGGAGAATTGCACAGAAGTGGGTTTCTGGATTTAATTAATTAAAATTAGATACGATTGGCGTTCTAAAATTAATTAGGAGTACATGGGGCCAAAATTAAGTCGGGTCATCAATACCATTAGTGACGAAGACTCAGAACAGAATATTACCCTAATTTGGGTCGCACGAAAAATAGGCCAAGATTGCCTCCAATTTTGATTGGAACGCACAACGATACAAAATTAGAATTTATCTAGAAATTCAATAAACGTCCGCGACGATTATTGTGCGGCTAAAACGAAGCACAAGAGAGCATAATTATGAATTACAAAAAGGTCCGAATGGAAGGCGGGCACGTCTAGGGCAAGGTTGTGAAATCTATTGGAAGGCCAAAGCTAGGGTATCGCTCCAAATATTGAAGCAACGGCAATGCACAATAATTAAATAAATTACGGTAATTAATTACTGTCTTCAACAATTAAATTCTAAATAAAATAATTAAATACCTAATCCCATAATTCGGCCAGGTGTTCGTCTGGTGGGCTTCTAGGTCAAGTCTACCAGCTCAACCATTAATGAACACAGTATATAATAATATATTTAATTACACGTCTCATGCAATTATTTAATTTAAATACACATATCGAGAAATTATTTAATATAAATACCACGATATTAATAATATATAAAAAATCAAAAATACTCCTGTTTTCAGAATGTGGTAGTGACAAGACTTGTGTTTTATCTTTTAGTAGACCTTCCTACGCTTGTTTGTGCGTCAAGTTCATAGCTTGTGTACTTTCATCATTGTGCGCCAAACCTCCTTGCTAGCAAGATTGATGAAAGTGCGCCAAGCTCCTGGCTCATGCACTTATATCATTGTGTGTCAAGATTCTAGAAGTGCGCTTTAGTATCATTGTGGTACTTGTTGTTTGGGGTCTGACCCCACTGGTTATGTATGGCCAGATTTTGGAGCAGGACTGCAGGATCTCCTATACTTCACTCCTCAATATGGTGAACACGAGGAGCACCCGAGGATATGAGTGGGTTTTTTCTTCCTCGTCCACTTGATCCTGTACATTACACTTTTGAGGCATTTAGCCACCGAGCACGAGTTTAGCTCATATTTTGGAATTCTTGATACTGTAGCCTGCGGGCCTATATGTAAAGCATATTCTAGACTATAGCTAGAGCTGATCATATAATATTGTACCCTGCTAGTTTTTTATTTTGGTAACTTTTTTCATGATCATCTGTGTATGTATAGTTTGGGACACCTTACTATTATATGTTTGATGATCATACATCTTGTAAACTTGTTGCCTGTTTGAGATTGAGACACCTATGATTCTTTGTAATGCCCCACAATTGTACGGTGCGTTATGCTGAGTCAGATTGAATGAGGCAATAACTGGTTATATTTTGATTTGTTGGATTTAGGAACAAGTATTGATTTGAGTTATTTTTATGTGCAGATCAAAAGCGGAGTTCAATAGAATCAGATGTTCGTTCAGAGCAATACTGGGATAGCAAGATTGGAGCGATAATGCCGTCTTCCTTAGTCCGATCAGTCGAATGATTTGGAGAGCATGGCCTGCTCGCACGGTCATACCAATTGAGTAGATCATGATTTGCATCGGACCAGGGTTCAAGGGATCGACCATATCGGCAAGGCAGGATGCTTAACAAAATCAGACTCGGTGAGTGGGCTCTGTCCCTTCTCACCTACTCCTTTATGGCTAATAATATGGAACACACGTAATGGCTTGAACACTTGGACTGAAACTTGAAAATTACTACACTGTGGCGTGCATAGAGTGTGCGTTATTTAGATGGATATGATTTATTGCTTGAGTTTATTTTGCGTTGGGTAGTTGGAGCTTGAGTGGATCATCTTGGTTGGAACATCGAGGTACTTTGGGAAGGCGAGCGAGCGTGCATCCGTGCACGAGTATCAGTTGGACGCTTTGTCATGCAAAGCGTGCAGTTGTGGTTCAAAATCGAATAACTGCATCGGTGAGGGCATTGTGCCATAAAGTTTTTTGAGCGAGGGGTATTGTACCAATTGGAACACTTTGTCGAGAAGCGACATATTGCTTATGGGGATAACTTGAGATGGTGCATTAGAATATAAGTTAGAGAATGGTTATAGATAGTTGGTTGGATTGAGACGAGTATCGTTTGGTGGGGCAAGAATGCTCGATTCTCTCGTCATACCTACTTGGTGTTTGTATCAGTCACGGGCAACCTGTTGCCCACAGGGTTTGGTTTCCTCGAACGGGATAGGCTCCGGGATACAGGGACCGTTCGACCATGGAGGAGACAAATGGTAACGTCCTTGGACGCTGTGCCGGCAGTTCGATACGACCAGGCGGGCTAGCTACTCAGCGCTGGATCGGGTAGAAATGTAGTTGATTAGTCCTTTATGGCTTGGACAGTGACTTCATATAGATAATAGTTGGTTTGCTTTTCTTTGCTTTGGTTTAGTTTGTACTTTTCGTGTAGGCGGAGACCACCTTATGTAAACTCTCTCGACCAAATTTAGGTTTACTTAGCTTAAGATAAAGAGACTAGGTTTAATTTGGAGATAATTAGAATTAGATTACAGTATTTTAGAAATTTTGTACAACAATATATCTCTTAGTGCACCTTACCGTTGCTTCAATATTTGGAGCGCTACCCTAGTAGTTACCTTCAAACAAAATCTATACACTCTTCCTAGACATGCCAGACTACCATTCTGACCTTTGTGTAACTCTTAAATACTCGATATTGTGCTTCATTTTAGCTGCATGATATTCGTTACAAAAGTCCATGTATAAATCCTAATAAATCCAATTTTTCATAATTGCCCATTCCTATTGAAATTGGAGACACAACCTCAACATATTTCATACAACCCAAATTAGGGCATTAATCTATTCTGAGCCTGCTAATCCCATGACACTTGTGTCCCACACAATTTTAACCCCATGTATCTTCAATCGATTAAATAACGCCTTGTGCATTAGTTTAATTAAATTAATGTGAAGACCAACCTCACCCAAGTTGGACCCAACTTAGCCCATGAACACCCTACACCCTTCATGTGGACATATTCTCTACCCCAAAGAGCCCAGGCCGGCCCAATTCCTGAGGTCAACCCCCCTTATTTCTCTCTCCTATATAAATACATTTCTCTCTCTAAACCCTAAAATCTACCTAGCCGAACCCTAGCAAACCATCTTCCCTCTTCAACCCGATCACTCATCCCCCTTCCCCGATCATACAGTGCCGCCGCAGCCACCACCTGCTCCGCCTACCCTTACCCGTCGACCCCGGACTACCGCCCAGCCCACCTGCACCCGTCCTCCATCTCCATCAACCCCATCACCCCATTATTAATATCCTACACCAACCCGACTCCCCTTCTTCGATTTCCCTCCACCGCCTGACTACTGGCCGCCTCCGCCGCCAGACTCGCCTGTAGAAGCATAAAAAATACGCCGAATAGCTATACGCAGCATGTTGATGTTGGGCAGCGTAAACAGAGGACCTCAGAGCCATCGACATGCAAACAGAGATTTTTCGCTGAGCACAGCATAAAATATAGGCTCAAGGACCATCCGCGTAATGTAGTATGTCTAGGCTGTTTCAGCGTAAAAAGGGTGCTACATCGCCTTTATGGCGTAAAACTCATCCGCTTTCAATGCAACATTGAAGTGTACGAGGAACGCTTCATATTCTTCGAAATAAACCTGTCAGATCATGCAATAAACTTGACGTCTGGACTCCTGACAAAGAGTACTGCACGACGACCCAAGTGACGGATATAATGATGGCGCGGCACTGCAACCCAGGCTATCATTTACTGCCATTTCCTTGGCGTAGACCGCTTTTACGCATACAAAGGAATACGCTGTCTAGTTTTACACAGGCAGATGTGAGCTGTTTACGCTCCGCAGAAGACAAATAGCCTGCCATGTCAAAAGCTGCTTTTCGTACAGGGCTCGAGGCACGTCTCTGCATTTAATGTGCAGAGCGGTGACAGGTTCTCAAGGCACGTCTCTACATTTAATACGCCGAATACTGACAGATGCCCGAGGCACGTCTCTGTATTTTATACGCAGAAGAGTGGCAGGCCTTCAAAACACGCCTCTGCATTTAATACGCAGGATAATGGCGGATCTTTGCATTTAATACAGAAGATTTGATTAAATGTCACCGAACCGTCGTCTAGTGACATTCCCTTTGCGCAAACTGCTCTTACGCATACAAGGGGATACGCTGCCCAGTTTTACACAGGCAGACGTGAGCTTCTTACGCTCCGCAGAAGGCAAACAGACCGCCACGTCAGTAGTTACTCTTCGTACAGAATTCGAGGCATGTATCTTCATTTAATGTGCAGAATGATGGCAAATCTTAAAGACAAGCCTCTGCATTTAATGCGCAGGATAGGGGCAGATCTCGGCATTTAATGCAAGAGATTTGATTATATCTCCAAGAGCCGTAATTTTGGCTAAAACGTCCACATTATCTTGGCTTCTACGTCTGCTCGGCTTCTATATCCACTCGGCTTCTACGCCCACTCGGCTTCTACGCCCACTCGGCTTCTACGCCTACTTGGCTTCTATGCCATGGTGACAGTTATTGGCTTCTACGCCAACCTCTTCTACACAAAGGGTAACTACCTACGTGGCTTCTACGCCATGATCTTTGCAGCAGTTATACGCGTTTGTCCCTTAGTTGGACATGCATCACTTGCTCACTCAAAAGGTCATCTATACGCAGGCATTGGTTATTGTAACCGTCATGTAAAAAGGTGTTGTACTTTCCACTACTCGGTTTCTACGCCGACTGAGTGGTCACTGTCACTAAAACTCTATAAATAGAGACCTCTATCAACAGAGGTATGAGGTCGAAAAGGAGGTCACAAAATTGAAGGTTGAACGATCGAAAATTGGTCAAGGAATCCTGTATCAGATCCAAGGTCGACAATCGGGAGAGAAAACGGTCGAGAGAGAGAGAGAAGAATCCAGAGCTCAAGCAAAGAGAAATGATCGACGACTTTGGCTTCGGGCATCCACCCTCTTTAGCAACCTTCGAAGCTGCTTTCTATCTTCTACGACACTTCTTCAACATCGTGTGGTCCAAGGGCCAAAGTGATCGACTGCAGATCAGACTCCTATAGCAATATTTACCCAGATTAAATAAATTGTACTCGACATCCTCGTATAAGATTAAATTGTACAATCTTGTTTGTAAACACAAAAGAAGGGCGGGTTTTCGTATAAGATCTCGTTTTCATATATTATCTTTTCATTTATTTTATCAAACAACAAGATGGCGACTATGCTGGGGACATCTTTCTCTTCTGACGAGGAAGCAATTGCTCAACACGATACGGTATCGTGGGATCCGTGAAGAAGACACTGGTCGTCCAGTTCGACCAGTCTGCCTACGAAGGCATGCTTCGAACAGGGGGTAGCTCTCACTCTCTCTCTCTCTCCAAGACAACAGGAAGCTGCGTAAGGTCTGGATGCCCAAGACATCCTCTACCATTCCTGTGGACTCTCCGACTTCTCCGATTTCTTCGACCAACAAGGTTGTAGCATTGCTCCCTCCGCGCCTTGTGCGTAAAATTCAGTTGCCTGTCTCTGGCAGGGTAGACAAAACTTCTGGCAATGCCTCCGCGCTAACCCAGAAGTATACTCCGTACTCTGTGCATAAAATTTAGTCTCCTGTCCCTGACAGAAAAGACGAAACTTCGGACAATGCCTCAGTGCTAGTCCAGAAGCCTACACCGCGCTCTGCACGTAGAAACCAGTCTCCCATCCCTGGCAGAATAGACAAAATTTCTGATAATGCCTTAGCGCCAAATCAGAAGTTCCAAACACGCTCCGCGCGTAAAAATACATCTGCCTTCCGCGGAAAAGTAGATGATCCCTGCAATCTACGTAAGGGAAAGCAAGCGGCGGATTACTCAACTTCTCGGCCTTTACGCTAACAAGGGAACAATCTGCCAGCCCTCCGGATTACGCGAGAGGTTGACGGCCGACTGAGGACATCCTCAACTTTACGCCAACCAGAGTAGAGCTCCAAATTATGCCAGGAGAAGCCCTTCAGCGTAAAAAAGGCTCAATTTGCGGAAAGATACCCTCATCGGAGATTATCCGCTACCCAGATGGCCAACCTGTTGTATACAGGTGGCACAGGGAATACTAGGGTTCCCAACATTCGCATGCCCACTGATGTGAACAGAAGGAACAAGCCATCTTCTCCTTCTTCTTCTTCTGTAAAGACTCCTGACCTGCGTGACTATCTGATCCAGAAACACGAAGACAAGGGTCATAAATAGGCTTCAGTTCCCCTAACGATCAAACGCGGGGAGATCTTGTGGAAAGATGCATCAACATCTAATGTCATCATGACAGGTGGACCACGTGAAGATTCCATCTTTATTATTCCTCCAACTAGCGACGACCAGCATCCAATAGTCTTTGGTCACATGCGGAGCAGCCCGATCATGCATGAAGAATTTTGCGAGTCTGAAACGGGCAGAATACAAATCCACAGATATAGCCCGCAAGCGTTAAAAATTATACAAAGCATGGGTTATGATTTGAAGCTGAAACAAGGCCTCAACTATGGAAAGGGCAGACGAACACCGTTGTATGGTAATTCTTACCGTCAACAAGCTCGTTTTGGGTTGGGGTATACTGCATCTCTTGCGAAACCCAAGTCTTCAAAGTCTAATCCTGTACAACCAGAGGCAGGTCCTGCTAAATCAGCTTCTGTGGACAAATGCCACGACATGTCTGGGGGTAGCCTACCTCGACAAAACAGGGCGACATCCAAAGCTAGGGGAAGAATTCCCTCAAGACCCGAAGATGATGCAACGACGACGATCTTCCCGGAAGACCGTAAAACTCAGGCATCAGGAGCCCGAAGACCAAAAGGGACTTACTTCTTCAATGAAGATGACATCATTGAAATCTTCAATATGTTGATGGAGGAACGCAAGCTTCAGCTTCCCAATATCAGACATCCTGAGAAAGCTGGCAAAGTTGATCACCCAGATTATTGTCTCTTTTATCGGTACATTCATCATCCTACCAAGGCGTGCTATGTACTGAAAAGAAGAATCCCTGAGTTGATTGACGCCAAAATCATCACTTTGCATCTGTAAACGAAACGATGATCATCGCGAACCGGTCTTTCTAAACGTGACAATTCGCTCCCTCCAAGAATGTACCTGAGGAAGAGTCCCTGAAGTTTCCCCAATAGATTCTTCAGGACCGTCCTCACTCGAGAAAGTCACTCCACAGTGAATTGTTCAGACATAAGTTTATGTTCATATTACCTCTGAACTATCATCCAAGCATTTCATTTCTTTTACCAGAAGTTTGTCATGTTTATATTACCTCTGAACAAACTCTCCGAGTTTCTGGCTATCGATTATCATGTCCATATTACCTCTGATATCAAATGTCATTTCAACTTAACACCCGTAGTTAATCCTAAGTACGCCAGTGGTGTTAGGCCCACAGAAGCTGCCATGTCCATATTACCTTTGAGCAGATATGCACCTCCATCCCCGATGGAATTGTAACCCAGAAGTTTGTCATGTTCATATTACCCCTGAATAAACTCTCCGAGTTTCTGGCTATCAATTATCATGTCCATATGACCTCTGATATCAAATATCATTTCAACTTAACACCCGTACTTAACTCCAAGTACACCAGTGGCGTTAGGCCCACAAAAACTGCCATGTCCATATTACCTCTGAGCAGATATGCTGTCACGACCCGCACCCGGTTTAGGGGCACGAGAGCGTGGGTACGTCCAGCCTACGCCGCAGCATCGGCGGTAGAACGCTGTCTAGGTCAAGTGCTATCTAAACAATCTCACGCTAGTATCCAACTCCATAAGGAGACGTGGATATCATAAAATAAATCTAGAAATACTCAATCACAACTACAGCACGATAGGAAATGAAGAAATAAAAGAATACAACACAAGTCTAATGACACAATAATCATACCTGCAATCATTAACTTCCAATCCCCAAGTGTGTCGGAAACCAGTCTACTAAGGTCACAGTCTGGAAAAATATTTTCCAGTCAGGAAGGAGCAAAGTACATCTCTAAATAGCAGTTCTATATAAATGACATAAACTATGTAGCAGTTCTAGATGGAAATATATCAGATGCATGGATAGGTACGAGGAATAAAAGAAATACTGGAAATATTGTAAGTAAATGCAGAAAAAGAAACATATGTCAAAGAGCAAGAGATACTATGACTAAGTGTGTGAGTACTAGCTTTAACATGTGATCGGCTTGGGACTAGTAAACTCATTACATGGGTTAGTAGGGCTAACCGATGTAACAGTGAGGAGGCATGTAAACTCATTACATGGGTTAGTAGGGCTAACCGATGTAACAGTGAGGAGACATGTAAATGGTCAGGCCGCACCCGACGTAACATGTGGGGTGAGCTATGGTGCATATAAAGTTGGGTATGATCACATATCTACACTAAAATACTCCCCAAACCCCCGACTGGTATAGTAGATCCAATCATGGTACGCTATGGCACGGGATTCCCTAGGAAGGTAGCAAATCTCCCCGGGAATTAGTGTCTGTACATGCACAAGATATCAAGGAAACAAGTCTTGTACAAGCTACACCATGAATAAGGAATAACATCTCATGACGAGATCCGTGTATACCAATCCGTGTAACCAATGTGTCAAGAACATGGATATTTACACTAGATACAGTGAACATAGGAGATATCATAAATTAGAAACTAATCAGAGAATGTACTCGCCTTGGGTCCTTAGCTGGTAAAACCAATGTCCTGTTCCAGAGTATCCCCTGGGTAAACCAACAGTTCTATAAACATAACACAAGCAAACCACATTTGCATCAGATGCTACACTAACACAGTCAAAAATACTGGTCTCAGGGCCATGTCAGGCAGGGCACTAGTCAACTAGGGTCATCTAGTAGGGGCACGTATATAATATACATTTACACTCAAGTATACCAATAAAACGTATATAATATATATACAAGTGTCTCTTAGTAATTGTACGAAATACGTATTTGTGTATATACACTAATAGTTGTATATAATATATATTTATACCAAAATACATATTTGTATATTTATATATCAATCAAATATTCTTATATATGTATATTAGCAAATCAAAGAATGTACATAATGCCACACTTCTCAAGGTGATCCCAAATGAAGTAGCAGTTAGTTCCAATGGGTCCGGAGCAGTCCAATTAGCTAGAAACTACATAAAGAAATCCAAGATCGGAGCTCGGCACGAAAATCGAGATAAGGATACCGAGTCCTTAATACATGGAGAAATTTACTGGGGTTTAGCTAAGGTTAAGATTTACAAGTTAGCTAATAAGAGAGAGGGTCGATTGTTCGTAATCAAGGTAACTTCTTAATTTATGAAAAATCATTTGGAAATTATTTTGAACAATAATTGTTAAAACTTCCCTTTTGAACAAGATTACAATTTAAAGGTTTATTTATAAAAATCTAGAATTTACGTAAAAGCCAATATATTTTCATTTATGGTAAAATCGGTCACCGATCTAAATAACTAATTTTGAACTCATTTTATTATTGGAACTATATTTTTAATAATAATATAAAACCCAAGATTTATTATATTTAACATAATCAAAAACCTTTTTATTATAACTAAATAAACTAATTACATAAAATCAGCTAATTACATATACTAAACTAATTACATTTATCTACTACATTAATTACAAATTAACTAAACTAATTATAAGAAAATACTAAACTAATTAATTGATATTTACTAACTGGTTAATAAATAAATTCCTGATTAATAACAAATTACTGTTTATTAAGAATTAGCTAATCAAATCATTAACTTAAACTAACTATAATTAATTAATTAACTAATTAATCATACTAAACTAATTAAATGACTTAACTAAACTAATTAAAGATTACTTAACTAATGACATACTTATTACCTTAATCAAATCCCTAAATTCTATTTACACAGAACTGAAAGAAAGGAAAAGGGGAAAGAGGGAAGAAGAGAGGCTCACCGGACTTCACTCCGGCGTCGGCTTCGGTGGTCAGCGGTGGACGGCGCGGTGGACGGCGTGGAGCTCGAGGGCAGCGGGCTCGGCGCTCGAGGGGGCGGCTCGGCGCTCGAGGGCAGCGGCTTCGAGGAGACGTCGGCGCGGGATCTCGACGACGGCGACGTCTGGTCGAGGAGGCGGGCTCGACGGTTCCTCTGTTCGAGGCGGTCGGTCTGCTCGCACCGAGGCGACGGCTTCGACTCTGCGAGGCGGTGGCGGTGCTCGACTTCCAGCGGTGGCGGCGGCTTCGAACTCGGCTCGAGGTCGTCGTTCTCCTCGGCGGCGGTGCTCGACGCGGTGAGGCATGGCCACCGGCGGGTCTGGCTCGATGCGGCGGAAGGAGATCTTGGCCGCCGGCGGTGGCAGTTCAGATCTAGGGTTAGGGTTAGGGTGCTGTGTGTCAGGGGGTCGTGTCCGGGTCTGCCGGACACGGGGATGATGCTCTGTGGGCGTGTCCGGGTGTTGGACACGGGGTGGGTGTGTACAGTGGTGGATGTGGAGGTGGTGTCCGGGTGTGTCGGACACGGAAAGCTGGTTGTAAACTGTAAATCTGGACACAGGAAATGAATGGATACGGTGGGACACCCGGGGTCGGACCCGAGGCCATCACGGCTGACACGGTGATGCTGGACACACGGTCACGAGCACAAAAATTGTGATGATGGCTTGTGGGAAATTGTGGAGGCTAGCTAATAATTAGGAGATTAGGGTTTCTTGGGAATTGTGAGAATGAGAACTTAAATAGGGAGAGATGGTGAGGGATAAAGGGTTGCGGGTTGGCTCAATAATGAATGGCCCAGAATAAAAAAATAAAAAAAAGGGTTTCTCATGTGGGAAAAATGAGGGTGTGAAGGCTAGTTAATAGGAAATGGCAATTTGTAAAAAATAAAAATAAAGATTATAATTTCAGAAAATGTTTTTAGGAAAGCTAGCAAATTTCCAATTAATACATTTTGCAAAATCTTAGAAAGTATGACATTTATTTATTTACTAGCCCAATAAATAAAAATCTATTTTATTTTATCAACTAGTCTTTTAAATAACTATTTAGTTAAAACAATAATTTTATGACTCAAGCCAATAAATATTTGAAACTAGAAATATATATTATTATTTATTTATTTATTTTGTAATACATCGTCATCTAGGAAAAATGATTTTTATAAAGATTTTTAAATTACCTTCTAAAATCAGACATCGTTCAAAATCAAATAAAAATTTTCAAGGAGAAATATTTTATAAAACTTGATATTTTAAAATAAATTAAAATCTAATTATTTTGGAAATTGGAAATCGGAGGTTACAAGTCTATCCACCTTAGAAAAATTTCGTCCTCAAAATTTTAGGGATGACTAGGATAGAAAAAATTGTTGTTCATAATGATGAATATATCATTGAAGAAAATATTTCTATAAGGAAAATATTTACCAAACAGAAGGAAACATGAAGAAAAAGAAAATATGGTTTAAGACAGGAATAACTTGAAGGAATCATGGCTCGGCCTTGAATCCTCTAGAAAGTTTAGGTTTGGGGAGTAGACACGATCACAAAAACAGATAATTGGAATAATGCACGTTACCTTTTCAAAGTAACTAAACCAAGGAAGACCCAGTATAATGAATGATATAGACATGAAAGTTATAGCTACTTCGGAAGATACGGTCGACAATTTGATTTAAGAACTTAAATACATCCTTCAGAATGTAATCAAGAGACATCTAATCGCCTTTCTTGATTTCTAGGAAAAGAGTAGTCTTTACTACCATCTGAAAATAATCCTTCCTTTTATCCTCGTTCATTTTACTTTTCTCAATCTTGTGATTCATCATTAACTAATATCTATAAAAGTTTCAAATTCCACCAACTTTATTAGATTTGATCTTAGAATTTCTGAATCAAAATTTATTACATGTCCAAAATCCTTATCATCAAATTCGAGTTTGTTTATCTTAACATTAACTATACCTCAATTGTTTTCTTCGATTTCAAATATTACTGTCATGGTCAAGATTTAATTTAAATCACAACCTCAATATACCATGATCTTACCTTACGACCTTCAATTATATGATCCCATAATCAATTATATTATAATATTCTTTACCATGAGCTTCATTTCATTCCATATTTCTTTATCCGTATGTAAAATGTTTTCGAAATTTGAACTAATATTTTTTTTTCATCCTCTGAATTTATTATCCCAATGTAAAATTTTTACTACTCAAATCCTCAATATTTTAATTGAATTCCAGTCGTATCATAATCTCCTCAAATTTTGAGTAAATAACTAAATACAAAATTTACTATCCAATCCTTCAATTGAAACCCAATCAATGCATATTTATAAAACTTAAAAATCTGTATCCCAAAATTTAAATTTTAAACACTCATCAATCATCTTACTCCTCTAACTCAAATTCAATTGATGCTTATTCCAATCTAACTCCTCATCCCAAGAATTTAATTCGACACTATTCCATTTACGATTTTATTTTCTGATTTTTGTTTTCCTCAAATATTCAACGATGCGATGCTTCCAGAATCTTCAATGCAACATTCATAATATATAAAATTTCTATCTTGCAATCAAATAGATAAAATGATAATCTCTCAAATTTCTCAAATTTTAATAATCAATTCAATCATATCAAGACCTCCTTAAAATTAATAAATCCTCAATTTTTTTTTTTTTTTTTTGCTCTGTGAATTTCTTAATTCTCCCTTTAAGTAAATGTTTGTCCTCGAATTTCAATCAAACCTCGATTTTCGCAAAAACAATGATTCCATCAACTCTGTTATAACCATCCCCTAAATTCTTTATTTAAATTTATGCTCATCCATAATTTAATCATCTTGTCCCTTTTTGTCGGTCATACCCTTGTCATAGATCCTTGCTATGGTCAAAATCCAAATGATCATGGTTTAAGAAAATTCTACTTACATCCATGCAATTTGAGAAAATATATAGGTCATGTGTCTTTTGTCATGGTATTTCAGTCTCTGTTAGGGGTACTACTAGTTATATTCTAACAAGAAAATCATGCATGTGAACCACAGTACTAGGAAAATCAATCAATCAATCGAAAGGCGAAAGAAAAGGAACATTAGGAAGGAGGAAGGATCATGTTAACATATTACTTGTAGTATCTACTATCTCTAACAAACACTTAACTCTAGCACATTCACTAACTAATTCTCATTCATGTACACTGGTACCCATATCAACTAATCATATATTAATATTCATATCTCTCATCTACCAAAAATTTATTCTCAAAATAATCGTCAAGGTTTAACTTCCCGATCAACTTAAAATAAAATGCATATGCCTCCTCAAAATTAGATACTTCACATCGAAATAAAATTTAATCACTTCTAAAACCTTTGTAGCCTTAACTATGTTTAGTGAATCAAATTTAAATTCTCAATATTTTAACAACATAAAATCTCAACTCCTTAAAAATTCTGAAATTTAAAATTCATTTCCACCTTTTAATTTATAACTCCTGAATGTACATGTTAGTGCTCACGGTCTCTGATACTCAAGGTGCACTCAATACCTCTATCGTCTAGAACTGTGTACTAAATTCGTACTGCCCGAATCACTTGCACTGTTACCTCCAATGATCAAAGTTATCATCAACTGTGTTTTCTTTCATGATTTTAATTTGTGTCAATTGGTATATCATCTAATTATCAACACACAGAGTGCTTACGGTTATTAACGTCATCCTTGACTAATCCTCGATATAGAATCATTAGCACTCTTGGTATTATATCACTAGCTGCATTAATGGGTTATCTCATCAAGCTTATTAGACTCATGATCACCTGTATCCTCTGTAACACTCATGTTTCTTTACTCTCATGGGTATGTGTATGGTTCCTCATCTCGATGGTTGTATATGTATTTCCTTCAATCCTTTAAAGCCTATTAAACTAATCCGTGATACGCTTCACAACTTCCATTACTAATCCTGATATTTCTCTACTTATGACATCTCATTAAACCCTTTATACATATACATTTATTTACCTTTAACATTTCCGATATCAATCATCCAATTGGACATCATGCTCCATAAATCCTTAACACAATTCCCGGATACTTAATCGTTTACATAGATCACTCAATTACATAATCATGATTATCCAGGACGGGTAATTGGCTCTGATACTAACTCTGAGAACTATCACTGATACTCTATACTCTCCTTAACTCTCAGTCTCTAATGACACTACTCCTAGAATCATTGGTACAAGGTACTATGCTAAGGGCTAACTCTAGATTAAAGCCTACTGCTCACATGTCCAACTAAGAACACTTACAACTCACTAGCAACACAATCAATACTAATACAAGACACAACAAAATTACAAGCCACTAATTATCATACTTAACAAGAAATCTTCAAGGAATAGGAGCTCAAAGACTGAATTGAGGACAGAAGGTATCTTTACTGCTAGTAAAGAAAGAAGCGGTGGAACAAAATCTTGGAATAGCAGAAATAGACAAGTCTTGAGATAATATTTTAAGAACCAATTTAAGATACAACCTGATAATCATACACGTCCATCCGAAATTATGACACACAGAATCCTCGCCACGCCAGTAAGCATAGGTGCGATAACCGACAGGTTCCGTAACTAAGGTATGCAACTCTATAATCATGTCATCTAGAATCCTCGCCACGCCAACCGGTATGGCTGCGAGAGACCCTAAGTTTCATAACTACAGTATGTACATCCAAGTCAGGTTCCTACGGTCTCGTCACGACAGCTAATATGGCTGCGATAAACTCTAGGTCCCATAACCAAAGTAGACGTTTTACCTTTCTCACTGTCCTCATCAATATATGTCATCAGATGATACCATAAATTCTAGTCCGTAAAATTTCATCTCAATATGAAATCAACTCAACAACGATACCAGGAATTAAAGTTAACAACTGGTTAACAAGAATCAAACTCAAAAATGATACCAAGAATTTAATTTAATAACTACTCAACAAGAATCAAGTTCAGTAACAACAAGCAAGAGCGGACGGAAACAAGGAAAGATTTAAATTGAAAATAAGATTCTCATGGGGTCATCCCAGGAAATCTTTCAAGAATTTGTGATTGAGTATCCTCTCTCATCCTAGTATCCTATGTCCCATATTCTACAGCAGGTACGTAGTAGTACAACTATGACGTCGCACTACTACGACATCGCACAACTAGCAAAGTCAGACCTGCATGGGCCACCACTAAAAACGTGTCACGACCCGCACCCGGTTTAAGGGCACGAGAGCGTGGGTACGTCCAGCCTACGCCGCAGCATCGGCGGTAGAACGCTGTCTAGGTCAAGTGCTATCTAAACAATCTCACGCTAGTATCCAACTCCATAAGGAGACGTGGATATCATAAAATAAATCTAGAAATACTCAATCACAACTACAGCACGATAGGAAATGAAGAAATAAAAGAATACAACACAAGTCTAATGACACAATAATCATACCTGCAATCATTAACTTCCAATCCCCAAGTGTGTCGGAAACCAGTCTACTAAGGTCACAGTCTGGAAAAATATTTTCCAGTCAGGAAGGAGCAAAGTACATCTCTAAATAGCAGTTCTATATAAATGACATAAACTATGTAGCAGTTCTAGATGAAAATATATCAGATGCATGTATAGGTACGAGGAATAAAAGAAATACTGGAAATATTGTAAGTAAATGCAGGAAAAGAAACATATATCAAAGAGCAAGAGATACTATGACTAAGTGTGTGAGTACTAGCTTTAACATGTGATCGGCTTGGGACTAGTAAACTCATTACATGGGTTAGTAGGGCTAACCGATGTAACAGTGAAGAGGCATGTAAACTCATTACATGGGTTAGTAGGGCTAACCGATGTAACAGTGAGGAGACATGTAAATGGTCAGGCCGCACCCGACGTGAGATGTGGGGTGAGCTATGGTGCATATAAAGTTGGGTATGATCACATATCTACACTAAAATACTCCCCAAACCCCCGACTGGTATAGTAGATCCAATCATGGTACGCTATGGCACGGGATTCCCTAGGAAGGTAGCAAATCTCTCCGGGAATTAGTGTCTGTACATGCACAAGATATCAAGGAAACAAGTCTTGTACAAGCTACACCATGAATAAGGAATAACATCTCATGACGAGATCCGTGTATACCAATCCGTGTAACCAATGTGTCAAGAACATGGATATTTACACTAGATACAGTGAACATAGGAGATATCATAAATTAGAAACTAATCAGAGAATGTACTCGCCTTGGGTCCTTAGCTGGTAAAACCAATGTCCTGTTCCAGAGTATCCCCTGGGTAAACCAACAGTCCTATAAACATAACACAAGCAAACCACATTTGCATCAGATGCTACACTAACACAGTCAAAAATACTGGTCTCAGGGCCATGTCAGGCAGGGCACTAGTCAACTAGGGTCATCTAGTAGGGGCACGTATATAATATACATTTACACTCAAGTATACCAATAAAACGTATATAATATATATACAAGTGTCTCTTAGTAATTGTACGAAATACGTATTTGTGTATATACACTAATAGTTGTATATAATATATATTTATACCAAAATACATATTTGTATATTTATATATCAATCAAATATTCTTATATATGTATATTAGCAAATCAAAGAATGTACATAATGCCACACTTCTCAAGGTGATCCCAAATGAAGTAGCAGTTAGTTCCAATGGGTCCGGAGCAGTCCAATTAGCTAGAAACTACATAAAGAAATCCAAGATCGGAGCTCGGCACGAAAATCGAGATAAGGATACCGAGTCCTTAATACATGGAGAAATTTACTGGGGTTTAGCTAAGGTTAAGATTTACAAGTTAGCTAATAAGAGAGAGGGTCGATTGTTCGTAATCAAGGTAACTTCTTAATTTATGAAAAATCATTTGGAAATCATTTTGAACAATAATTGTTAAAACTTCCCTTTTGAACAAGATTACAATTTAAAGGTTTATTTATAAAAATCTAGAATTTACGTAAAAGCCAATATATTTTCATTTATGGTAAAATCGGTCACCGATCTAAATAACTAATTTTGAACTCATTTTATTATTGGAACTATATTTTTAATAATAATATAAAACCCAAGATTTATTATATTTAACATAATCAAAAACCTTTTTATTATAACTAAATAAACTAATTACATAAAATCAGCTAATTACATATACTAAACTAATTACATTTATCTACTACATTAATTACAAATTAACTAAACTAATTATAAGAAAATACTAAACTAATTAATTGATATTTACTAACTGGTTAATAAATAAATTCCTGATTAATAACAAATTACTGTTTATTAAGAATTAGCTAATCAAATCATTAACTTAAACTAACTATAATTAATTAATTAACTAATTAATCATACTAAACTAATTAAATGACTTAACTAAACTAATTAAAGATTACTTAACTAATGACATAATTATTACCTTAATCAAATCCCTAAATTCTATTTACACAGAACTGAAAGAAAGGAAAAGGGGAAAGAGGGAAGAAGAGAGGCTCACCGGACTTCACTCCGGCGTCGGCTTTGGTGGTCAGCGGTGGACGGCGCGGTGGACGGCGTGGAGCTCGAGGGCAGCGGGCTCGGCGCTCGAGGGGGCGGCTCGGCGCTCGAGGGCAGCGGCTTCGAGGAGACGTCGGCGCGGGATCTCGACGACGGCGGCGTCTGGTCGAGGAGGCGGGCTCGACGGTTCCTCTGTTCGAGGCGGTCGGTCTGCTCGCACCGAGGCGACGGCTTCGACTCTGCGAGGCGGTGGCGGTGCTCGACTTCCAGCGGCGGCGGCGGCTTCGAACTCGGCTCGAGGTCGTCGTTCTCCTCGGCGGCGGTGCTCGACGCGGTGAGGCTTGGCCACCGGCGGGTCTGGCTCGATGCGGCGGAAGGAGATCTTGGCCGCCGGCGGTGGCAGTTCAGATCTAGGGTTAGGGTTAGGGTACTGTGTGTCAGGGGGTCATGTCCGGGTCTGCCGGACACGGGGATGATGCTCTGTGGGCGTGTCCGGGTGTTGGACACGGGGTGGGTGTGTACAGTGGTGGATGTGGAGGTGGTGTCCGGGTGTGTCGGACACGGAAAGCTGGTTGTAAACTATAAATCTGGACACAGGAAATGAATGGATACGGTGGGACACCCGGGGTCAGACCCGAGGCCATCACGGCTGACACGGTGATGCTGGACACACGGTCACGAGCACAAAAATTGTGATGATGGCTTGTGGGAAATTGTGGAGGCTAGCTAATAATTAGGAGATTAGGGTTTCTTGGGAATTGTGAGAATGAGAACTTAAATAGGGAGAGATGGTGAGGGATAAAGGGTTGCGGGTTGGCTCAATAATGAATGGCCCAGAATTAAAAAATAAAAAAAAGGGTTTCTCATGTGGGAAAAATGAGGGTGTGAAGGCTAGTTAATAGGAAATGGCAATTTGTAAAAAATAAAAATAAAGATTATAATTTCAGAAAATGTTTTTAGGAAAGCGAGCAAATTTCCAATTAATACATTTTGCAAAATCTTAGAAAGTATGACATTTATTTATTTACTAGCCCAATAAATAAAAATCTATTTTATTTTATCAACTAGTCTTTTAAATAACTATTTAGTTAAAACAATAATTTTATGACTCAAGCCAATAAATATTTGAAACTAGAAATATATATTATTATTTATTTATTTATTTTGTAATACATCGTCATCTAGGAAAAATGATTTTTATAAAGATTTTTAAATTACCTTCTAAAATCAGACATCGTTCAAAATCAAATAAAAATTTTCAAGGAGAAATATTTTATAAAACTTGATATTTTAAAATAAATTAAAATCTAATTATTTTGGAAATTGGAAATCGGAGGTTACATATGCACCTCCATCCCTGATGGAATTGCAACCCAAAAGTTTGTCATGTTCATATTACCTCTGAACAAACTCTCCGAGTTTCTGGCTATCGATTATCATGTCCATATTACCTCTGATATCAAATGTCATTTCAACTTAACACCCGTACTTAACTCCAAGTACGCCAGTGGTGTTAGGCCCACAAAAACTGCCATGTCCATATTACCTCTGAGCAGATATGCACCTCCATCCCCGATGGAATTGCAACCCAGAAGTTTGTCATGTTCATATTACCTCTGAACAAACTCTCCGAGTTTCTGGCTATCGATTATCATGTCCATATTACCTCTGATATCAAATATTATTTCAACTTAACACCCGTACTTAACTCCAAGTACGCTAGTGGTGTTAGGCCCACAAAAACTGCCATGTCCATATTATCTCTGAGCAGATATGCACCTCCATCCCCGATGGAATTACAACCCAGAAGTTTATCATGTTCATATTACCTCTGAACAAACTTTTCGAATTTTTGGCTACCGATTATCACGTCCATCATACCTCTGATATCAGTTGTCATATCAACTTAACACCCGTACTTAACTCTAAGTACGCCAGTGGTGTTAGGTCCACAAAAACTGCCACGTCCATATTACCTCTGGCAGGGCTTGTCCCAAACCTGTTATTTGCACTCTCGTGCGCAACGAATAATAGGTCTACCAAAGAACCCGTGGCATGTCCTCAATGCCACAATGTGATGGAGGTGGTCCCGAATATCACTTTCACTCAAGATGACATGCTGTTAAAACATAACAGGCATGACAGGCCCCTCTATTATACCGGGTACATCGGTTCCATGGAGGTCGACCGAATTCACATAGATCCGGGATCATCAATCAGCATCATTCCTCATAGTCCGCTTAGACTGCTGAAGATTCCTACCAGCGAATTGGCTTATACCACCACTACAATCGTGGGTTTCAACGCCAAAAAAAATAAGCCGTTGGAGTAAATTCGCCTGAGGATCCAGATCGGCAACCTCAGATCAGTGGCTACATGTTATGTCATTGATTCAGAGTTGTCCTACAATATTCTGCTGGGCAGACCTTGGATCCACGACCACAACATCGTTCCTTCAACTCTACATCAATGCTTTAAATATGTAGACGCCCAAGGAACAGTACAAACGGAGTTTGCTGACCTGAACCCATTTAGAGGAGTGGAATCCTACTACTCCGATGCCATGTTGTACTCTCAAGACTACACGGAAGAGGTAACAGCCGAAGTAGAGAAGGAATCCCACCGGGAGCCAGAAGAATCCTCTGCCGAACAACCGCTGTCAATCAAGGTGAAAGGACGGACTACTCGTCCAAAAGCCATAAAGCCTATGGCGATCCACCTGAACAAAACCAGGTCAGGAAAAGGGGGTGATCCTCTAGTGATCACTTTGAACCAGAAGCCTCCATCCTTGGTCATCAACCTTCGGCGCAACAGGCAGCCGATTGATGTAAATGCAACCAGGAACGAGGTTTCAGATGATAATAAACATCCTCTTTTCCAGTATATTGACGCTCTAATTCTGAATCATGAATCCTTTCCCCATGATGATATAGAACCTATAGCACAAAAGTTCTTGGGAGCTATAGATTCCTATCATCCGTATATGTGGGAAGTAGCATCATCATCCAATGTCACCACGACATATGGACCACATGAGAATTCTATCTTCATTATCCCGCCTACTTGCAGTAGTCAGCGTTCAATAGTCTTCGACTGCATGCGTAATAGACCGACTGCACAAGAAGATTCTCTCGACAACAACGTTGGTAAAATGCAGGTTCACCGATACAGCCCGCAAGCACTGAAGATCATGCAAAGTATGGGTTATGACTTGAAGCTGAAACCAGGTCTCAACTACGGAAAAGGCAGACGAATGCCGCTGCACGGAGATCCCAACTATCAACGAACCAGTTTCGGGTTAGGGTATACCACCTCCCTTGCAACTCCTAAGTCAAACGAGGATATCTTTTCCTCTTCTCAAAACGGCTCAGCGCCCTCCGACTTATCTCATGCTCTCGAACGAACATTATCAGTAAATAGGGTAGTGACAGATTCCTTCGAAGTAGACGAACAAGAATCTGAACTGTTTGAGAATGACGCTTGGGCTCAGCAAATGGATACACAATGGGAGTTCTGCTTCGAGCAGAGAGAACCTCCTACTGAAGATAGAGTTATCCAGATTGACGTTGGGGATGAACTTTCGCCAAAGACGATATTTATCAGTAACAATCTTTTCGAAGCAGAAAAAGAAAAAGTTATCCAGCTGATAAAAGAATATATCGACGTCTTTGCATGGAATTATGAGGATATGCCAGGTCTTGATCCAAAGGTGGCTACTCATAAGCTCAATATATTGCCCGATTCAAAGCTTGTGAAGCAGCACCAATGCCAGTTCCGTCCGGATATGATAGACACCATCGAAGCTGAAGTCAAGAAGTTGATAGCCTGCGGCTTCATCCGAGAAGAACAACATCCCGACTGGGTCGCCAATGTTGTCCCGGTCATGAAGAAAAATAGGAAAGTACATGTCTGCATCGATTACCTAGATCTGAATGCAGCCTGCCCCAAGGATGAGTTTTCTTTTCCCATCACAGACATTATGATTGACAATACATGCGATTTCGAACGTATGTCTTTCATGGAAGGATTCTCAGGATACAACCAAATCAAGATGCATCCTGAGGACGAGAAGCATACTGCCTTTCGGACACCATTGGAGGTATATTGCTATACAGTCATGCCCTTCGGATTGAAGAATGCCGGGGCTACGTACCAACGGGCTATGAGTAACATATTCTATGAGCATTTGTGCAAGACAGTAGAGTGTTATGTGGACGATATAGCTGTCAAAAGTCGCCTCAAGGACAATCACATCCAAGGCTTGAAGACAGTATTTGAATTGATGCGCCAACATCAACTCAAAATGAATCCTACAAAGTCCTTTCTGGGGGTATCTAGTGGCAAATTCCTGGGATTTGTCATTACCGCCAAAGGCATTCAAGTGGACCCTGATAAAGTCAAGGCCATCTTAGAAATGCAGCCGCCCTGTAATCTGAGAGAACTTAGGAGATTTTAAGGTCGTCTGGATTATATCCGGAGATTCATATCCAACATCTCTAGGAGATGTCAGCCCTTTTCTCGTCTCATGAAGAAAGGTGTATCCTTCGTATGGGACGAAGCCTGTCAGCGAGCGTTCGGTGATATCAAACGCTACCTCACTAGTCCGCCAGTTCTGGTGCCTCCCGTTATAGGAAAATCGTTCGTGCTGTATATTCAAGTAATGGATCATTCTCTGGGAGCTCTTCTTGCGCAAAAGAACGATATGGGCCATGAACAGGCTATCTACTACCTCAGCAGGATGATGGTCAGAGCCGAACATCGGTACAACCCAGTGGAGAAAGAATGCATGGCTCTGATGTTCGCTATCCAGAAAATGCGGCACTATGTCACAGGCCAAACCATTCACATCATCTCCAGGGTCAATCCTCTGCGGGTACTGATGAACAAGCCAAGTGTTCTTAATTCCTGACTTGCGACTTGGGCGATGTTATTAACACCGTATGACATAGTGTACGTCCCTCAGAAGTACGTCAAAGGCCAAGCATTGGCTGATTTCCTAGTTGCTCATCCGATCCCGAAGTCCTCCAAACTGTAAGAGGACATTCCCGACGATGTTACAGAGTATAATTCTGCAATGAAAGGTGATGCATGGCAACTATTCTTCGATGGCGCCTCCAGAACTGGTCCCAGGGGAAACATGGTGTCGGGAGTAGGGATTGTCCTGGTTACTCCTGATAAGCTCGTCATCTACCGAGCATATTCTCTTAGCGAGCCTTATTCTAACAATGTGGCAGAGTATAACGCTCTACTAATCGGGCTCCAAGTCGCTAAAGAATTAGGCGTCGAATCTCTAGAAGCTTTCGGTGACTCTCTGCTGATCGTCAATCAAGTTAGAGGAATATATGAAGTCCGGAATCCAGACCTCATCCCCTATCACCGAGCAACGGTCGAGATAGCCATGACATTCAAAGGTTTCTTCCTAGAGCACGTACCTCGATCTCAGAATCTGGAAGCTGATGCCCTAGCCAGTCTAGCTGCAGATTTAGCTATTCCTATAAGAAGGCAGAATTCGGTAATCCTTTTTAGCAGAGATTTATTCTGTATGAAAAATAACTTTCACATAGAATGCAGCTATGCTGTGAACACAGATCCTCCCAGGAGAGACTGAAGAAGTCCCTTTATAGATTTTGTAGCATACGGAATCTTGTCGGAGGACACTAAAGAAGCAGTATCCGTCAAAAGACGATCATTACGCTTCTATTTCGAGGCATCCTCACAGTGTCTATATCGTCGGACCTATGATGGACTGCTATTGAGATGTCTCTCAGATGATGAGGCACAGCGGATCATCCGTGAAGCTCACGACAGCGTATGCGGAGCACATCAACCCGGGCCTAAGCTACAGGATCGAATCAGGAGAATGGGCTATTACTGGCCTACTATGATCACAGAGGCAATAAAGTATGCAATACAGTGCAGAGCCTGTCAGGTCCATGTAGACTTTATACATCAACCTCCTGAATATCTACATCCTATGGTTGCGTCCTGGCCTTTCGAAGCATGGGGTATGGATATCATTGGTCCTATTCACCCGTCTTCTTCCAGAGGTCACCGGTTCATACTGGCCATCACGGATTATTTCTGCAAATGGGCAGAGGCTATCCCTCTTGCTAAGGTAAAGGCATCTAATACGATCAGCTTCATCAAGCATCACGTTATTTATCGCTTGGGATATCCCGGAGGATAATTCATGATAATGGGCCTCAATTCATCAGCCAAGCGTCTCATTGATTTTGCGATAAAAATCGGATACAAAATATGGCCTTTACGACATATAATCCAGCTGTTAATGGTTTGGCGGAAGCTTTCAACAAAACCATTATCAAGCTCTTGAAAAAGTTCGTCTCTTCGAACAAGAGGGATTGGAATGAGAAGCTGGGAGAATGTCTCTGGGCATACCGCACAACGGTACGAGCACCGACAGGTTGTACCCTATTTTTATTGGTTTACGAGAGCGAAGCCGTTCTTCCCATCGAAATCTAGATTCTGTCACTCAGGATAGCCGTGGCTAATGAGTTGACTCAAGAAAAGAATAACCTTTTAAGGCTTCAAGAGCTAGAAGGATTAGACAAGAAATGCCTCCAAGCTCAATAGCGCATCGCGTTTTACCAAGCACACATTTTCAGAGCTTTTAATCAAAAAGTAAAGAAAAGAGTGTTCAAAGTTGGCGAGCTAGTCTTAGCTGTGAGAAGGCCGATGATTCTTACTCACAGGAGTAAGGGCAAATTCCAGCCCAAATGGGAAGGCCCTTATGTGATCGAGACGACGTTCTCAAATGGCGCTTACAGGTTAGCCAAGCCTAATGGAGACCTGTTAATGGCTCCTATCAATGGCAAATTCTTGAAAAGGTACTATGCTTAACCTACTTTGCTCAAGTGGAATATGGCGAAAACCTTATTCTAACAAAACTACTTCCAAAACGAAACTAGTTGGATCGTATTCTATCATGTTCATATTACCTCTGAATAGATATGTCCTGCTAAAACTTACCGAGAGTATATCACGTCCATGTTACCTCTGATATCACTTTTACCCAAACCTGTCATTTATATTCCAAAATGATGGGTCCACAAAGTCAGATGAAAGCCTCTTTATTATTCCCAAAAAAGAGCGAAAGTACATTAAAAAGCAAAAAAGTACATCATTTGGGGGGAGCGGTTAGATCGCGAATCTGCTGCGCCAGAGCAACCATTCTCTCATCCCGGGAGTTCAAGACGTCGGCATGAGCCCATTTCAACCTTGCCGCATCGTTGTCCAAAGAAGCTAGCTCAGACCGAGCCTGCACAAAACCTGAGTGGAAAGCACCTACACGCGCCATATTCTGTTGAACAGTCGCCCGTCGCTCCTTCAGCTCGTCTCGGGCTGCCGACAAAGAGAGAGCCTTTGCCTCTACTCGAACGAGCTCATCCTTCAATATGCGGGCCTACGCTGCCACTCCTCATATTCGGCTTTGCACCGGGTCAACTCGGGGACGACATACTCCAATTGGACACGTTCTTCGTCCATCTCCCGCTGCTGAGCCTTGATCGACTTATTCAGAGATGCCATCTGTTCAGCAAGCTGCGCAGTCAGGGAGTCGTACCTAGCTTGAACGAGACCGTCAATGTTGCTTCGAGCTAGCTGCAAGTGTTCGTTAATGGGTTGCTCCAAACCATTAACTATCTCCTCCAGCGTGTCAGCTACCCCAGTGTCGTTGAATTATCGGATCGACATTATGGAGGCCCGGGAGGACCTTCTCAGCGACGCAAAGCCCAAATTCTTCTCCAACACCATTGATATTAATATTTTCAAGGTGGTGTAGAAGATACCAGTGTACTATGCAGTCAGCGCAGCTAGATCCGAATGGACGCTGGGAGTGGCCGCGATAGTGACGAGTCCCCCTCCAAGAACAACCGCAGACGATGTTGCCACGGCCGTCGCCTCAACAGGAGGTACGACAAAAGAAGAAGCGCCAACACAGGACGAAGTGACCAGCGTACTCAAAGGAGGCATTGTCGCAATGACAGGCTTGTCCTCCTCTTGAGATGTCGGAATCTCTTCGACAGACGAGCTGGCACCCAAAGATATCTCCACTTCAAAATCAGGCACCTCCGTGTCGCCGCCAGGACCTGACACAGAGCCAAAGGGTGCATCTACACTACCCTCCCCGAAGATGTCTTCCCCTGAAAAGAAGACAAAAGGAAGTTAATATCAGCATAATATTAATTTTCTTAAAAAAAGAGGCATAAAAGACGATATTTACCCATGGCCAATGGTGTATATGACGCGTCCGCGGCCAGTACAACTAAATTATTTCTTAGTGATGCTAGGCAAGCTGTCATACCTGGAGAAGGGGGTGCTCTAACGAACACTGGCGAATGCTCTTCCAGGTCCTCGTCAAATTCCAACCGAGGTTCATCGGCTGGAATCTCGCTGGGTGCACTGACAGACACGGCAAGGGCCTCTCCCGATGCTGATCCGGATAAAGATATCCTCATTCGGTTCGGCCCCGAAGGCGATCTCGTTCCACTACCTGAAGCGGTAGCAGCGACAGCAGCCTCTAGCAGGAATTATCCGGCACCGCCAGCCGGGACTGTCGAGGTTCCCTCTCTAAAAGGCGAGGAACCTCCAATCAAAGAATCATCTCCGACATGGGGAGATGCAGGCTCACTTCTAGGAGCCTCAATACCAGGAATCCGGAGAGGATGAGTAACCGTCTTCTTCTTCCTCTTGCGAGGGAAAGTCTCATTCGGAGTAGGAGCCCTTCGCTTCCCAGAGATTACCAAAGGCCCTGCAGGCAGAGGTACTTCACCCCTCGATACCGCCAACAGAGGCTCGTCTGGATTGACGGACTCCTCACTCTCGTCAGAAGAAACCGAGGGGACTTCGACTCTTCCCCCAGACTTGGAAGAAGGCACCCTAAAACTTTTATGCATATCAAAATCGCGATGGAAGGTGTTGGTTGCCACATAGAACTGGGCATACGAGTGGAGAATGCGCAGCTCCGTGGAGAGTGAAATGACGGGCACGATAAAAGTTACCTCAGTGCAACCCATGATAAAGTATCACCATCCTCTGGCTCCATCAATGAGTCCACCCCTGGACCTGAAGCTGGTGACGGCATTGCCCATGTGCAACTGGTCGTACCCGAATTGTCGGACAAACCGACTAGGCAAGTAGGGCTCGAAGAAGCAATGGTCTTCACTTCTGTACAGTAGATGGGAAGGTCTAATATAGACCAACCAATTAAAAGACTCGGGAGAAAGAACGGTATTCCGTTGCCTACGTCCTGAAGTATGATCCCCTGTTGATTGAGATGTACAGGGGGAACAGTGCAGAGGAGCTTCCAACTGTGACTAAGATTCATCGCCCGCCGACAGTCTATAACTATGGTCACGTTCCAGGAAGAATTCTGGTAGGTCAACATAAAACTAGCCCCCGAACTACTGCCAGAGCCGGGAGACATAACCCTGGGGTTATGAAGAATTAACCACCCCATCAGATATAGGTATGGTAATCCTACCCTGGGAAAGCTATCACGCCGAGTTTCATCGGCGAGCAGCCCGTCAGTCATGGCCCTCAGGCCAGCTTGAATGCGGCACACCATGGCAGGGAGCAAGCCTAGTCTTGCCCCAAACACCAGACGCACTGCAGGCCATAGCGTGTTGCGACGAATGCGGTCCGCAGATGCGATGCCGGGTACCACCAGTCGGCACAGCCATATGGAGAGAAAGCCAGCCAGTTGAGCTTTCCTGGACAGAGGCCTGCGGTAACGCCTCAAATAACTATAGGCCTTGGTGCCTACGGGATACTTCCCTATCCCTTCGTCGAGGATCAAGTCCGGAGCCCCAGCGTCTTCCATAAGATCGTCAACTACCTGAGCATTAAGCACGCTCAGAGGATTCAAAGGCTGGTCCTTGTCTTCCAATACCTTCTCCGGCTTAGCAGTCCTGGACCGGTGAAAGAAGAGGTAGGACGTCCATTTACTGACGTGAGCCAAATCTGAAGGCTCGCCATAAAAAGCGGTACAAGCGAGGTAGTGGCACATCAGCTCCTGGTATACTTCTACTACCTGAGGGTCTGAATCCCCCAACTCCCGGTTCGTGGGAACATACTCTTCATATGGAGTATCCCCCATCGGCAGTCTCGAGATCTCTGCCATCTCGTGGAGGGCCAATCCCAACTCCCCCAGTGGAGTGGCGAAAGTCCCGATGAGCGAGATATATCGCTCCATCAGTGCCAGAAACAGGTTAGGGTTGAGAGGCAACCCAACACTGGTGGCACTCATAGCTGCAAACAGACCAATGCTCTCCAGCTCGATCTGAAAATACTTCAGGGCCCAATCAGCTAAGCGAGCCCATCGAAGATTTGTGGGGATGATCCACCCGCCTGTCCGAGGGTTCACCTTAGGATATACTCCCCCGTGCCCCATGAAATCATTACAGAAAGTCGGTAATTGGACCGGCTGGATCACTAAACTGTCTTCACTCGGGACACTGCCCGGGTACAGTCCCCTGAACATCGTTACATTGCCGGTAGGGCGGCTGACAAACGACCCCTGGTCTGCTCCTTTCAGATGAAATATCTTCCCCGGCCTGCCATAAAGATCAGGAGTCAGCGTCCACGACATCCTCCTAGGATGTGTAGCATGGAAGAATGCCGAGATGGGATAGTCTCTCGGCATCTTGGGCAGATACAAAACCAAGCTCCCGGCAGGGAAGACCCAGAGTTTTTTCTTGGGCTTCGTCTGGGACTCCTTGTCAATCATGTCCCCAAAGAGAAAAGCCGGCTTTATGTATTGGTCCCCATCTATGTACGTCAGGGGCTCTCCGTTGATCATGTTCAGCAGCGTTCGCTCACCCTGAGCCGATATCAAAATTTCTCTTCCTTCAGGATACTGGGGCCCGGAGATAGAAAATGTCACGTGCGACAGATCCTCCAGATAGTTGGAATGCAGCATCCCGACGGCAGAACCCATCACATCGGCTAGCGGAGACGCGTAAAAGTTAACTGCAAAATGCAAGAAAGACAAGTCAGTTTCTATAATCTTGCAGCATATGCAAAAAAATCAATAGTCTATGCTTTATGCCAAGACTGCAAAAAAACTTGAGCTTTTACGCTGAAATCCCGTTCCAAGGCGTAAAATTCAAGACTGGCAGTATACACAAAGTTTTTGACAGTCTGTACTTTACGCCAGACAGCCAAAATTTGAGTTATTACGCCAGAATTTCCATCCCTGCGTGACACTCAAATTATATAGTATACGCCAACTTTCGACAGTCAAAGCTTTTACGCCAGACTGTGAAAATATGGAGTTTTTGCGCTGACATATTAGAAATGTGGGCGTAAAAGATGGAACATCTCTGTGCATCATCTTCCTCGAAGAGGCTATCAGCACAGAAGACGACCTAGCACGTTTACGTACAACATGAGTGAAGGATTTTCAGTCGTTCTTTTTCGTCCCAAAAGCTCTACCTTTAAGGCCGGGTGCACTGCTAGTCGGCGGGATACTTCGTTCAGAATGAAGCTCGCCGTGACCGACGAAAGTCGCCCCCGCTTGAGCAGAAGAACGAGAAGAAGAAGCAACCTTCTTTCCCTTAGAGGAGGAGAATTGTTTCGAGGCCATTACTGGAAACTTTGAAGACTCGGAGAAGAAACGAAGAAGAACCCGAACAGTCAAAAGCTTTCTTTCGCAGAAGACGGATGAAAAGTTTTTCTCTCAGAAACTTTGGGTATATATAGAGTTCGGATGGACTCCTCGAATCCCGAACCAAATCTCACATTTAATATTTGGTTATGATTGGGGACTACGTCAGCCTATTTACTCAGAGAAGGCGGACAGTCAGCGAATTCGAAAAGTTTTCGTGCGAAGAAGATTCGTGGTTTTTACGCTAAAGAGCTTTCTATGCTCGACGGCTACAGATCTACGGTTCTTATGCTCACAGGCTACAAGTCTATGGTTTTACGCCCGAATGCTTTTATGATCGGTAGCTTTTACGCTCGAGAGGCTACAAACCTACGACTCCACGCTCAACAGCTACAAATCTATGATCTCGCGCTCGGTGGCTTTTTACGCTCGGAGGCAACAGATCCACGACTTCACGCTCGGAAGATTTTCTTTTCAGAAGCTATAGATCTACAGTTTTTACGCTAAGGAGCTTTCTACGCTCGACGGCTACAGATCTACGGTTCTATGCTCACAGGCTACAAGTCTATGGTTTTTACGTTCGGATGCTTTTATGCTCGGTAGCTTTTACGCTCGAGAGGCTACAAACCTATGACTCCATGATCAGCAGCTACAAATCTATGATCTCGCGCTCGGTGGCTTTTACGCTCAGAGGCAACAAACTTATGATTTCACGCTCTACGACTTTTCGCATATATAAAAAATGTGCAGGCCAGTACAATACATCTGAATAATTCTTAAGGCGGTCAATTACCGGAGTTCACACAGAAGATACTCCTTCTTGACCTCAAAATATCCCAAGTACCCAAGGCATACAGAGTTCAACATTGAAAGTTACTCTTCTTCATGGGTCGATTCGAAGTTCATCCAGAATCCAGTCTAAATATTTCGTCTACAGTTCAAGATGGTGACTCAGTTTTTGACAGCAATTTCTTGCCCTGTTCCAAGGGATTTTCGAGAAATCATTCTTGAAGACGATGGTCTGAATAAGGATTCTGTTTATCAGAAGTAAAAACAGTTCAGAATTCTACGCGGTTCCTTATTCCTAACAGCAGGACAGTTCGAACACTCGACTGCTAAGCGGCTTTCTGCGTATCCTTAGTTATGCGTAAAAGACAGGACAGGACCTAGCACTCTTTCTAAAACAGAGTCAGCATAAAGTTATCAGACGTGTCGAAGCTATACATATTCAGACTTCACAGCAACATATGGCAAGATGATCATATACAAAGAAGAAGATAATTTTATTTAAATTAAAAGCATGATTACATATGAGGGAAATCCTGTCTACAAGGGTTTTTCTTTATTTTTATGATTACATATGAGGGAAATCCCGTTTACAAAGGAATTCCTCATCGTCGTCTGAAGATCGCGCCCAAAATCTGTTCTGCCAGGTTCTCACAAGGGCAAAATTCTTCATCCATCTTCTCCAGCAGTCAGTCGGTGACCGCAAACCGACTGACATATAATCAATGGCAGAAGGATACAAAACTGGGCCTGCATAAATTTATACAGACCCATCCTCCAATACGAAGAAGCAGGGTAAATCTGCTTTCCTACGTCCAGCGCCATGACAGATTGAGTTGAGATATTTCACCCAACTCAATCTCGGACAGCAGCTAGTGGTCTAATACGACCCTTTCTCTCGTCCGCAGGTAACAGGAGAAGGTACCGCTTGCAAGCTATATGGTCTAATACGACCATTTCTCTCTCCCGAAGAACCGCCATACAAAGTTGCTGATTATCCCGAGCAAAGGAGGCTATGATATCCTTCCATGATCCATCGTTGCAGAGAAAATTTGCTCGAAGACGCCGTCTTTTTCGACTCCTTACATGCTGGAAGAACATGGTCTCCTTCTTCCTCAAGTCGACCCGACGAACTCCGGCCATCATCTCTGTGTGGTGAAGGAAATATGGGAAGAACATGTTAACTCCTCGGCCTTTTTATAGGCAAAAGAGATCACACCGATCCCCAATAACTCCGCCATAAAGTCAGCCTTGAAAGAACGTGTCAGACTTGACCGTTTTAGGCTCCATTCAGAGCATTTCAAATTACGAGGAATGGTTCATGCTTTATTCAAAGCGTTTCAAATTATGAGGAATTTAAAAGCTTTGAAGGGGGTCTTGTAGAAGCATGAAAAATACGTCGGATAGCTATACGCAGCATGTTGATGTTGGGCAGCGTAAATAGAGGACCTCAGAGCCATCGACGTACAAACAGAGCTTTTCCGCTGAGCAAAGTGTAAAATATAGGCTCAAGGACCATCCGTGTAATGCAGTATGTCCAGGCTGCTTCAGCGTAAAAAGGGTGCTACATCGCCTTTATGGCGTAAAACTCATCCGCTTTCAATGCATCATTGAAGTGTACGAGGAACGCTTCGTATTCTTTGAAATAAACCTGTCAGATAATGCAATGAACCTGACGTCTAGACTCCTGACAAAGAGTACTGCACGACGACCCAAGCGACGGCTATAATGTTGGCGCGGCACTGCAACCCAGGCTATCATTTACTGCCATTTCCTTGGCGTAGACCGCTTTTACGCATACAAAGGAATACGTCGCCTAGTTTTACACAGGCAGATGTGAGCTGTTTACGCTCCGCAGAAGACAAACAGCCTGCCACATCAAAAGCTGCTCTTCGTACAGGGCTCGAGGCACGTCTCTGCATTTAATGCGCAGAGCGGTGACAGGTTCTCAAGGCATGTCTCTATATTTAATGCGCCGAATACTGACAGATGCCCGAGGCACGTCTCTGCATTTTATGCGCAGAAGAGTGGCAGGCCTTCAAAACTCGCCTCTATATTTAATGCGCAGGATAATGGCGGATCTCTGCATTTAATACAGGAGATTTGATTAAATATCACCGAACCATCGTCTAGTGACATTCCCTTTGAGTAAACTGCTCTTACGCATACAAGGGGATACGCTGCCCAGTTTTACACAGGCAGACGTGAGCTTCTTACGCTCCGCAGAAGGCAAACAGACCACCATGTCAACAGTTACTCTTCGTACAGAATTTGAGGCGTGTATCTGTATTTAATGTGCAGAATGATGGCAAATCTTAAAGACAAGCCTCTGCATTTAATGCGCAGGATAGGGGCAGATCTCGGCATTTAATGCAAGAGATTTGATTATTTCACCAAGAGCCATAATTTCGGCTAAAACGTCCATATCATCTTGGCTTCTACGCCTGCTCGGCTTCTATGCCCACTCGGCTTCTACGTCCACTCGGCTTCTACGCCCACTTGGCTTCTATGTCCACTCGGCTTCTACGCCCACTCGGCTTCTACGCCCACTCGGCTTCTACGCCTACTTGGCTTCTATGCCATGGTGACAGTTATTGGCTTCTACGCCAACCTCTTCTACACAAAGGGTAACTACCTACGTGGCTTCTACGCCATGATCTTCGCAGCAGTTATACGTGTTTGTCCCTTAGTTGGACACGCGTCACTTGTTCACTCAAAAGGTCATCTATACGCAGGCATTGGTTATTGTAACCGTCGTGTAAAAGGGTGTTGTACTTTCTACTACTCGATTTTTACGCCGACTGAGTGATCATTATCACTAAAACTCTATAAATAGAGACCTCTATCAACATAGGTAAGAGGTCGAAAAGGAGGTCGCAAAATTGAAGGTCGAACGATCAGAAATTGGTCAAGGAATCCAGTATCAGATCCAAGGTCGACAATCGGGAGAGAAAACGGTCGAGAAAGAGAGAAGAATCCAGAGCTCAGGCAAAGAGAAGGGATCGACGACTTTGGCATCGGACATCCACCCTCTTTAGCAACCTTCGAAGCTGCTTTCTGTCTTCTATGACACTTCTTCAACATCGTGTGGTCCAAGGGCCAAAGTGATCGACTGCAGATCAGACTCCTATAGCAATATTTACCCAGATTAAATAAATTATACTCGACATCCTCGTATAGGATTAAATTGTACAATCTTGTTTGTAAACACAGAAAAAAGACGGGTTTTTGTATAAGACCTCGTTTCCAAATATTATCTTTTCATTTATTTTATCAAACAACATCGTCGTCTTCCTCTCCATCACTACCACCTGAACCACCGCCACTACCACCAGCAACCACCACCCGCACCACCAGCAACCATCCCCCACACCATCATCACCCGCACCAACTCCATCATCACCATCCCCAACTCCATCATCACCTCCACCACCGTCCTTAGCCACGGCCACCGCCTCCCTCGTCACCACCACCACCGGCCCCAACCCGCCGCCGGCCGCTGCTGTAGCTGCTGCAACTGTTGTTGCTGCTGCCATTGCCAGAACAAGCTGCTACTGCTGCCATTGTCAGAACAAGATGTTGTTGCTGCTATCGTGCACTTCCCCCCAGAGCTCTGCCCCCCCCACCGGCGATGATCCCGTACGACGGACACACACACCCCCCGTACACGACACAGCAAGGTACCCTTACCTATATATTATGTATATAATTGTATATATATATATATATATATATATATATTATATTATGTTCATTAAATGCATGGGTTAGTAGACTAGACCTAAATACTACTAGACAAATCCCTAATCTTTTATGTTCATTAAATGTATATGTATAAATATAATTGTATTTATGTATATCTATATATACTATATAATGTATATGTATAAATATATGTATTATATTTGTGTTTATGTATATATATACATATATATATATTTAAATGTATATTTATATATATATGTATTATATGTATATACATATTTATGTATATATAATGTATATATGTGGTTATTATATATATATATATATGTATATGTATATGTATATGTATATGTATAGGTATATGTATTATATTATTATGTATATATATATATATATATATATATATATATATATATATATATATATATATATATATATATATATATATATATATATATATATATATATATATGTTTATTTAAATGTATATATGTACATACGTATTTTATTTATGTATTTATGACTATTTATGTATATATGTTATATATGTATATGTGTATTTTATTTAATTATGTACTTAGGTATATATGCATATATGTCTTAACCTATCTAATGTATATATAGGTATATACGATATGTATGTATATATGTACTATGTTATCCTAGTCAATTTAAACAATAAATATGAATTACATATTCTTAAGTATTAAATGCTATTGTAGCGTATTCTGATAACCTGTTAGGAACTGTGTTTGGTGTACACGGAACTCGAGGAAATGACATGTGTACGTTTTAGCTATGTACACACGCGACCCTGCTAGCTGTCCAATTGTGACCCCCTTGATCCATGACTAGTCAACCCTGGCCAACGTATTTAATTAGAACGTTTATTCGGATTGATATCTGTGTAACACATGACGTTGCGTAAGTCATACTTGTGTACGTAATTAAGCATAGTGTAATGTAGTGATTAATAATTATTGTTATTTGTTCGTAGGCATCCGAGATGGTGCTACCTTGACTGTTGGTTCCGGAGCATTGCTTGTGCACACCAGAGTTCCAGGCAAGCGTACATTGCCTTGTTGTACTGTTTAAATTCAGATATTAATTAGTTGCATATTTATTGTTTTAATATTATATAACTGTGCGCGTCTGAGAAAGACTCGGATGCAGTCAACGAAGGCGTTGACGTTAGGACTTGTGTCTGACCTAGTGTCTAATGGACTCACCTAAAGTTGTGGAGTTATCAGTATGACTCCCTAGGCCTTGACACGTATCATTACACGTCACAGAGTGAGTTCATGTAGGGACGCGTGCTTCATGACTAACTGGCCATCAGTATGAACAGCACGTGTGATGGTATTTAGCTTAGTTGTTTATTTCTATAGCGACTTGCATTATAGTACGAGATGTCCACGTCATGTTCATGACTTGTACATTGGTATTGGGGGGGAAAGACAATTAGTAGGCATATGGGACAGACATTTGGTTGCTGTAGTTTCAGAGTGAACTGCGGGGCCGTGAGCCTCAGTATTACCCGGTTATGGGCCATGTGTTACCCGATTATGGGCTCAGGTTACCCGGTTATGGGCGTATATGCTTGTCGATGCATCCGGCAGAGGTTACTAGCTGCACGCTATCATGATCGGTGATGTAGTCAGCATGTACTCCTGTCATCCAGTTTACAGCTAATTCCAGGTACTTAGCCTCTGGCTCGACGCTACGCTTTATACCTTTCACCTGCCCATACGTACCAAGATTGTCTTCAAAGTGTATTTCACTTAGCTGGTTAGATCACCCTCGAGTTTACACAGTATTTACTTTATGGCATACATTTTTGTATCTTTTACGTCCCTTTGAGGACCTGATTCCCTTCCAGATTTGGACGAGGCATATTACCCTACAGTGTACAGACCCGAACATGAGACGAGGTACGCATCCGAGGAGGAGCTAGAGGTACTACTATCAGAGTTATCGTGATCAGTTGGTAGACCTTCTGCCTAGGATGGGAGCATCATTATCTAGTCAGCCGATGCCCTAGTCATTACTCTTTTTATCTGTCTTTCAGTACTTTATTTCGTCATAGTAGTGGGTTTGTTTTCACCAGACATTCTTGGTTGTACTATGATATTCAGACTGATATTTATTTTCAGTATTTATTTCAGTTCTTCTTGGTTATATTGTAGATGAGATTAGATTACCTGTTTGATGTTGATATTGGAATTGTTAGTAATTTAGGACAGCGTAGCACTCTTCGTTAGGATCCATTAAATTGGGATATCCTCGGAGATATGTCAGCTGACTATTGCCACGTGGTCTGGTCTCGTGTATTTTGGGACTAGGACGTGATACCTTACCTCGACAAGAGTGTGCATATCGATGATTAGATTAGTAAGGCATGGATTATGGTATGGTTTGAGAATGGATATTGAGGCTTGATTGTGGTTCGATAGGTTCATGTGTTGCTTGTGTTTGAGTAGGACGGTTTGTATGCTAGTTTCCTTTGAGTTGAATATATCTACTTGTATATTTGCTTGAGTTGAATGCTTGCATGTTTAACCTGCTTTACAGTTTTTCTTAACATGTCATACCTTTGCCATGAAATAAATCTAGGATTCAAGTAGAAAGATTACCATATAACTGTTTGCATTCACTATTCTACTTAGTGTCGGTTTAGACGAGTGGGTTATCTCGCTCACCATTATAGTTATGTACTGACCCACGTTTGTGGGCATTATTTTAGGTATGCAGGTGTAGTGGCGCTGCTTGGATATACAGGACATGATATATGAAACGGTAAGTACCTTTGTGGGCAAGAGAAAGAGTGTTGCATCGCCTTTGTGGCATTCTTCTTTGTGGAATTTTTATTTGGATCATATCGAGAGCTTCGCTACATATACTCTGATATGTGCTTGGTACACAATACTTGACATTCGCTGCAACTTGGTTATTTCGATAATAACTTCGATGTTTGACAATATCGTCTTGTGCGAGCGCAACTCCAGGCTCGTATGGCATCACGTCCCGATGAGAACGATTGTCCTATGGGAGCGCTGCAACATGGTGATTCACGTTTAACGGAGATAATTGAGCTTGCGGGAGATTGAGATGTGATAAATTGGTATCAGAGCGCCCGGTTCATTTCTTTGGACTTTGTCCTTTGGTTCATCACAAACTCTAAATAGCTTCCGCGTGTCGTTTGACTCTTGGCTCTACTCGGTACCGCATTTGATGTTTCATGCAATAAGTCTACATATTTGTTGGTTGTAGGTGCATGTTTTTTTTTGTTGTGTTGCTTTTATTGGTTTTCAGTAAATCGCTTTGCATCGTTGGGCGTTGTTGCATTCGTACAGCAAGTGGTATGGCATTGTTGCATTTGTGCAGCAAGTTGAGAGGTATCGTTGCGTTGGTTTGGCTTGTCGTTCAGGGAGATTCTAGTTGCATTAGTGGAGCAGTTGGTTGGCAGACGAGATTGGTTATGTGGCATGTTGTGAGTAGAAGTATTGGATGAGAATGGATCGTTACACGAGTTGCTCGTGTAGCGAATGTGTTGGATAGAGTTTAATTTTTGGCTGGGTATATCACAGAGAGCATTGGTTGAGCAGGTTTAAGTTGGCTTGGGAATATCAGGATAGAGTTGCACGAGTTGCTCATACAATAAATGTGTGGAACAGTTGGGTATTGGGTTAGATTACTTGGAAGAGATCGTTGCACGAGTTGCTTGTGTAGCGAAAGTATCAGACAATTTAAGAAATAGTTGGAAGTATTAAGAATGGAACATGGCACAAGTTGCATAGCGTGATTGATAAAAGAGTTAGATGGTTTATGCGTTGACTGAATTTTCTGTCAGACTTAAGTTGGGGATGGCAGGATCATGCGGAATGGATGGTACGAACAAATCTTGGATCAGTGCAAAGAATTATGATGCTATGAGTGACTTGATTCGGAGTGGTATATGATATACCACATAGTGAGCGTGGTATTAGAATATTTTGGATAGACCTTAAAGGAATTGCCTCAATGGACACGAGTAACAGGAATGTAAGTTGGTTGGTGCACATCGGCTGAGTTAGGAAATGGAACATGGAGCAAGCGAATGATGAGTTGCGATCAACAGGATCACCCCAGAATAGTCGGTTTGGAATATATTTTCGTCGACGAGAGTAAGTGTGATATTGACTCTATTTCCATGTGGTATATGGTGCAATAGAATTTGACTCAGGTATTCTTTGATATATTAGACTTGAGTTATCAATAACGGACTTGTGCAAATAGAAGTATTATTGGAATTGAGTGATGGATGAGAACGGAATAAGTAATGGAAAAAAGTGTTTAGAATTGAAGGATTGATGTGGCCAAGTATTAGAAACAAGTTGAGATTGATCATATGAAAAACTGAATATCAGAGTTCGCTTGCACGATTTGGAAGTTAAGTGGAGCATTTATGGATGCAAAGGGAGAGTTGAGCATGAGGAACAAACAGTTGGGATATGCTTGAGCAATTATTGGGTGTATCACAGGATAGTGAGCACAGACTATGAATTTGGGCAACACATTGGAGCTGTTGGTTGAGTAATGAAACATGATCTGGTTTAGAGGGGTAATACAATGGATTCGTACAGACTTGAAGGATTTTGAATATTGGTGCTCGAGAAGTTTAACTCAAAAAGTTTAGCGGAAGTAAAATTTGGCAAAATTGTGCAACAATGCTAGACGGATTCTCCGGAAGATGAGAATAGGTATGAGGCAAGTCTAGTTGATGTTAAGTCAGATTGGAAGTTAACACTTGTAGTACTGAGACAGATTGAGGCAACGAGTGATGGTGATATGATTTAAGATTGTGTTGGAACTTGTGCACGAGTAATTGAGAGTGCATGGACTAATTAGAATATAGAGAAATCAAGACGGGCTAAGGAATGAAACTAGAGTAAAGATTATGGCGGATAAAGTTTTGAAGATAGCTAAACGAGAGAGCAACATTGAAGTAACACACTGTGCTGCTCGAGCAAGTTGGACGTGCACTGTGAAACATGACATACGGATAAGAATTTGGAGCAAGTCTATGGTTTCGGGAATTGTTGCAAGTAGTAGTACGAGAAGTCGAACATGGCAGTTCAAAAATTTGATGGATTCAGGACAGAACGGCGAATTGATGAAAAATGGTTTTAGCGAGCGCAGTTCTCGAATTATGGCTTGTATAGATAGTGAGACTCTAGGTGGTTAAGCGACGTTTGGTTGACAGATTCGTCAGAGGTAGTGCATGAAGTTCTCAGAGTCAGAAGTTCGTTTAGATGGAATTATTGGATTATGGCTCAGATTTGTAGAGGAGATATAGCATGGTTCATAGTAACTGTTCATCGTGGTAACTTACAATTATCGAGCATAGTTTTGGATAGCTGACCCTAGAGACTTGACCGCAAAATCAGAGATGAATATTATAGACCCATAAAATAACCATTGCAACAGCGTATTTGGGGATGCGTCGAGGGTGGATGTGAGTGGTGTATGTTGGAGATTGGACTTAGTGACTGAGTGTTGGATTTGAGAGATCCTTTGGATAGCCTTCAGCTGAAGATGCAGCCGAAAGATCGAAGCGATGATGGAAATGGCCTAAGTCAACTGATGGTATTCAGAGTCGCAGATTTTTGAAGATGGCATTACCTCTGAATCGTCGTGCCCCGAAAGGAAATAACATTAATATAAATTAACGACTGTGAAACTAGCTTGTGAAGTTAAAACAGCGGCTCATTCAGATCAAATCCTTGCAATACTGGAAGGGACATATGTGCGTCAAATCTATAAGATGCATCAAAATTTAGTCTGGGATGCGTGTTCATACAGAAGAGGAAGGTGATATCCTATTCTTTGAGGCAGTGGAAGCAGCGCGAAGAACTATTTCATGCACGACCTAGGAATTGTAGCATGTGTGTCCACATTAAAATTATGGCGACACTATCCCTATGGCGTGGCAGAAAAATCTTCATGGATCACATGAACCTCAATATGGATGTTCACCTAGTGAGGTATTGAGATTAAGGAAGAGGTGTTTGGCTAAGCTGATCTAAGATCATAGTTTGATATTTGGGTAAGTCGCCTAGCTGGGGTAATATCAGTTGTGATGATCGTTCAGAGCATGAGATAATATTTGTAGATGGTGCTTACAGAACATTGTGCGATTGGATTCATGCTAGAGTTTTGTTGGTTGAGCTTGGACGGTGCTAGTATAGATTCAGAAATAGTTGGATGGATTGAGTTGGAACACGAACTGATTAGAGTCAGGTGGGTTAATCGTCAGTAAAAAATATCGTATTTGAGAATAGCGCTTGTGCCAATGTGTTGAGATGAACGTCAAGATTGGTTCATTTGGGAGTGAAGAAAATGAATACCTCGGACATAAAGATACCCTTGTAACTTGTCCAAATTCGTTATCGCTAAGCTCGGCTGAATTGCATATATTTCAGGGATACCTTAAATATGTGTATGATCCAAAACTAAGCGATATGAGAAATTCGTATTGAGCTGCAAGAAGGATGTGGGAATATGGAATTTGTGTGAGCGTTCAGCGCGAGCGAGATGCTGAGCCTGGATCAAGAGAATGTAAGTTGTATGGAGCAGAGTTATGAATTGGGCAAGCGGCATGCGAATAAGGAATGGATACTGGTTTGGTTCGAGGAGGAACCTGATTCTAAGTGGTATATTATGTAATGCCCCACAATCATATGGTGTATTACGCTGAGTCGGATTGAATGAGGTAATAACTGGTTACATTTTGATTTGTTGGATTTGGAAACAAGTATTGATTTGAGTTGGTTTTATGTGCAGATCGTTGTAGAAGCATAAAATACGCTGGGGAATTGTACGCACATTATACAGTCAAAACCCCCCCAACATACATGAAGTTCGCGTAAAACAGAGCTTCAGCGTTGTATGGCATAAAATACGACTTCAGAGTTATACGCGTAAAACAGAGATGCAGAGCTGTTTGGCGTAAAGAAGAGTTTCAGGGCTGCCCGCGTAAAGCAGAACTTCAAGGCTGTTTTGGCGTAAATAGGTTGCTTTACCCTCCTGCGTAAAGTTTAAAATACGTTTGTTTTTTATGCAGCGTAAAGTTGTACGAGGAACTTTTCATATTCCTCAGATGAATTTGTCAGACGAAACAGTGAACCTGATTCCTGACAAAAGTACTACACGATGATCGAGAGGACGGCTGTGATGATAATTTTGTACAGAGACCCAGGTTGTCGTTTAGTGACATAAGTCATTTTTTACGCTCAAGACTAGAGTCTTTTGAATACGCTGCCTATTCTACATGGGAAGAAATGAGTCTTTACGCTCAAGATGAGACGAAATCAGACGCCACGTCAAAAGCTGTTTCTCATACAGAGCTCGAGGCATATCTCTGCATTTAATGCACGAGATTTGGTTCTATTCTTTAGATTTTGTCATGACTGGGGAAAGCTAAAACTGTGGCCAATACGCTCACATCACCATCCTTGCATTTTATGCCAACCAGGCTATTTTCAACTATAGGAGTACGCCGTATGCTATCTCCTCGAAATACGCCAACTCAGTCTATATTTGCAAAGGTACGTGATAAGGCTATTTAGCCCAGAATACGCTCAAGACCTCAGTCGTGATGGATACTTGGCTATTTTTATGCTGGTTATCTATTATTCATGCACCATCGAGTTTTACGCAGAGTTTGGCTTTTACGCCAATAAGACAGCTATTTGGCTTTTACGCCAATAAGACAGCTATTTGACTTTTACGCCAACAAGATAGCTATTTGGCTTTTACGCCAACAAGACAGTTATTTGGCTTTTACGCCAACCATCTTTACGCAGGAGCAGTTATCTACGTGGCTTGCATGCCGTGATCTTCGAGAAGCAGTTATACGCGTTACCTCATAATGGGACATGTGTCATACGCAGATCCAGAAGATTATTTAAACGTGGGTAGCAGTTATTATTATCACCGCGTAAAAGATGCAACTTTCTTCACAGTTTGGCTTCTACGCCAACTGGACAGTTATCTTGACTGATCTCTATAAATAGAGACCCCTGGTCATAGGGGATGAGGAGATCAGAATCGAGGGAGATCAGAATCGAGGAGATCAGAATCGAGGAGAGATCAGAGACAGAGAGCACAGACAGAGAGTGTTGATTGACAACTTTGGCAACGAGAATTTAATCCTACTTGCAACCTTTGAAGCTTCTTCTTCTTCTACAATACTTCTTCATCATCGTATGGTCCAAGGGACAAAGAGATCGACCGCAGATCAGACTTCTATAGCAATTTTTTCCCAGAATCATTTTTATTGTACTTAACATACTCGTATAGGATTAATTGTACTCTTTTTTTTCTTGTTTGTAAACAAAGAAAGGGTTTCGTATAAACCTAGTTTTATTTTTTTGTTTATGATCAAAGACAAGATGGCGACTCTGCTGGGGATCACTTTCTCCTCTGACGAGAAAGCAATTGCTCAACACGATGTTGTATCCGTCGGATCGACGAAGAAGACTTTGGTCGTCCAGTTTGACCAATCTGCTTATGAAGACATGCTTCATGCATGGGGTAGCTCTCCCTCCTCCTCTGTCCAGAATAACAGGAAGCTGCATAAAGTGTGGATGCCTGAGACGTCCTCTGCCCTTCCTGCAAGCTCTCACTCTCTGATCAACAAGGCTGTGACAATACAACAAATATGCCCAGTGCGTAAAAATTTGTCTCCCGTCTGTGACGTGACAGACAAAACTTCTGGCAATGCCCCAGTGTCGATCCAGAAGTCTCAGACGCGCTCTGTGCTTAAAACTTCGTCTCCCGTCTGTGACATGGCAGACAAAATTTTTGGCAAGGCCTCAGTGCCAATCCGGAAATTTCAAACGCGCACTGCGCGTAAAATTACATCTCCCGTCTATGATGAGGCAGATGTACCCTTTAATCATATCAAGAGAAAATAAGTGGCGAATCTTCCAACCTCTAGGCTTTTACCCCCACAAGGAAAGAAAATACCCACTTTATAGATTACAAGGACTTTCCCTATTTTATACGAACCTGTGCCAAAATCCAAATTATGCCAGGATAGGTCTGTCCACGTAAAGAAGACTCGTTTTATGGGAAGATGTGCTCCTCAGACAGATGATGGATCATATGCTACTCATATGGGTGAACTGCTGTATTCCTATGGCAGAGAAGGGGCTATGATTCCTAATCTTCACGTCCCTACTGATGTAAAAAGGCAGAATAAGCCTTCTTCTTCTTCTTCTGTTAATTCTCCTGATTTGCGAGATTTCTTTATCCAGAAACGCAAAGACAGGGGTCAAAATCAAGATTTAGTGTCCCTAAATACCAAGCGTAGGGAGATCATATGGGAAGTAGCGTCAACATCTAATATCGTTATGACATATGGGCCACATGAAGAATCTGTCTTTATTGTTCCACCTACTCGCAACGATTAGCGTCAAATAATCTTCGGTCGAATGCGGAATAGACCGATTGTACAAGAAGAATCTCGCGAGTCTGATGTTGGAAAATACAAATCCGCAGATATAGTCCACATGCTTTAAAGATTATGCAAAACATGGGTTATTATTTGAAGTTGAAGCAAGGTCTCAATTATGGAAAAGGCAGACGAATACCGTTCATGGTGATCCTTACTGTCGACAAACTCGTTTTGGGTTAGGGTTTACCGTATCTCTTGTAAACTCCAAACCTCCAGAGCCTGATCCTGTAATACCAGAGGCAGGTCCTTCCAAATCAACTTCTGTGGACAAAGGCAAACAAATAGAAGAAGAAGAACCAGACGATGACATGTCTGGGGGTAGTCTCCCTCGACAAAACAGAGCAGCATCCGAAGCTGAGGGTAGAATTCCCTCTGAGTCCGAAGATGATGCAACTATGACCATCTTCCCTGAGGACCGTACGACTCAGGTATTGGGAGCCCGAAAGCCAAAGGGACTTTCTCCTTCATTGAGGATGACATCATTGAAATCTTCAATATATTGATGAAAAAAACAAGCTTCGGCTACCCAACATCAGATACCCTGAGAGGGATGGCAAGGTCGATGACCCAAAATATTGTCTATTTTATCGGTACATTCATCACCCCACAAGGGCATGCTATGTACTAAAAAGAAAAATCCAGGAGTTGATCGACGCCAAAGTCATCACTTTGCATTTATAAACGAGATGACGGTCACGGCAAATTGATCTCACTCCAACGTAGCAATTTGCCCCCTCAAGAAGTACCGGATGATGAGTCCTTGAGATCTCCCTAGCAGAGCAACCTCCAGGTCTATCCTCACTCAGCAAATCACTGTCCAGTGAATTTTTCGAATATCGGTTCACGTCCATATTACCTCTGAACTGTTGTCCAAATTTGTTTTTCCCAGCTGAGTTTGCCATGTCCAAGTGACCTCTGAGCAAACCTCCCAGGTTGTTGCTCTCCACTTTCTCTGGCAGAGTAAATCTACCACCACAAAAATGGTCACTTCCGTATTACCTCTGTCATATTTTTCTTTATCCCCACAAAGTCATATCTTACCACGTCCACATTACCTCTGAGTAAGATATTTTCAAAACTTTTCCATGTCCATATTACCTCTGAGTAAAAGTTCTTTTCTTCGACTTTCTACTATCACGTTCGCATAATCCCTGATAGTGCTAGTCGTTTCAGCTTATTATCTGTACTTAAGGGACGCCATGGATAATAAGTCCACAACCCAGATGTACAAATCAACTCTTGGTTCTGCATCACCAGCAAGTGCCTATGTGCAATATTTTCTCCTTCGTTACAAATTCTTGTAAAGAGCCATCATCCGTATCCGAGAGTCCCGAGTACGCAATGGGTGATGGATCCTCAAAATCTCCCCAGCGAAGCAATTCTTAGGTCTACTCGCACACTCCCGCAGTGACTATTCAAATCAATCTCGCTAGCCATGTTCATATTACCTCTGAGCTATCGTCCCATCAATCTTTCCAGCGGAATGATCCTTTGGTCTATCTTCATGTTCGGATAGACCACACTCAACAAATCACTTCTCAATAAATTTTTCAGACATTAGTTTATGTTCATATTACCTCTGAACTGCTGTCATAATATTTCTCTCAAGCTGAGTTTGTCATGTTCATATTACCTCTGAGCAAATATTCTGGGTTCGGCTATCGATTATTATGTCCATATTACCTCTGATATCGGTTGTCGTCTCAACTTAACACCCGTACTTAAATCTAAAGTACGTCAGTGGTGTTAGTTCCACAAAAATAGCCATGTCCATATTACCTCTGGCAGGGCTTGCCTTAAACTTATTACTTGCACTCTCGTGCACAAGAAGTAATAAGTCCACCAAAAACCCTCCTGGGGGAATGCCCGCAATGGAAACGAATTGTTCATGTCCATATTACCTCTGAACTATCCTCATTTTCCCCAGCAAAGAAAAAGTTAGGTCATGTTCATATTACATATGAAATATGTCTCTCCACTATCCCCACAGAGTCATATTTTACAGCGTCCATATTACCTCTGTCAGGACTTGTCTCAAACCTATTACTTGCACTAACGTACGCAAAGAGTAATGGGTCCACAAAGATCCCCCAGCGGGATGTTTCTACTAGCCACAAAATCTATCACTTCCATATTTCCTCTGATTGGGCTTGTTTCGAACTTATAATTTGCACTCAACGTGCGCAACAAATAATAGGTCCACCAAAGATCCCCCAGTGGGATGTCCTCAACAATCACGATATTGTACTCAGTCCATATTACCTCTGGTACGACATTCGAAGTTCACACAATCAATCATAAAGAACTGGAGGGCCCTTATGTGATTAAAACAACATTCTCAAATGGCGCTTACAGATTAGCCAAACCTAATGAAGATTTGATAATGACTCCTATCAACTGCAAATTCAGAAGAAGTATTATATTTGATCTCCTTTGCTTAACGGAGTATGATGAAGATTTTATTCTGACAATACTACGTACAAAGGTTAGCTGAATCAAATTCTATCAGGTTCATATGACCTCTTAATAGATATGCTTAACTAATTTGTAAACCTATCATATTCATATTATCTCTGATAGTGTTTGGTATACAAATTTAGTTGGATTATATTCTATCAGGTTCATATTACCTCTGAATAGATTTACATTCAGCCAAACCTTACCGAAAGTATATCATGTTCATATTACCTCTGATATCACTTTCATCTTAGCCTATCATTTATATTCTAAAAAATGATGGGTCCACAAAGTCAGAAAATGTATCTTTATTATCTCTGAGAAATTACAGGAGAAGCAAAAAAGTACATCATTGGGGAGGAGCAATTAAATCCCTGATCTGTTGCGCCAAAACAGCCATCCTCTCATTCCTGGAGTTCAAAACGTTATTGCGAGCCCGTTCCAGCCTTGCCTCGTCATTGCTCAAGAGAGATAATTCGGACAGAGAATCAACAAAGCTTGCGTGGATGACACCCACAATTTTCAAGTTTTGCTAAGCTGTATTCACTTGGCCCTTCAATACATCACGAACTAGCGATGCCTTGAGAAGCCTCTCCCTTGTTTGAGCAAGTTCAGCTTCCAATTCTCGAACTCTCACTTCATATCCCTTACATTCTGCACAGCATTGAGTGAGCTGAGGAATACTCTCCACCAATACTGCTTGCTCTTTCTCTATCTCTTGTTGCTGTTACTGGATGAATTTGTTTAAAGATTCTGTCTGCTGAGCAAGTTTCGCAGTTAGTGAGTCGTACTCAGCCTGCACCAAGTCATTGATGCTGCCTCGGGATAGTTGCAAATATTTGTTAATGGGTTATTCTAAACCATTAACTATTTGCTCTAGCGCATCAGCTCTTTCAACGTCATTGAAATTTCTAATAGGCGCTATAGTGAGCTTGGAGGACTTCTTCAGAGCATCAAAGCCTAGATTCTTCTCCAGCACCATGGATATCAATTTTTTCAAAGTGAGGTAGAATATGCTAGTGTATTGTTCAACTAGCATAGCAAAGATCGAATGAACGCTGGGAGTGGCCGCAATATCGGTAAATCTCCTTTCTGGAATGACTATAGAGGATGTTGCCACAGTCGTCGCTGCAACAGATGGTGCGATAAAAGAAGAGACACCAACAACAATTGAAGTTGCTGGTATGCTCGACGAATGAGGCAAAGTCGAGATGGTGGGTTCATCCACCTCTGATATTATTTGAACTGTTGCTGGCGGGATATTGTCTGAGAATGTTGCGGATGGGAGATCAACCACTTCAAAATATGCTTCTTCGACGGTGGTCACTGCCATTTCATTAGCTGGATCCGCAACAAAATCAAAGGTTGTTTCAGCTTCGCCTTTCCCAGAAATGTCTTTTCCTGAAACTAAGATAAGAGAAAGTTAATATCAATTTGATGTTAAATTTTCCCGAAAAAAGCGTGAAGACAACATTTACCCATAGTCGATGGTATGTATATTGCGTCTGCAGCCTATATAGCTAAATCATTTCTTAATGATGCTAAAAAAGCTGCCATACCTGGAGATGAGGCTACACCAACTGACGCTTGAAGGTAGTCATCCCAGTCATCACCCAGATCTACTCGAGGTTCATCGGGTGGAATCTCGCTCAAAATACTTACAGATGAAGGAGGGGCTAGTCCCATTATTTGTCTTGGTAAAGGTATACTGATTCTTATTATGCTCGGCCTCGAAGGCGATCTAGAAGCACTACCAGTAATGGTGGTAGCAGCAGCAGTCGCGGGCAAAGAATCTCCAACACTGTCGGCTGGAACTGTAAAGGTTCCTTCTTTAAAAGGCGAAGGACCCCCAATCAAAGAATCATCCCCAACAGGGGAAACAATATGCTCACTCCTGAAAGAGGCCCCCTTGGTGGAAGTCTTTTTAGGACCTCTGGTAGTCTGCTTCTTCTTGCGAGGGGAAGGCTCTTTCAGAGTGGAAGCCTTTTATTTATGGGAAATAATGAGAGGCTCTGCTGGCGGAGCAATTACGCCTCTCGATAAAATCAACAAATAATAATCTGCACCGGTGGTTTCATCACCTTCATCAGAGGAAACAGATGGTATCTCCTCTCTTCCAGCGGACTTATGGGAGGGCATTCTGAAACTTTCATGTACATCAAAATCACGATGGAAGGTATTGATGGACGCATAAAATTGTGCGGACGAATGAAGAATGAGCAACTCCGTGGAGAGAGAAGTCGTGAGCACAGCAAAGGTTGCTCCAGTACAACCAATGATGAAATACCGCCACCCTCTAGCTCCATCAATAAGCCCACCTTTAAATTTGAAGCTGGTGATGGGATTCCCCACGTACAACTGATCATATCCAAATTGCCTGACAAAACGGCTAGGCAGATAAGGCTCCATGTAGCAGTGGTCATCACTTCTATACAGCAGGTGGGAAGGTCTAGTGCAGACCAACCAGTAAAAGGCTTCAGGAGAAAGAATAGTCTTCCCCTGACCTGTATCCTGAAGTTTAGTCCCCTGTTGATTAATATGTACGGGGGGGACGGTGCAGAAGAACTTCCAACTATGGGCAAAATTTAGTGCTAGTCGACAATCTATGACGCTAGTCACATTCCAAGAAGAATTCCTGTAATTCAACAGGAAGTTATTGCCCGAACCACTGGCAGATCTGGGAGACATCACTCTGGTGTTGTGAAGGATCAACCATCCCATCAGATATAAGAATAGCAATTCCACTATGGGATATCCTTCACGCAGCGTAGTATCGGCCAGCAGCCCATCAGTAATAGCCCTTAGGGCAGCTTGTATCCTACATACCATAGCAGGGAGTAGGCCCAATCTTGCTCCAAACACCAAACGCACTGCAGGCCATAAGGTATTACGATGATTGTGATCCGCAGACGCGGTGCCAGGCACCACCCATCGGCGTAGCCAAATAGAAAGGAAGCCAGCCAGTTGAGCTTCCTTTGACAGAGGCTTTCGGTAATGCCTCATATAACTGCAGGCTTTGGTTCTTGCAGGATAACCCCCTATCTCTTCATTAAGAACACAATCTAAAGCCCCTGCATCTTCAATAAGATCATCGATTGTGTTGGCGTTAAGCATGCTCAGAAGGTTTAAAGGTTTGTCTTTGCTATCTACAACCTTGTCCTGCTTGGCATCTCTAGCCTGATGGAAGAAGAGGTAGGATAACTATTTGTTAATATGGACTAAATCAGAGGGCTCTCTGTAGAAGGTGGTGCATGCAAGATAGTGGCTCATCAGCTCTTGGTACACTGCCACTACCCGAGGGTTGATATCCTTCAACTCTCTGTTGGTGGGGACGTATTCTTTATAAGGAATGTCTCCCATTGGCAACTTTGAGATATCTGTCATCTCATGAAGGGCTAGGCCCAACTCACCTATCAGAGTGGCAAAAGTCCCAGTAAGCGAATTATATCGCTCTATCAAAGCCAAGAACAAATTGGGGTTGATGGGCAACCCAACACTAGTAGCACTCACAGCCTCAAATAAGTTAATACTTTTCAACTCCATCTGAAAATGCTTAAGGGCACATGTAGTTAAACTGGTCCATCGAAGATTATGGGGGCTAAGCCATCCACTGGTGCGAGGGTTAACCTTGGGATATACTCCTCCCTGCCCCATGAATTCATTGCAGAAAGTGGCCATTTGAAATGGCTGGAGCAAGGAAGAGTCCTCACTAGGGACGTTGCCTGGTAGTAATCCTCTGAAGGGCATGACAGGGCCTGAGGGACTACTTACAAAGGATCCTTGGTTTAATCCTTTCTTATAAAAAATCTTTCCCGGCTGGCCATGAAGATCTGGAGTCAGAGTCCATGCCATCTTTCTTGGATGTGTGGCATGGAAGAATACAGAGATAGGGTAATCTCTGGGCATCTTTGGCAGATACGTGACCGTGCCCTCAAAAAAAAAACCCCAATCTTCCTTCTTGGGCTTTGTCTGGGATTGTTTATCAATAACATTCCCAAATAAGAAAGCTGGTTTCTTATACTCAGTGCCGTCTATGTACGTCAAGGGTTTCCCACTGATCATACTCAGCAACATTCTTTCTACTTGGGCCGAGATCAGAGTTCACCTTTCTTGAGGATACTCGTTTCCAGAGATGGAGAACGTCATATGGGACAAGTCCTCCAAGTAGTTGGAATTCAGCATTCCAGTAGCAGAGCCCATCACTTCAGCCAAAGGGGGGATCTGTAGGTCCACTGCAAAAAGCAAGAGAATAAGTCAGTTTTACGCTGGAATTTTCTTTCAGTGCATAAAACGTAAGGTGCTACACTCTTGCCGTATACGCCAAAACCTAACAGTCTGAGTTTTTACACTAGACTTCAAATATTGAGTTTTATGCTGGAATTTACATCCAGTGCATAAAACACAAGGTTTACAGTATACGCCAAAATTTGACAGTTTGAGTTTTTATGCCAGACTGTAAAATTATTGAGTTTTCTGCTGACACATTAAGAATGTGGGCATATTTGCGCATACACGTACAATGTGTGCGAAGGGTTTTATTCCTCTCGAAGTCTTTACCTGTGATGCCCGGTGCACAGCTAGACGGCGGAGCACTTCGTTGCTTGGCCTTGTAGGAGTCGCTCGTGCTTGAGCAGTGGAGCGAGATGATGAAGCGGCTTTCTTTCCCTTAGCGACGGAGGCCTGTTTTGGTGCCATGGCAAATCTGAGAATTTTTGGGAAGAGACGAAGAGTCTTCAGAAAGAGACGAAGGGTTTTGCAAAGACAGATGAAGGATTTTTCTCTCTCATGACCGAGGCTTATTTATAGAGTTCAAGTGACTCTCCGAATCCTTAACAAAATTCAATTTTTAATAGTCGGTTATGATTTGGGACCATGTCAGCCGATCATTTGAAAAGGAAGACAGATAGTCATGCAGCGTAACGGATCCCTAATTTTACGCTCAGATTCTTTTACGCGCGGAGCTACAGATCTACGATTTTACGCTCAGAAGCTTTTACGCTCAGAAGCTACAGATCTACGATTTTACGCTCAGAAGCTACAGATCTACGATTTTACGCTCAGAAGTTACAGATCTACGATTTTATGCTCAGAAACTTTTACGCTCAGAAGCTACAGATCTACGATTTTACGCTCAAAAGCTACAGATCTATAATTTTACGCTCAGAAGCTATAGATCTACGATTTTACGCTCAGAAGCTGCAGATCTATGATTTTACGCTCAAATGCTACGGATCTATGATTTTATGCGCATATTAAATTATGCGGAACAACAGTCAGCAGAATACGCGTATATATTGATAATCTGGGTTTTACGCTTGAAGAAGCCGGTTACAAGAGTTTATGCAGGAAATACTCTTCCTATCAGCGTTTTCCCTTCTTTTTCATTCGAGAAGACTTCATCAGACGAAGGACCAAGGGGTTCCCTGAAAATCTCTGTCTTCAATGGAGATGACGTTTCTCCCTTGGCCATTGATAGTTCATTCGAAGTCTAGCCAGAACCCTTTACATCTAGTTCAGGGATGGCCTGTTCGGCGAATATTTATTGCCCTGTTTCGAGAAACTTTTAGAAAGCCATTCTTGAAGATGATGTTCTGAACAAATATTCTTCGTATAGGAGAAATGACGGTTCAGAATTCTATGTGACTCCTCGTCCAAAAATAGCATGACAATTGGGTTTGCAAGACAACTTAATGCTAAAGAGATTTTTACGCATCTTCCTCTACGCGTAAAAATGGAAACATGACCGGAGTCATATTTGTCAGAGTCAGCGTAAAAATTACTCAAGCATGTTGGAGCTGCGCATTACCAAACTTTCTCACAGCAATATGGCAAATCAATAGTGCGTAAAAGAAGACAAGTTTATTAATCATGATTACATATGATGGAAATCCATTTTACAAAGGATTTTTCATTAATATTCAAGATCATGATTACATATGATGGGAATCTATTACGCTAGGTTCTCGTCTGATAGAGATCTTCATTCCTTCTTCTACAGCACTTCTTCGGCCGGGAGGCCAAAAAAATAGTTAATGGAGGGAGAATACAGAACTGGGCCTGTTTAAATTATTCAAGCCCCCCCTCCATACGTCATCGATGGCCATGCTTAGAATTATGGTTGGAATTCAAACCCAACACAATACTGGAAGACACGGCCAAGCTGCCCACCAGGGTCCAGCTTCATAATAGGGGAAAATACAGCTAGCAAGCTGTGTGGTCTAATGAGACTCTTCCTCTCTCTTTGACGAATCGCCATATAAAATCGCTGATTATCTCGAGCAAAGGAAGCTATGATATCCTTCCATGGTCCATCGTTGCAGAAAATATTTGCTCGAAGACGTCTCTTTTTATGGCTCCTTACACGTTGGAAGAGCATAACCTTCTTCTTTCTCAGTTCAGCCCAATGAATCTCAGCAGCCATCTTTGTGGTGAAGGAAGTATGGAAAAAATAGGTTTACTCACTTGCCTTTATATAGGCAGAAGAGAACATACCAAATTCCAACAACTTCTTAAATATCGTCAAAAAATCAGCCTCGAAGAACGAGTCAAATTTGACCATTTCATGCTTCATTCAAAGTATTTCAAATTATGAGGAATTTGAAAACTTTGAAGGAGGTCTTGTAAAAGCATAAAATATGCTGGGGGATTATATGCGCATTATACAGTCAAAACCCCCCAACATACATGAAGTCCGCGTAAAACATTGCTTCAGCGCTGTGTGGCGTAATATACGACTTCAGAGTTATACGCGTAAAACAGAGATGCAGAGCTGTTTGGAGTAAAGAAGAGTTTCAGGGCTGCCTGCGTAAAGCAGCACTTCAAGGCTGTTTTGGCATAAAAAGGTTGCTTTACCCTCCTGCGTAAAGTTTAAAATACGTTTGTTTTTATGCAATATAAAGTTGTACGAGGAACTCTTCGTATTCCTCGGATGAATTTGTCAGACGAAACAGTGAACCTGACTCATGACAAAAGTACTGCACGATGATCGAGAGGACGGCTGTGATGATGATTTTGCATAGAGACCCAGGTTGTCGTTTAGTGACATAAGTCATTTTTTACGCTCAAGACTGGAGTCTTCTGAATACGCTGCCTATTATATATGGGAAGAAATGAGTCTTTACGCTCAAGATGAGACGAAATCAGACGCCACGTCAAAAGCTATTTCTCAAACAGAACTCGAGGCATATCTCTGCATTTAATGCACAGGATTTGGTTCTATTCTTTAGATTTTATCATGACTGGGGAAACCTAAAACTGTAGCTAATACGCTCACATCACCATCCTTGCATTTTATGCCAACCAGGCTATTTTCAACTATAGGAGTACGCCGTATGTTATCTCCTCGAAATACGCCAACTCAGGCTATATTTGCAAAGGTACGTGATAAGGCTATTTAGCCCAGAATACGCTCAAGACCTCAGTCGTGATAGATAATTGGCTGTTTTTATGCTAGTTATCTATTATTCATGCACCATCGAGTTTTACGCAGAGTTTGGATTTTATGCCAACAAGACAACTATTTGGCTTTTACGCCAACAAGATAGCTATTTGGCTTTTACGCCAACAAGATAGCTATTTGGCTTTTACGCCAACAAGACAGTTATTTGGCTATTACGCCAACCATCTTTACGCAGGAGTAGTTACCTACGTGGCTTGCATGTCGTGATCTTCGAGAAACAGTTATACGCGTTACCTCATAATGGGACACGTATCATACGCAGATCCAAAAGATTATTTAAACGTGGGTAGCAGTTATTATAACCACCGCGTAAAAGATACAATTTTCTTCACAGTTTGGCTTCTATGCTAACTGGACAGTTATCTGGACTGATCTCTATAAATAGAGACCCCTGGTCATAGGGGAGGAGGAGATCAGAATCGAGGAGATCAGAATCGAGGAGAGATCAGAGACAGAGAGCACAGACAGAGAGTGTTGATTGACAACTTTGGCAACGAGAATTCAATCCCACTTGCAACCTTTGAAGCTTCTTCTTCTTCTACAATACTTCTTCATCATCATGTGGTCCAAGGGACAAAGTGATCGACCGCAGATCAGACTCCTATAGCAATTTTTTCCTAAAATTATTTTTATTGTACTTAACATCCTCGTATAGGATTAATTGTACTCCTTTTTTTCTTGTTTGTAAACAAAGAAAGGGTTTCGTATAAACCTAGTTTTATTTTTTTGTTTATCATCAAACACAATCGTAAGCAGAGTTTGATGGAATCAGGTATTCGTTCAGAACAGTACTGAGATAGCAGGATTAGAGCGATAATGTCGTCTTCCTTAGTCCGAACGGTTGGATGATTTAGAGAGCACAACATGCTCGCACGGTCATACCAATTGAGTAGATCGTACTTTGAATCAGACCAAGGATTTAAGGGATCGGCCGTATTGGCAAGCAGGGTGCTTAACGGAATCAGACTCGGTGAGTGGGCTCTGTCCCTTCTCCTCTACTCCTTTATGCCTAATAATATAGAACACACGTAATGGCTTCAACACTTGGGTTGGAATATGTAAATCACTACATTGTGGCATGCATAGAGTATGCGTCGTTTGGCTGAATATGAGTTATTGCTTGAGTTGTTTTTGAGTTTGGGCAGTTGGAGATTGAGTGGATCATCTTAGTAAGAATATCGAGGCACTTCGGGTAGGCGAGCGAGCATGCATCCGTGCATGAGTATCAGTTTGGCGCTTTATCATGCAAAGCGTGTAGTTGTGGTTCAAAATCGGGCAACTGCATCGGTGAGGACATTGTGCCACAGAGTTTTCTGAGTGAGGGGTATTGTACCAATTGGAACACTGTGTCGAGAAGCGGCATAGTACTTATGGGGATAACTTGAGATGGTGCCTTGGGACATAAGTTGGAGAATGGATATGGATAGTTGGTTGGATTGAGACGAGTATCGTTTGGTGGGGCCAGAATGCTCGATTCTCTCGTCATACCTACTTGGTATTTGTATCGGTCACGGACAACTTGTTGCGCACATGGTTTGATTTCCTCGAATAGGATATGCTCCGGGGCACTGAGACCGTTCGGCCATGGTGGAGACAAATGGTAACTTGCCTTGGGCGCATTGCCGGCTGTTCGATATGACCAGACGGGCTAGCTGCTAAGCGCTGGATCGGGTATAACTGCAGTTGATTAGTCATTTATGGCTTGGCCAGTGACTTCATATAGATAAGAGTTGCTTTGCTTTGCTTTGCTTTGCTTTGGTTTAGTTTATGCTTTTCGTGTAGGCGACGGCCACCTTGTCTCGACAAGAGTGTGCATATCGATAATTGGATTAGTAAGGTTTGGATTGTGGCATGGTTTAAGGATGGATATTGAGGCTTGATTATGGTTCGATAGGTTCATGCGTTGCTTGTGTTTGAGTATGAAGGTTTGCATGCTAGTTTCCTTTGAGTTGGATATATCTACTTGTATATTTGCTTGAGTTGAATGCTTGTATGTTTAACCTGCTTTATAGTTTTTCTTAACATGTCATACCTTTGCCATAAAATAAATCTAGGATTCAAGTAGAAAGATTACCATATAAGTGTTTGCATTCACTATTCTACTTAGTGTCAGTTTAGACGAGTGGATTAACTCGCTCACCAGTACTGTTGTGTACTGACCCACATTTGTGGGCATTATTTTAGGTACACATGTATAGTGGCGCTGCTTGGATATACGGGACATGATGTGTAAAACGGTAAGTACCTTTGTGGGCAAGAGAAAGAGCAAGAGTGTTGCATCGCCTTTGTGGCATTCTCCTTTATGGCATTTTTATTTGGACCCTATCGAGAGCTTCGCTGCATATACTCTGATGTGTGCTTGGTACACAATACTTGACTTTCGCTATAACTTGGTCGTTTTGATGATAACTTTAATGTTTGACAATATCGCCTTGTGCAAGATCAACTCCAGGCTCGTACGAAATTATGTCCCGATGAGAACGATTATCCCGCGGAAGCGCTGCAACGTGTTGATTCACGTTCAGCGGGGACAATTGAGCTTGCGGGAGATTGTGACGTGACATTCTTGATCCAGGATTGCCTAATATATTATAGGGCAAACCTTCACATGTCTAGATAGTCGTGACAATATCTCTGGGTATAGAGTACTCTGATATACGTAGCTTGCTTTGTCTGTCCCGGCTCTCCAGTATTCTAGTTCTGGGGCGTGACACGGCTTAAGTGGTGGCCCATGCAGGTTTAAAATTTAAAAATGTTGGGGGGGAGGGGTTTACTAATGTATTTTAGATGTCTCAATCATGCAACTCCTTGATCTCCTCCTGTGTCAAATTTATATCCCTGAAATCTTGGTCCAACATCTGCTTTGATCCTCGATCAATCTTGTCCACCCCTTTGATGATCTTGTGTCCTTTATCTTTTAGGGACACTGTTCCTGGTCCTTCTGATCATCCAGCCAGAGTTCCTCCACTAGTAGGATAGCATCATGATTCCCAGCAAACCCTTGAGGTTCAGCCTCAGCATTCCTGGGTCGGGTCCAGAACTCAAAACGAGGAACCACAGGTTTAGTTAGAGCTCCAGTTATACCAGTATTAGCAATCCGGTCAGTACCCAGAATACAGAAGATGGTACCCAGGCATTGATAGGGATCATCAGACAATTGTTAGAATCATAGGAATGACAGGGTGACACTCTCACTCAGTCATTGCAAGAGGCTTTGGAAAGAGGCGAACATCGTGCCAACAACTCAGCAAGAAACTTCAAGCGCCTCTAACCCTCGTATTTCTATGGCACCGTGGATACGATTGCATCAGATGCTTGTATCATGTCCCAATACCGGAATACGAAGACGGACATGGCCAGCTCCCCCGTACAAGGTATAGAACATCTTACGGCGGTCACGGCTGTAACTAGACAATGGGGTCCATACTATAAGAAAGTCTCTTATGGTCACACAACACATCTATTATCTCAATCAGTCAAGTAAGAACAGTAAACATAGAATATATATGAAAAGGAAGTAAGGCGTACCAAACGTCCTGCCACAATATTCTAGAAACCAGCTGTGCCAAAATAAGAAAGCTGGCATAGTAGGAAAAGTATATGACCATGATCAACTGCAGTCTGATTAATTACAATCATGTAAGAAAACTAAATGTCCAGATTTACGGCTAACAAGTGCCGGTGGCTAAACACCCAAAATGAGTAAAAGTGCAATAACGAGCAGGAAAGAAAAAACCTACTCGTTTCCCTCCGTGGCCATCCGTCTGGTGGATGCCATTGTTCAGGGAGAAGTACACTTGATCCTCGGGTGCTGGCTCTAAACCTGGCCATAAAAAACCAGTGAAATTAGACCCTAAATAGCATGTACCACAAAGAGAGCATAAATGAAGAAATAAAACCAGGTAATAAAATAGATACATATATATATATAGTTATGTCTCGTAGTTTCAGTTCTAGCCTATCGTGACACAATAATCTAACCCTACAACCAAACAAGGACAAGGGTTAGACCATCATACCATGATAGTCCATATCTCTAGACTATTTGACAGCAAATACAATATACAAACAAGCTCAATTACATAATCTACCAATCACTTGTACGACTTACTAGGTGGAGTCTGGGTTATCCTAGAGGTATTATGCATATAATAGGAATCCTCAGATCGAACCATGTTCTAGCAGGGGCTAGCCGAGCCATGAATCACTGCATAGCACATAGTAGTATGCATCGGTCCCTCGTACGGCCACCGTGCTAAGATAGCATATAATACATAGTATAATATAATAGTTGGATATTGCCATCCACTAATAAGTATTTAAATACTATCCATGGGGGCCAGCCTTCACTCCCCATATAATTATTGATGGTGGCTAGTTAAGCACAGTATCAGATTCTGTCCCTCCCAATGCTCTACATATTTTAGTTGCCTAGTTAACTATACGGTTAGCTGGAATCACATGACGTGGTCTAATGTTACTCCCCTTATATGTCGTACCATAGTATGGGCACGCTAGATACGAATTCACTTTGTCACTTTGTAGTTCAATTTGGATTCACCCCAGCATGATGCAACAGTCAAATGAATCCTAGCCACGCTTGGTTATTGACCAACTATCATGTCCATGCTGGAGGAATTTTATTACATCATATATCGCTTAGCACGTAGGCACACCTCGATGTGAAACATGCAACATAATCACGTATAAACACTTAGCATGTAGAAACATATATCACGTAGTAAGTGTATCAGTAAGGATACCAATAGTTTAGTTAAGCGACCAATCATTGGTAAATTACATGGGTTCTAGCACATAATCAGGTCTAACACATGGTCACGTAGCTCACATACATTAGCAATAATTAAAATCACACATAGAATCCCAAAACTCAATAAAGCATCCAAACCAAGCAAAACAGTAAAACATGCACATAGGCCGCATAAGGATCAGGAACGTATAGAGTCAGTGCCGCATAGGACAGGTGCGCATAGGTAGTCGATCGCATTTTAGTTGGTGTCGCATGGGCTCAAGACCGCATGGGAAGTCTCGACCGCATATGGGTTGGTGCCGTATGGGCTCAGGGCCGCATGAGAAGTCTCGACCGCATATGGGTCGGTGTTGCATGGGATCAGTGCTGCATATGACAGGATAAAATCCACTCCTTGGGACAAGTATTGAGTGACGTACATTTAATATGTGTCAGAGAAGTGATTGAAGTGATGGATGTGACAAGCCATAAAGTGTCAGAAAGAAAAGACAAAAGTCATAGAAGTATGTGCCTTCGGTTTCATAGTCAAGTGTCCAAAAAATGGTGGCCGCATACTCTCCAGGTCGCATAGGTCATACGGTCACATATGCTCTTTTGGACTTTAGCAAATTTCTTATTTGTTCAACGAGTGAAACACAAGGAGTTCATGGATTAGCCCCAGAATACTTGTGTAATGACATTCATGCATCCAACAAGATGGACGAATGCTGGTCAGTATGCAGTAAAGAGCTCAGGCCGCATAGCACTCAGGACGCATAGCACTCTCGGCCGCATAACTCGCTGGCCATATGAAGACTTCGTCTTCTCCAAACAACAGGTTCGGCATGACAAAAACTCCAAAAATTCCAAAAAATATTTTTTTTATAAAAACCTCATTTTAATCCCGAATCAAGTGAACAAAAAACCAAAATGCTCGAAATAAAGTGGTCCATCAACTTCAAAAAGTGATTTTCTAAATTACCATATTTTAATAGATTAAAACCACCAAAAAACTCAAGAAATCTATGAAAACTCTAAACTTCAAATGTAGATCTACCAAAATCCACCTAATAAAATTGAAAATTCTAAGTACTAAAAGTGTTTAGAATCATAATGTACACATATTAGACTAATAAAATATAAAAAAATAACAAGAAAAAAAAATTAAGAGATTTTTCTATGTAGTGCAAGGTGTAATTGTCTAAATGAAGGAAGAAAAAAAAAATAGAATGAGGGAGAAAGTAGTTAACTTATATATGCTAGGGTTGAGGTTTAGACCATGGATTCACTCATGATCAAACCAACCCAATAATTAAACCATGAGTCTAATTGAACCAAATAATGGGTATAGTCTCCATGACATGCAACCTAATTACCATGCAAGCAACAAATAATATAATCAAGAAAACTAATATGTTCAAAATACGTATATCGGAAACGGGGAGTGACAACTTGGCTTCAGGACACTAAGGCTATTTTAGAGGCAGCTGGAGTTCCAGCTATAGAGCAAGTCTCGGTGGTTCAATTGTAGTTGCTAGATTTGGTCCGAGACTGGTGGACAGAACATATGATTTTACTAGCAGTACCCGTTCCATGGGCCGTCTTCAGTAAAATATTCCAAACAAGGTATTTTGACGCGGTATCGCGTTATGACTTACAAAAGAGATTTAATAACTTGAAGCAGATGGGCAGACGATTATGCGACAAAATTTTACAGACTCAGTCGGTTTGCTCCCACCTTGGTGACAACCAAATTAGACCTAGCAAGGAGGTTCCAGCAGGGACTTCACCTGGAGATCATATTGGTAGTGGAACAACACCAGTTTCAGACTTTTGATGCAGTATTAAAAGCAGCGAGGAGACATGAGTATACCTTCCAGAGAATAGTGGATTGGACTGGAGGTCGCAAGAGAACCCATACTTTAGGGGGTTCTTATACCAGCCTTCAGCACCAGCCCCAATAGTTAGGGCTTTGACTATCAGATCTCTGAGGAGGCTAGTTTCAACAGCCTCAGTCCAGCAAACGATACCAACTTGAACTCATCAACAAAGAATATCTTCTTTTGAAGGATGTTTACATTATAGAAAATTAGGACACATTATTTTAGAGTATCCCAGAGCACAAGGGTTGTGCTTAGACTGTGGAGCACCAGGCCACAGAGTGAGAACTTGTCCACCAAAGCTAGGTTATCATCATCATCCCTGGCAACCCCCTATTATAGGGCTCCAGTGCTGGTTCAGCAGAACTAGGGTCCGAGGCCTTTGTCGACCCAATCTCAAGTATTCCAGCAGCAAAGGCCACAACAGCATGCACAGGCTCAAGCTCAGGTACTTGCCAGGCAAGGAGGTCCGCAATAGAGAGGACCAGTACCGAGAGGGTGAGGCCAGACTATGAAAATCACCGTAGAGGAGCAGTTAGCTTCAGGTGAAGTGGTGGTATATACCATTCTCGTCAACTCTCATTCAGCTTCAGTATTGTTTGATTCCGGTGCATTACATTCTTTTATGTCTGCACAATTTGTGACACGAGTTGGATTAAAACTCGAATCATTATCAGTAAGACTCAATATACTTACTAGTAACGGTATCGTGGGAGTAGATAGAGTTTATATCTCATGTCGAGTCATAGTGTGTGGGTGAGAGTTTTTCGCTAGATTGATAGAATTTTCTAAGAAAGATTATGATGTCGTCCTAGGCATGGATTGGTTGAGTACCTGATATGCGACGATATATTGCCATAATGGCAAGGTTATATTTTGTATCATCGGAGTAGAAGAATTCTTATTTTCAAGAGGCAAAACAGAGTCTTCATCAGCAATCATGAGCATGGCAGTAATAGAAGAAGTACCATTACCCAGAGTAGTTAGTGAGTTTCCATATATGTTTCATAAGAGCTTCCTGGCATGCATTCAGAAAGAGAGATAGAGTTTACCATTGATCTACTTCCAAGAACAACACCAGTGTCAGAGAGGGTCTACAGGATGGCACCTTCAGAGTTGGAACTCTTATACCAGATGATTAAAGAATTAAGAACCAAGCGATTCATTCGTATAAGTGGATCACCTTGGGGAGCCCCAATGCTTCTAGTGAAGAAGAATAATAAAACTTTTTGTTTGTGTATTAATTATCGTACCCTCAATGCGGTAGCCATCAAGAATAAGTATCCCTTTCCAATGATAGATGACTTGTTCGATCAGCTTAGTAGAGCGACCGTATTTTCAAAAATTAATTTACGATTGGGATATCATCAGATCAGAGTTATAGAGCAAGATATATCCAAGATGGCATTCAGATCGAGATATGACCATTAGGAGTTCCTAGTGATGCCCTTTGGAGCAACCAATACACCAGTATATTCATGGATCTCATTAATCGTATTTTTATGTCATACTTGGACAAGTTCGTGATAGTATTCATCGATGATATCTTGGTTTATAGTTGGAGTAAAGCAGAACACGAGCAGCATCTTCCTGCAATTCTTCAGGTCCTTATAGAACATAAGTTATATGTCAAATTCCGCAAGTGTGAGTTCTGGCTTGATTGTATTTCGTACTTGGGTCACATTATTGCAAAATGAGGAGTTAAAGTGGATCCCAATAAGATAGAATCTATTGAGACATGGCTAGTACCTAGAACATTTACAGAAGTTCATAGTTTTCTGGGATTAGCGGGATATTACTAACGATTTGTGGCAGACTTTTCTAGTATTTTTGTACCCTTGACGCAGTTGACTCATAAGGATGTGCACTTTAATTGGACAGATGGATGTCAAACTTCTTTAGAGAAACTCAAATATAAGTTGATCACGATTCCTATTTTTACTCTTCTAGATGGGACATGCGGTTTAACGGTATATTGTGATACGTCAAGCAAAGGATTATGATTTATTCTCATGCAGCATGGCAAAGTTATAGCTTATGCTTATCGAAAACTTCGAGACCATAAGAAGAATTATCGAACACACGACTTAGAATTAGCAGTGGTTGTCTTTGTGCTCAAAATTTGGAGATATTGCTTATATGGAGATCAAGTAGAGATTTATATTGATCACAAGAGTTTGAAGTAAGTCTTTACTCAAAAGGATTTCAATATGAGGCAGAGGAGATGACTAGAGTTGATGACGAACTATGACCATGATCTTCAGTATCATCTAGGGAAGGCCAGCATCGAAGCGGATTCTTTGAGCCGGAGAGCAGGAGCTTATTTTTTTACGGTGCAGCGAGAGATTTTATAAGATCTTCAGGATATGGACATAAAAGTAGTATTGTCTGGCAATGCCGTATTGATAGTAGGTCTACAAGTTTAGTCCAAGATTGTGGAACGGATCAGAGCAGCACAGTCGACAGATGTCAAGCTTCAGCGACTTAGAGCAGAATACGCGGTAGTGCGTAGAACATAACTGAGCATTCATAGTGATGGGATACTCCGATTTGGTAGTCTCCTTTGTGTACCTAACAGAGACCTTCGTTAAGATATTATGTTAAAAGTCCACAGTTCTCAGTATTTCGTTCACCTAGGAGGAATGAAGATGTACATAGATATTCGTCTGCATTTCTGGTGGAATGGTATGAAGAGGGAGATAGCCCAGTTTATCTTTCGATATTTGGTTTGTCAACAAGTTAAAGCTGAGAGCATCATAGACCACTAGGACTTTTTAAACCTTTACTAATTCTCGAGTGAAAGTCGGAGCATATCACTATGAATTTATGGAAGGTCTTCCTAGATCCCCAGCTGGAAGAGATACAATTTAGGTAATAGTGGATTATCTCACAAAGGTTTCTTACTTTATTCCCTTCAGAGTAGGACAATCTATAGAGTAGTTGGCTCAGATGTACATGAATCAGATAATCAGACTGCATAGAGTACCAGTCATTATCATATCAGATAGAGATTTCAGATTTATATCTCACTTTTGGCATACTCTACAGAAGATTTTGGGTACCCGTCTGAAGTTAAGTACATCTTATCATTCCAGACAGATGGACAATTTGAGCATACCATCCAGCCTTAGAACATATGCTTTGATCTTGCATCCTTAAAGATATGCTTCGATCTTGCATCCTTAACTTTGGTGATTTATGGGAAGATCATTTACACTTGGTGAAATTCTCTTACAATAACAGTTTCCAAGCAAGTATTCTGATGGCACCCTTCGAGACGCTGTATGGCAGGAAGTGTATATCCCGAGATGATAGCCCAAATAGATGAGGTAGTCAAGCAAGTCCAGAAGGATCTTAAGGTGGATCAAGATCATCAGCATCATTGGGCCGATTCGCATCGGCGACCTCTTGAGTTCTCTATCGGCGACTATGTATTCCTTCAGATTTTGCCTACCCGAGGAATCATCAGATTTGGTGTACAGAGAAAGCTTAGTCTACGGTATATTGGTCCTTTCGATATCCTCGAGCGAGTGGAAGATATTTTTTATCGCCTTGCTCTTTTGCCTTCGCTTCGCGAGATACATAATATTTTCTATGTATCCCAGTTACGGCGGTATATACCAGATTCAAGTCATGTCCTGAATCAGTCAGAATTTGTCGTTGGTACCGAAATTCCATATGAGGAGAGGCCTGTATCCATTTTAGATCAGAGAGAGAAGATTCTCAAGAACTGGACCATTCAATTAGTTCGAGTTGCTTGGAGGTATCACTCACCAGGCGAGTCAACCTGGGAGTGAGAGGATGATATCCGTGCTCAATACCCGTATTTGTTGACTCGTTATGTATACTTGTTCGAATATCTTGTATCCTGATCTTATCTTGTGCATGCTTATCTTATTCTAAGATTGTACTTAATTTCCGTATGCCCTTACTTGCCTTGATTGCATGTCCCGTGAGTTTTCTTGCTAGACCATGTGCCTTATTGAAATATCGAGGACAAATTTTTTTTTAAGGGTGAGAGAGCTATGAGACTCGTCTCACTATTTTAGTATATGTACCCGAGATATACGTATTATACGTGTATAGTTTATTTATTATTTAATTGCTTACTTTATGCTTTATGTCATTAATGCATTGTTTAGGTTATTTTTATAAATTTTCCTTAGTTGCATGCTTTGGACCGTTGGTTCTTGGGTTTTTTTAGGTGTGACTGTGATGAACTCGGGTGAGGGGCATGTATTATGATCCGATGGCCAACAATCCTAGCTCTTCCTATATAAGCAATCCCACTCTCTTTCCTCCACTTTTCTTTTTTTTATTTCACTTTCCTTCTTCTTCATTTCTTTCCCAGCAGAGAGCAGCAGCCGGGCTTGGCCTTGGCCATAGGTGACCTTGGTAGTGTTGATATTAGCCTAGAACTTGACCTTAGGCAAGTACATCTTGCCAACCGAGTGAACCCATGAATTGAGAGCTTCTTAATAAACCTAAGTTTACATTTATTTGCTAGCTTAGTTATCTGTATATCTTTAGTAGCTTAGAACTGTGTTATAGACTCTTTTGTAACCTTGATATTCTGTTGCTCTTGTATTTGATCTTGAACTGGAAAGTTGAGAATAACAATGTCGGAACACAAAGCGTGTTGGCCGGAGAAGAATGAACAAATTCTATAAAAAGTGTGCATGAGACCCTTAAAAACTTTTGTGCACTGTGTATCATCTCATAAAAATGCTTACGTTCAACAAAGCATTCAATCCTTAAAATATACTTACGTTCAGCACATCATTCAAATTCTTGCAAAAGTACGCCAAGATATGTTGAGTACTTTGGACGCACTTTACTCCTCATACGAACGTTTTATACGAATGTCATCTGATCAAACCCTTGTAAAAGTGGGCCAAGGCCATCAAAAACTTGGGCACACTTTTGAGAAAAATCCTTAGCGACGCACATTTGAGCATTCAACCATGTCAATCAAGAGAAAGTGCCCCAAGCCTCTGTTTGTGCACTAATTCCTTTCTTTGAGTTTTCTTGATGGGCGAGCCTTAACTTTGGCATTGCCTCAACTATCGTGTTCTCGAATAACATATCTCGACTACTGTGACTTGCCTTGAGACTTGTGTTTTATCTTTTACTAGACCTTCTACGCTTGTTTGTGTGCCAAGTTCTTAGATTGTGTACTTTCATCATTGTGCGCCAAACCTTACTGCTGGCAAGATTGTTGAAAGTGCACCAAGCTCCTGGATCGTGCACTTCTATCATTATACGCCAATGTTATAGAAGTGCGCTTTAGTATTATTTGTGTGCCATCTTTTGCTCGGAGCACTTTTTGTATCAAAGTGCACCAAAATTGTCCGGACTAGTGATTTGTGCGCCAATATTATTTTTAGCCATTTGTGCGCTAAAACTATTTTTGGCCATTTGTGCTCCAGAACTATTTTTGGCCATTTGTGTGCCAATGCTATTTTTGGCCATTTGTGCGCTAGAATTATTTTTGGCCATTTGTACGCCAATACTGTTTTTGGCCATTTGTGCGCCAATACTATTTTGTCATTTGTGCATCAAAATTCTTTTTGGCCATTTGTGTGCTGTTTGATATTGAATTGAGTTTGAGAAACCTTCATTCAATAACAAACAAAAATAGTACAAAGAAATTCTAGACAGAAAATGTAAGTACAATATTTCTGATCTGGGTAATATGACGATGGAAATCAAGTACTACAACGACTCTTTTACTCCGTTGATGGTCCGACGAGGGAATGAGGATGCTCTTTTCTCTTTTCTCTCCCCTGAGCTTGTGTGTACGTACGTAGCTCACATAGAGGGGTATTATCTCTGAAGTAGAAAAACCCGCCATTGGAATGTCCAAGTTGCTCCTAATTATAGCCATCATGCTGATAGGTTATAGGTGTCGCATATGCTTTTGTTTGGTGGCCGCGGTAAGCTCCTTCAACAGAATATGGTTGCAACTGTAGATGCATACTATGGACAGGCTGTCATGTATACATCCTTAGCATGATATAGTTGAGTCTAGGCTGAGTTGCCACATATTCGTTCTGTGACCTAATTTTTCTGAGTCGATCTTGGGGCATATATTTATTGGACACATGAATCTAGATTTTTTATGCTTCAACAAGACTCTATTTAAAGTTTTTAAACTGATAAGTTTTGGAATACTTTGAAAAAAAGCATAGAGGATAAGACCTTGGGCCGCATCTGTGTGACATGCCGCATAGGCACGTTGCCGCATAGGTGCTTCCACCAGGCTGTCAGATTATTAAATACCGAGATTTGGCTCGATCCTCGAGGAGATTTCTTATGAATTCTGAGTCAACGACAGTTTTTAAGTAGATAAACGAGGATCACGTAAATCGAGGTATCAAGCTCATCCTCATAACTACATGGTTCATCGCATCAATCTTCTCATGCACCCTAGGAGCCTATAAATAGGTGGGCTAGGGAGGAGAGATAACTTTTGTCTCTAGACTTCTCCCTATTTTGTGAAAGAAGATCCCGAGGGATATTGTCTATCTTGCCGAGGGGTTTGTCAAGAGCGACGTCGACCCGTGGCCCCCTGATATTGGCTTTCTTTTTGGAGGTAGGGTGTGTCATGATGGCAGGGACACAGAGACACAAGTATACGACCTAGCAGCGTGGATAAGAAATCATCTAGAACACGTACCCCCCAACAAAATTTTGTTGCATGGATGAACAATCATCTGCAATATGTGGACAGAGCCTATACGTGGCTTGATCGCATTGATGAGAACTTATCTGCAATATGCACGCAGAGCCTATTTGTAGCTTGGTCGTATAATAAGAAATTATCTGCAATCATGCGCGCGGAGACTATATGTGGCTGGGTCGCCTGATGGAAACTTATATGCAATATGCACGCAGAGCCTATATGTAGATTAGTCGCATGAATGAGCCCTCCTATTGCTCATGTGTGTGGACTTAGTTATCTCGAGATATTCCGTCATGCATGTGGCTGCAACCAGGAAGCGACATGCGGCTGTTGTACACTTTTGCAATCTTCGTTGAGACTGATATGTGTTCACTTTATGCAGGTTTTACCACCCTTCATGGTGCCCATGATAGAGCATGGAAGGATATCATATAACCCATTATTCGAATAGAATAACAACCGTACGCGATTTTTTTTTGCCAAGAATTGATCCAAGAGACGAGGGTGAACATCCTGCATCATGCATTGAGCTATCCTTGTTTATGCAGCATGCTAGCTGTATTTTCCCCCTTTATGTGGCTTGCTACCGGCCGGGGGCCTACAGTATCGATGACAGGATTTGGATTAATTATCATTCCTATCTTCGGTATTTCTGCACGGTTGTAGAGTACCTGCTCCTACTTTTACTCCTCCTTTGCTATCCACCAGTATGGGTTCTTTTCTATATACTGAGATTTTTACTGTGGAGGGATGATCCAGAAAGCATTGAGCTCTGCTGCTGGCTCTACTTGTGTCGGTAGAAACAACAGCACGGAGGGGCCCTTCTAATAGAAAATGTTCGTGTCAACGAGACTTCAAGAAAACCCTCAAAAAATAGGTTTCCATCATTTGTACTCATGACCTTGAATACTAATAAAAAATAAACTTTATCATATGTAATCATGATCTTGAATATTAGTCAATAAAGTCTCTCCTTTTTCAGAATTTTCTTTTTGTATTTGTCTTATTGCATGTTATGGACTTTGGGTATTGTGCTAGAGGTAATATAGATGTAGTACAATACCACGGTTTATTAAGGACGTTCTACTGTGAGACTTTGGTGGACCTATTTTTTTTGCGCACCTGGATGCAAGTAATAAGTTCGAAGCAAAAACCCCCATAAGAGGTGCTATGGACATGATAGGTTTTGTGGACTTAACACCGCTGAGATACTTAGAGTTAAGTATGGATGATAAGTTTAGATGAAGACAGATATAAGAGGTGATAATCGATAGTCAAGTAGGGAGGTTTGCTCAGAGGTAAGAAGGACATGGCAAACTCTACAGAGTAGGATGTGAGGACGATAGCTCAGAGGTAACGTGGACGTGAGCTAAACGATAGTCATACCGAGAGGTTAGGTACGATCATTGTATTTTTGTGGAAGAAAAATAAAATGAGCCAAAGGTAATATGGACATGGCTGTTTTCTTTGGATGGAAAAATAGGCAGCTCATAGTTTAGAGGTAATATGGACGTGAACTATTTGCTTTTATTGAGGACATCCCACTGGGGGGTCTTTGGTGGACCTATTACTTCTTGCGCACTGAGTGCAAGTAATAAGTTCGAAACGAAACCCTATCTGAGGTGATATGGACGTGATAGGTTTTGTGGTTCATTAATTCTTGCGCACTTGAGTGCAAATAATTAGTTCGAGACAAGCCCAGATAGAGGTGATATAGACGTGGCAAATTTTGTAGACTTAACACCGCTGGTATACTTAGAGTTAAGTACGGATAATAAGTTTAGATGATGACCGATGTCATAGGTATTATGGACGTGACAATCGATACTCATACAGAGGGGTTTTCTCAGAGGTAATATAGACATGGAAAACCCTACTAGGGATAATCGGTTAGGACAGTAGTTCAGAGGTGATGTGGACGTGAACTAATGCCCAAGGGAACTGATTATGAATGGTCTACCCGAAAGTATGGATAAACCTAAAGGTGGCTCCACTGGAGAGCTTTTTGAGGATCTACTGTCTGTTGCGTATTCATGATTCTTGAATACAGATAATGACTTTTATCAAACTTTGGTTGAAGAGAAGTGCATATTGTGCTTACACACTTACTGGAGATGAACAACGGGAAAAATACACTGTACATTTTGGTTGTCCAGTTGATAGTAAAAGGAGTACAAGTCTAGCTTAGACATAGTACTTTTTGAGGAACTTGCCGTTGCTAGGCATCATGAGTAAGTCGCCATTGGGTTTTGTGAGCTTGTAGGCGTCGTTGGAGAATACAAACTCCACAATGAACGGACCCTCCCATTTATGTTAGAATTTATCAGCCATCTTGTGGGTCATAACCATCGGTCTTCTTACTGTAAAGACGAGGTCACCCACTTGGTAAGTCCTCTTATTGACCCGTTTATTGAAGGCTCCTAAGAGGCATGCTTGTACAGCTCAATGCGTTGTTGAACTAAGAGACGCTTCTCTTTCAGCATTTCTAACTCTTGTAGCCGTCGGGGGTGGTTCTCATCAATGGCCAATCGGTTGGACAGAGCCACTCGGAGTGACGGAATTTAGATCTCGAGTGGGAGAACCGCTTCGCTTCTGTAAACCAAGAAGAATGACGTACTGCTAGTAGGTGTCTGGACCATTGTACGGTAGGCCCAACGACATTCATCCAGCTTCTCCTTCTAGTCTCACTTATTAGATGACACAAACTTCTTGAGTCACTTTATGATGGTCTTCTTGAATGCTTCCGCCATACCATTTGCTGCTGGGTTGTAGGCAGTCAAGGCTACATTCTGGATTCGATTTTTTTTACAAAATCGATAAAAAGCATGACCTGCAAACTGTGGACCATTGTCGTGGATGATCCTCCATGGGAAGCCGAAGAGGTATATGACGTGATGCTTGACAAAGCTGATCACGTTTGAGGTATTGACATAAGCGAGTGGAAAAACTTTCGTCCATTTGGAGAAGTAGTTGGTGATAGCCAAGATGAACCGATATCCCTTAGAAGAAGGTGGACTAATTTGCCCAATAATGTCCATTTCCCATGTTTCAAATGGCCAAGATGCTACCGTTGGGTGTAAGAATCTTGAGGGCTGGTGGATAAAATCAGCGTAGATTTGGCACGTTTGGCACTTCCTCGGATAGTCAACAACCTCTGCTACCATTATCATCCAATATTAACAGATTCTCCTGAGACTGTCCTATAGCTTGGGTCCAGGCTGATGGGTACCACAAACCCCATTGTGAGCCTTGCGGAGAGCTTACTTAGCTTCTTTATTCGATAGACATCATAGCAGAAGACCGTCGTAGGAATGACGATACAATATTTTGGTAGCCGAATCATAATATAACCGGAGGGAACGTCTTTTGATCGAAGTAGCTTCTTTTGGGTTCTCGGGAAAAATTTCATAGACCGTATAGTCGATGAATGGAAGTCTCCATTCTTGGGAGTCGGTGTTTATCTCTACTGATTAGCTCATGCACAGATAGAGATTATTTTTTGGGAAGACCAGCTCTTGACCAACCACTGTGATCAGCTGATGGGTTTTGATCGAAACTACTAGGGTGGTAGCGAGGCCGGCCATGGCGTCAGCCTTGATATTTTGCAGCCGAGGGACGTGCTCTATGAAGAACCCCTCGAAGGTTGAGATTATTCCAAGTACGACTTGGTGGTAAGGAATTAAGTCCTCGTGCTGGACCTCATATTCGCCTCAGACCTGACTGACTATCATCTTGGAATCGTCGTAGGCTTTTAAGTGGTCTACTCTAACTTGTTTAGCAATTTGGAGCCCAATGACGAGGGTGTTGTACTTTGGCACATTATTGGAGCATGGCTTTGTGAGGCAGTAAGAACAGTTTATGACAAGATTGTGTGGGAAAGTCAATACTATCCCGACGCCAATGACAATATCGTCTTTGGGCCATGTTCTTGAAGCACCGTCGAAGAAGGGTCTTCCCACAACGGAGGCCACCAATACTAGGGGTTCATGAGATACCCCTTAATATCGTCGAAGGCGCACTGTCATTCTTCATTCCAGACAAAGAAGACTCCCTTCTTCATGAGGTGAGTAAACGGTTAACAACATCCAGAGAGATTTGATATGAACCTCCTGATGTATGTCAGTCTTCCTTGAAGGCCATGAAGTTCTCTAAGGTTCTTCCGTGGGTGCATTTCAATGATTGCTTTAGTCTTATCAGGGTCTACGCCCTTCGAAGTTTTGACAAAGCCTAGAAATTTGCCACTGGAGACTCTCAGGAAGGATTTGGTAGAATTTATCTTGAGCTAGGGCGTACGCATCAGGTCGAACACAGTCTTTAAGTCTTGGAGCGATCATCTTTAGAGCGACTCTTGTCAGCGATGTCATCAACTTAACACTCCACTGTCTTGAGTAGATATTTATGAAAGATGGTGCTCATAGCTCGCTGGTATATAGCACCTGCATTCTTCAGACCGAAGGGCATGAATGTGTACTAGTATACTCTTATCGGCGTTCAAAATGAAGTATGCTTCTCGTCGTCAGAAAATATCTTTATTTGATTATAGCCTGATCCATCAATGAAGGACATATGCCCAAAGCTACAAGTATTTTCGATCATTATGTCTGTGATCGTAAGGGAAAACTTATCCCTAGGACATGCCATGTTTAGATCACGGAAGTTAATGTAGATTCGGATATTCTTGTTCTTTTTGATGACGGGCATGATATTGGCTACCCAATCCGGATGTTGTTCCTCACGGATGAAGTTACTAGATATCAGTTTGTTGACTTCAGATTTGATGGCATTCATGATGTCTGGCCGAAACCACCGTTGTTGTTGCTTGATCGGCTTAGCGTTTGGAAAGATGTTGAGCTTGTCGACCGTGACTTGGGGGTCCGGTCCTGGCATGTCTTCGTAACTCCAAGAAAATATATCGATGTATTTCCTGACGAACTGTAGTAGGAATTCTGATCCTTATCAAAAAGACTTTTGCTGATGAAGATAGGTTTATGGGAGGATTGGTTGACCGAATCAATTTATATGACTTCATCATCAGTGGTAGCTTTCCGTTGCTCGAACCATATCTCCCATTGGGCGTCTAGGCATTGGGCCAACGGTTCTACTTTAAAGTGTTCAGGTAGATCCTCATCGTCTTCCTCAGGGTCAGCCGACACCATGATGGTAGACAATGCTTATTTGAGCATCTCTCCGATACTGATATCGGTGTCCCAAGCAGAAGATTTTAAAGAGTGAGAGGGTAACTCATCTTCTTCATCTGAGATTTTAGGGGTTGTAGGAGGTGTGATGTGCCCTAAGTCATGCTTGGTCTTTTGGGAATAATCCTCAGACTTGCCTGCAAGAGCGTGTAGACGCAGAGGCAGCCGTTGGCCTTTGCCTTAGTTTAAACCCCCAGCAGCTTTCAGGTCGTATCCCATCTTTTGGATAAGGTGCTTGGTTTGAAAGCTATACCGGTGAAGTGGTATTTTGCTAGAGTCGAGTTCTAGCTTCAGTTCCTCTAGGATGGAGGATTGGAGACTTTTTACTCTGCCTAAGATGATGAGTTTGTCTCCTCTCTTCTGTGCTGGAACTATGAATTATGATATTTGACTAGGGAGAATTTGGTTCACTGCATAGGTAATAGTCACCTGTGTATACATGGGTTAGCCTAGACCATGTTCTATGGAATATAATATGCTGAGATGTACAACATCTGAGTGGTTCAAATGTAGCCCTTTATTCATAAAATAAGGTATCTTATCCTCAGGAATTACATCGTCAAGAGAATGGACGTTAGCATGAGCGGCTACGTACTTCTATAGTTCATCCTTTCCGAGATCTATCCCCAGTACGAGCGACAGTTTCATAGGACTCGTGCGCATCTTTACCACTTGAGGTTCGAAAGTCGTAGTAGGTGTCGTATCTTCCTTCAATGGTCAACTCCGTCTACGAAGGCGAACAATCAGAGGTTTGGATGCTTTCTTGTACGATTTCACCATGAGGGAAGGGGCTGTGTCGGGAGGGCCTACATTGAGATGGACTCTCAAGGGCTCGTCCGATGTTGTCCCAGTCTTTGCCTCATCGTCGGCATCATTGTCACCTTCATCTTGGTAGAATTGCTTGTAGAGGATCGAGTCAGAGTAATAGGCCTCAACCCCTTTGAATGGATCCACGTCGGCAAATTCTGTCTTGATGATGCCATAATCGTCCACGTACTTCAAGTACTGGTGTAGGGTCGACGGTACGATCATATACTGGTGTCCCAATAGGACGTTATAGGATACGTCTACGTTTATGACGTAGCAGGTGACCTTTGTTTTTAAATCGTTGATCTGATATTTCAAGAGAATCTTGCTAAGAGGTTAGCTCCTCCCTGATTTGAATCCACTGATGGCAGTATTGGTTGCTGCCAGGCGATGCATAGGGATGTCCAAGGTGAGAAGCAGACTCTGCGGGATGATGCTGATTCACGAGCCTGGGTCGATGTGCATCCTTTCCACCTTAATGGAGCCGATGTATCCTGTGTAATACAGAGGACGATCGTGCCAATTATTCTTTAACAACATATCTTATTGCGAGAACGTGATATTGGGTATTGCCTCCATCACATTATTGTAGTGGGAACATGCGACATGATCCTCATCTGGCGGCTTAACCTACGCCAGGTAGGTGTCTGCATTTTGTAATACCTCCCTAAGAGCAACCCGAGTGTCTTTGGAGAGCCGGAGAAGCTCGAATAGTGATAACTTCAGTGGAGTATTGGGTAGTTGTGCCAAGATATCGAAGTTGTAGGACTTCTCCAGCTCCTGAGCGGTATCTTTGTGCAACAATTTATCGAAGTGAGTTTCTTTCTGCTTGGATTTGTCTACTGCTGAAGGCTGGCATGAACCCTGATCAGATGCGATGATTGGGATCGCACCATCGTCAATAATGTCATACTCTCGTTGGTACACCAGGCCCGACCTCGTTGTTCCTGCTATAGCTTCTTTGGAAGGGATAGATACCGTGTAGCAGGATTTGGACTTCTTGCCCTTAAACTTGGTGGCGGAAAGTGTAGCCTGCTACATCAAGTATGAAGCAAGATCTTGATGGACCCATATAACCTCCCTACGTGATGTGGTGAGAGAAATCAGCCTGGCTGTTTGGTTACGAGATGACAGGAGATTGGCAACCTCTATTGTTGCCCTGAGGATCGGGATTACTCGATCTTGGGCTTCCGTTGCCGAAAAGTTACCGAACTAGAGAGATACCATGTTGGCGGAAACTATTTTGTCGTCGAAGTCTAAGGTGAGGGCCTTGGTGTTCAGCAGACATTGGTTGTAATACTTCAGTATGTAGCAATCCTGCATCGCATGGTGGACGTGTCGATGATAGTGGTAGTACTTCGGATTATTCACATCGACCGCCTCAATAGGGCACTTGACGTCAGGGAACCGAAGCTTGTTTTCCTTCATTAGCATGTCTAAGATTGCCATGATGTCATCATCTTCGAAGGAATAAGTTTTCTTCGATTTTGGAGCCTCTGCGGACTTGTGCTCGGGCTTCTTGGTTATATTGACGACAAGATCCTGCTTTTCCATGCTATGCCGGGCGCTATTGCCGCTATTATTGTTGCTGTTGCTGTTATAAGGGTGTTTTCTCCTATCATCAGCGATGGTGATCTGTATTTCCAATAGGCGGGCATCCTTTACTCTCTTCTCAGCACCGACAACATTTATGATGAACGCCGTCCAATCTTTAAACTGAGAGTCGCCCATCCAGAGTCTAACTGTAGGGAGGAGATTTCTCATGCAGGTGTCCATCAGCGTGGACTCGAGATTACCCGGGGGTAACTTTAGCGCCGCTTGCCTGTACCGCTCGATGTATTCCCATACAGACTCTTTCTTCCTTTGTGTAATATCCATTAAAGATGACATCGTTATGTCATTTCTCCCGTCATAGAACCGAGCAAGGAAAAGACCTTTGAGGTCTTCAAATGGAAAAATACAGTTGTCCTGGAGGTTGCAGAACCAATCGAAAGCTATTCCAGCCAATGTCCCGACAAAGAGCTTGGTTAAAAGGGCATCGTTGTGAGACAGATGTCACGTTGCCATCTCGAAGTAACTCATGAATTGAGGGAGAGATATATTTTCATCAAACAGAGTTAAGTTAAAGGGCTTGTACTTGGGTGGGTACGATACATCTTTCCACTTGAGGGAATACGGTTTTTGGATCCCGAGCTTGCGCAGTGAGTCCCAATTTTCCATTGAGTCTAGGCGGGGCAGATCTTCTCGTACCTTTCGTATTGCTTTCAGGGCTTCATCGATTGTGGAAGGAGCAGATTATCCCAGCAGTGGATAATTACCGTCAGTGGGTGGAGTGGTTGCATTTGAATCTCCGTTGGTCCCGGGGTCCAGGCTTGCTTGACTAGAGGTCCTTACTGGTTGTGAGGCTATATTTTTCTTGATCTCCAGCATTATCTGGATCAAGGCCTGTATTGACGTGCTCATGGCTTGCATCATGGCCTAGAGGGTTTCGAGGCACTGTCGATCGTTGGGGCCCTCATGATCGTCCTCCGCCATGTATGCTATTCTCATATGGGAAGAAATGGATAGGACGGTGGATGTCACACTTCCTACCTCAGACGCTTACTGTGAATAGTCGTCCGGGAAAGTAGGTAGTGTCGCATCCTCTTTGGACTCGTATAGAGCACTACCCCCAGTGTAGGAAGTTACATCTTCTTGGCGAAGGCAGCCACCCCCAGGGATCTCAGCATCTGCTTCTTGGGAATCAACGTCTTCTCGGAATGCCAAATTATCATAGAAGTCCGGGGGATTATAACCCCCAGTTTGTATAGCCACCTGGGTTTCTGAGGAAGAACTACCCCCAGTGGCTGACAACTTCTTCTTTGAGCGGGTGCCCATGGAAACACCTTCCGCGGGTTCTGCTACCCGTCCTTCTGGGACCCGTCATCTTGACTCGCTGGCCGAGATCGACGGACTGGAGGTGCTTGAATTCCGATCTTTCCTTATGGAGGGGACCTTCCGAGAAGAATAACATGAGGTGAAGGGCATATCCTCCTCCTCTAGTGCTTTCACCTGTTCTATGGGTTGCCGTCGGGTGGGTGCCTTTAGTTGCAGTCGCTGAAATACCGACTGCCTGTTTGTGGGTACTGCTACTTTGTTACAACAACAGTTGATGATAATGCTTGCTCAGTGATGCCCTGGGGAGGACACACTACAACAAATTGGACTTACATTAGCATATTTTTTATAGCGTTCGGGTCTGAACGCTATAGAAGACTATTAGTAATAGTGTAATTTTCTAGAATTCTATTAGAAATGCAGAACACAATTTTAGTTCCCCGCTCTATTTGTTGGATTCCACTCAAAAATTTACCATCCATTCAAACACACAAAAACCCCTTCCCCCTTCTCTATTCTCATCCACATCTCCTCGTGAGGGAATTCCCAAATCTCTCCTATCCTCCTCCTTCCAAATCACAAACCATAACCCATCATCTTTGTCTTCCTCTCGAATCCCTCCTCCTCCTTCCAAATCCCAAACCCTAACCTTCACTAAACCCTAACCCTAAAAAGGTTTTCACAACCACCGGAGGAGGAGGAGGAGCGATCGACTCCTTCATCAGCGACCAACACTATCAGAGATGATGGGTTGGTATCCTATAGCGTGCAGAATATGCTATAGTTAGTATCCTATAGCATTTTAGGCATGCTATTATATGCCATATTTGTTGTACTAATACTTCATATGCCATAGTTGATTCCCTCGCTTTGCACTTTTGATTGATCAAGTTGCGCAAGTCAAGCGAGGGCTGATTCATCTTTGCACCTTTCTTATGAGCCCGGGTAGACTGAGCACATGTGTGCATAGGTGTTGACTTTACTTTCTGACCTGAGGTTCATACAAGAACTTTTTTTAGGTTGCTGATGGAAGGCTCTTTAGACTGACCATTTTCAATTGCCACTGCGGGCTGGATGTATGGGTTAATTTTGTACAACTTTCCGTCAGGGGCACGAATTACAGTTAGCGGCGCCTGCTAACATTTGGTCGAATGAGCAATTTCTTGAGCTTGGCGCACTCGCATTTCCCTAGACTTCTTCATCCAAGAACGCGCCGATGCATAGTAAGAAGTGTCCAAGTTTACATCTTCGCCTTTCTCAGCAGGGTGCATGGAGTCAGCGCTGCGTGAGATTCGATCGAAGATGGAACTTCTGTTGCTATCCTGGCCGCATAATCCTCCTTATGCAGCTTTTGACATGGCCGTATGGAACGTGTCTTAGCGCTCGAACTCCTGGCATTGTAGTATTTTCCACTGCCAGAGCTCAAGTACTGAGTACTTTTCTTGTCAGAAGAGGTTGCCACATGAAAGGCGTCAGCTCGTATAGATGCATGATGCGCGTTCGAATATGTCGGTGACAAACACTTCATTGTATGCAATTAACACTCAAATCCCATTTACCCCTGCGACAAGGAGAGGGACGGGGAGTGCATGCTCCGCTGTTGGGTGAGGCACAACGGCATTTGTAACCCATGTCCTGCGGGTCTTCTTAGACTTAGCCAGCCTTGGAGAAGCGCCGCCCGTAGAGAGCATTTCCTCAAAGTCTTGCTGGTCGAAGCGTACAACCAGCATCCTCTGGTTCGAACCCAGTTTTGAAGCATCGGATTACGTCACGACCTTCTCATCAGAGGAGAAGGAAGTCCCCAACAGAGTCGCCATCTTGTTTGTCATTGAAGTGAGTTTGGAAAACCTTCATTTAATAACAAACAAAAAGAATACAAAGAAATCCAAGACAGAAAATCTAACTTCAATATTTTTGATCTGGGTAATGTGACGATGGAGATCGAGTATTGCAGCGACTCTTTTACTCCGTTGACGGTCCGACGAGGGAATGAGGATGTCCTCTTCTCTCTCCTGAGCTTGTGTGCGCGTACGTAGCTCGCCTAGAAGGATATGGTATCTGAAGCAGAAAAACATGCCATTGGAACGTCCAAGTTGCTCCTATTTATAGCCATCATGCTGATGGGTTATAGGTGCCGCATATGCTTCTGTTTGGTAGCCGTAGGGAGCCCCTTCAATTGAATGCGGTTGCAATTATAGACCAATACTATGGGCAGACTACCACGTGTACTTCCTTAATAGGATATAGTTGAGTCCAGGCCGAGCTTTCACGTGGACGTTTGTTGTGATTTGCTGTTGCTGAAGATCTGGGCGGTTCTCGTCTTTTGTTTGCGTGACTTGATCCGCTTGACACGTGGCCCAAATTTAGTTAAAGATAATCATTTCAGTCACAACAGAAAGATTTTATTCCAGGGAACCCTGCTATATTGGACGCATAGAGTCTGGGATGCATAGGACGCATAGAATACATGGAGTCTGAAACTCATAGGGCCAGAGACGGATGGAACGCATGGAGTCTGGAACGCATGGGGCTAAAGACGCATGGAACGCACGAAGTTTAGAACGCATGGGACTAGAGACGCATGGAACGCATGGAGTCTGGGACGCATGTGGCCTCGTACTCGTGATACTGCACGCCTGTCAGGAGTAAAGTTCATGCTGACGTAAGATTTTATCGTTTAACGTGCTCACGTCTTTCGAGGTGTTCAAAAAGTCTTTTTTGTCAGGATTTGGTGTTAGATATAATCTGTGTCAGAATTTTATGTTGCCAGTATTGGGGCACTTGGATGCTTGAGTGAGTAGTGGCGCATGGCACTACCGGCGTATGCAGACACTAGTTACTTAGTTGTGCATGGCACTGCTGGTGCATGGGAACACTAGTTACTTAGTGGTCGGCACATAGTAGCTGCTTTTCTGGGACGCATAGTCATTCTACGACCTGATTTCTTCTGAGTTTATCTTAGGGTTCATGTTTGTTGGACGCATGGATTTAAATTTTTTATGCTTCTACATGTGCCAATACTGTTTTGGCCATTTGTGCGCCAACCCTGAATTATTGATTTATGTGCCTGTATGTCATTATTCTTTTGTTAATGATGCTTAGCACTTGATATTTCTCTGGTTCTCTTTTATCCAGTTATTTTAGTTAATCCTGGTTATTTCCTAAACGTGACATAATATGGATCTTGATTTTCTGACATGAGCTAAGTGATTGTACACTATGAATGAACTCCTGAATCTTGACATTGAACTGATAACCCTGATACTCTTGATAGTGGCTCGACATTGCGCACTCATGACTTGAGAATCCCTATAACTGTCCTGATCAAGGCTATTAGTAGCACCTGTATTGCATATCATGTATCCCCGTGGTTGATTTTGATTGTGCTCGTCAAGCTACTATCCTGTCTTGTATCATGTCTAAGGCAGATTTTTGAGCACCACGGTCGAAAATTCTTGATAATTGTTCAGACTAATAACTTGAATAATAATCTAGAAATAATCTAGAGAGGCGACCGTTAGGGAGGGAGAAGGCTTGCAGTGAGCTAATTTCCTGGCTACATGCAATCCCGGTATCCCAACTATACTTGATGAATTTGGAGGTCTCTGTCGTGAGGGGCACACTTCCAGCACATCGACGAGTGTTGCACTACCAGAAAAGACAAAAAAATGATTATACCAGATAAACTTATATTAAGTACCCATTCGTCTGGATAACACAGATAGTCTGCAGGACATGTGGCTGTAAGGAATCTCAAACTATATGTGTTAGTAACTAGGACTGTGATAACCCTAGTTAGCTAATGATAGCAAGCCGTAGGGGATGATTGATCGTGATTGTTTGATTTTCAGTCTAGTCTAGTCCTGTCCTGATTTAATTAATAGCTGATCCAGAGATGGTAACCGGGGTACTGATTCCAGATGTCCTTATTTAATTACTCCATCACTGATTAACTATTATCTTACCTGTTATTTTTACTGATTTATCTCCATGCTATTTTTTAGTTCATAAGTTCAACTCCCTTGTGGTACTTGTTGTTTGGGGTCTGGTCCCAATGGTTTTGTTTGGCCAGATTTCGGACAGGACCGCATGATCTTCCGTACTTTCCTCCTCAAGATGGTGAACACGAGGAGCACTCGAGGATATGAGTGGGTTTATTCTTCCTCACCCACTTGATCTTATATATTACACTTTTGAGGCGTTTAGCCACCGAGCACGTGTTTAGCTCGTATTTTAGGATTCTTGATACTGCAACATGCGGGCCTACATGTAAATCATATTCTAGACTATAGCTAGAGCTGATCATATACTATTGTACTCTGCTACGTTCTTCATTTTGGTAACTAGCTTTATGCTCATCTGTGTATGTATAATTTGGGACACCTTACTATTATATGTTTGGTGATCATACATCTTATAAACTTGTTGTCTGTTTGAGATTGAGACATCTAGGATTCTTGACCCAGGATTGCCTGATGGATTGTAGAGTAAACCCTCACATGTCTAGACAGCCGTGACCGTTTTTCAGGGTATAGAGTACTCTGATATACGTTGCAGGTTTTGTCTGCCCCCCGCTCTTCAGTATTATGGTTCTGGGGCATGACAACCTTCTATAGAAAATATAAACATAGGGGTACCATGTGTAATTAGTTTCGACCATGGAGTAAGTCGGACAAGACTTCAGACTTGGACAAACCCCCTCTGCTAGGAACCTTCCAGGCTCAGTGTGATCCCACCAAAGGTGGGGGTCACGGATGACATCCGTAACCGACTCACAATAAAGGGCAAGGGGCAATCAAAATTAGCTTCTAGATAGGACAATCCAATCCTATGGGCCGATCTTGAGGTACCCATGTAATAAACATAAAACATGAGAATTGTTAAGTAAATAATCCATTAAACAAACTTAGCATTGACATGACATCAATCATATATATATATATATATATATATATATATATATATATATAATATCTCCTCTCCTATCTCTGCCTCCTAGCTTTCTTCCATCATTCTACATGGATACCTTAAAATTGGCCTTGTTGCTCTTCACAGTACTAAATGTGTGCTTTTTAATGTCGCAACTTGGCAGATCTGCGCAGCTAACACAGAACTACTACGCCAACATCTGCCCCGACGTCGAGACAATTGTCAGGGATGCTGTTGCCGCCAAATTTCAGCAGCAACTCGCCACCATCCCCGCCACCCTTCGTCTCTTTTTTCATGACTGCTTTGTTCAGGTAACAAGATAATTACTACAGTTATTTGTACATATATAAGCACACTACATACACTGTATACAGGGGCGAACACAGAAAAAAAAAAAAAAAAAAAGTCAATCTCAAATGTAAAAAAATTCTAGAAGAGAACAATTGTTCCTACTCGCTTCCATGTAGGTCCGATGTCTTTGACTCGTGCGTGCGTGCATGTAGGGTTGTGACGCATCAGTTCTTGTAGCATCGACTCCTACCAACACTGCCGAGAAGGACCACTCAGACAACCTGTCGTTGGCCGGAGACGGGTTCGATACCGTCATCAAGGCCAAGGCAGCAGTCGACGCCGTGCCTCGGTGCACGAACAAGGTATCGTGTGCGGATATCCTGGCGATGGCTGCTCGGGACGCCGTAGCGCTGGTTAGTGTCATCAGTTAATTTTCAGGTGACAGTTGTTCAAATGAGCTCCATGCATGAACATTGAAAGTATAATATGTGAGGGTACGTGTTTTCTTGGTTTGGTACTTTAGGCCGGAGGCCCGAACTACGCGGTGGAATTGGGGAGACTGGACGGGCTAAGCTCAACCGCGGCGAGCGTCAACGGGAAGCTGCCGGAGCCTTCGTTCCGCGTGGGACAGCTGACGGCGATGTTCGCAGCGAATGGTCTCTCCCAGGAAGATATGATTGCTCTATCAGGTATTATAAGAGCCCAATTGAAAGTGGACATTTTTTATTTTTCTGATGTCCTTTCAACCGTATTAAGTTTCCAAGAGAGAATTGGAATCGAGCACATTTCTACGAAAATCTTTCATTATAACCAACACGTAAAAAGAGACACTTGCTAGAGGAAATACACACAACAAATGAGTTAAGACTTGGCAGGCTGACTGGTCCGTCCGTCGTGTGGCATAACTCCAACGGCCCCTCCTGTTAGCTTGGATCCACCACCGATTGACCTGCTAATGAGACGACGACTCGTGACGAACGGACTAGCCCATATGCGGATAATGTAGCAGCGTCCATCTAAATAACTCACAGTCCTTCCAATAGTCCAACTTAGTAATTGATTACCAAGTGTTAGCTCAAGTGTATAATCTTTATAAAAAGAACAGAAAACAATTGCTATAGCTACTTAGATACCCATATCAAGAACTAATTTCTGGATCTTACAATTAATAAGTGTGCTCCCAACTTGTGCAATGCACACAAGGCAAAAGCTAAATTAGTACTATCGTTCTATGATGTTAGTTAGTGTGTTAGCACGGGCTGGCCCATGGTAACTCTGATAAGACTTCAGATTTGGACAACCCCTTTCCATGACAACCTCTTAGACCATTTAGTTTCCTTAAGACTTGTCTTGTCTGTCCAAATTTAACTTAAATCCATATCATTTCAAGTGGTGAAAGACAACCAAAATTACCTCCGTCTAAGGCAACACAACATTCAGAACCGAATATATATATATATATATATATATATATATATATATATATATATATAAGGTTTAGAAACGATTCAAAATTGAACCATATAGACCGTTTGTAAATAGTTCACTAACTATTTTTTTAAAAATAATTAATTATTTAACTATGTAATATTATTTATTTACAACTAAATAATTCTAACTAAAGTGGTTAAGGTGTGAGGTATTTTTCTTGGTTGCTAGAGTACGACTCCTATGAACGAAAATATTTATAATTATTTTATATTTAAATTTTTTAATAATTTTTTTACACACGTGCAATGTACCTATACGTTAATATATATATATATATATATATATATATATATATATATATATATATATATATATATATATATATATATATATATATATATATATATATATATATACACACACAAGTTATACACAAGTTATGTAATGAATATGTAATTAAGAATATTGATTTTAGAACTAAATAAGCCAGATAAAAATAAAAAAAAATATTTAACCATCTTCCATATTGTTCACTACTAGAATAAGCGGGATTAGCGACGTATTTTAGCGACTCCAAGTAAAAACGTCGCTAAATTAGCGACTCCGTAAATATCGTCGCTAGACGTCGCTAAATGGCGACATTTAGCGACGTTTAGCGACTTTTATTAAGATTTTAAATTAATCGTCGCTATAAGTTCAATTAAGGTCGCTAAACGTCGCTAATATATCTTATTTAGCGACGTTTAGCGTCGTAATTAGCGACGTATCTTTCAAAAATATTTAGCAACGTATTTAGCGACGACTTTGGAGTCGCTAGTTTTTTATTTTAGCGACGTTTTTACCATGACGTCGCTAAACGTCGCTAAATTTTGATTAATTAGGGCTCAGTTTTCTTTTCTCCATCTCTCGAAAATTTCGAAACGCTTCGATTTCCCCCGCCCCCCCCCCCCTCTCCGGCGACCGGGTCTGCGACCGCTGCGGCTACTCCGGCATCTCCCTCCTCCTCCTCGAGCTCTAGGTAATCTCTCTCTCTCTCTCTCTCTCTCTCTCTCTCTCTCTCATGTGACACTGACACAAGACACACGCACACAGACACGACACACGCACACAGACACTGAGGAGTGGTACACGAGACACACGACACACACACACAGACGCAGACACACACACACGACACACATACACGACACACACACAGACACACAGACGCAGACACACACACGACACACACACACACACGCAGACACACACACACACAGACGCATATTAGGGTTAGGGTTAGGTTTAGGGTTAGGGTTAGGGTTAGGTTTTTTGACCTGGGTTAGGGTTAGGGTTAGGGTTAAATTTATGGTTAGGGTTAGGATTAGGGTTAGGTTTTTTGACCTGGGGTTAGGGTTAGGTTTAGGGTTATGGTCAGATTCATCTTCTCAAAAGCAAGTGGTCCACGAGACACACGACACACACACACAGACGCAGACACACGACACACATACACGACACACACACAGACACACAGACGCAGACACACACACGACACACACACACACGCAGACACACACACACAGACGCATATTAGGGTTAGGGTTAGGTTTAGGGTTAGGGTTAGGTTTTTTGACTGGGGTTAGGGTTAGGTTTTTTGACCTGGGGTTAGGGTTAGGGTTAGGGTCAGATTCATCTTCTCAAAAGCAAGTGGTCCACGAGACACACGACACACACACACAGACGCAGACACACGACACACATACACGACACACACACAGACACACAGACGCAGACACACACACGACACACACACACGCAGACACACACACACAGACGCATATTAGGGTTAGGGTTAGGTTTAGGGTTAGGGTTAGGTTTTTTGACTGGGGTTAGGGTTAGGTTTTTTGACCTGGGGTTAGGGTTAGGGTTAGGGTTAGGGTTAGGGTCAGATTCATCTTCTCAAAAGCAAGTGGTCCACGAGACACACGACACACACACACAGACGCAGACACACGACACACATACACGACACACACACAGACACACAGACGCAGACACACACACGACACACACACACACGCAGACACACACACAGAGACGCATATTAGGGTTAGGGTTAGGTTTAGGGTTAGGGTTAGGTTTTTTGACTGGGGTTAGGGTTAGGTTTTTTGACCTGGGGTTAGGGTTAGGGTTAGGGTTAGGGTTAGGGTCAGATTCATCTTCTCAAAAGCAAGTGGTCCACGAGACACACGACACACACACACAGACGCAGACACACGACACACATACACGACACACACACAGACACACAGACGCAGACACACACACGACACACACACACACACGCAGACACACACACACACAGACGCATATTAGGGTTAGGGTTAGGTTTAGGGTTAGGGTTAGGTTTTTTGACCTGGGGTTAGGGTTAGGGTTAGACCTGGTCAAGAGAGAACATATATTTTCTAAAGAGACACACACACACACACACACAGACACAATCAGAGAGTAGCATTCCTTTTCTTTCTCAAGAGAGAACATATATTTTCTAAAAATATATTGTTAATGTTATGAATCAGAGAGTAGCATTCCTTTTCTTTCTCAATCCTACTGTGCCTTATATTCCTTCGTTTGACTCAACGTGGAATTTAGAGGAAGTTAGTGTTATTTTGGCTTGCAACCTGCTAATTAATGATATGCACACAACCTGCTAGTTAATGATATGAATATGAGTTTGGAACCTCATTGTTATATTCTAAATATGTTAAGGGTGGAGTTAAGTAATACAAAATCATTTTATTTTGTGACACGTAGGATATAAATAAGATATTATGGTATCATTATTATACTGCAACAAACAGCTAATTCTTTGTGAGTCATCTAATTATTCCGTTCCGGTCCAATAGCTAATTCTTTGCTAATTCTTTGTTTTCATCTATCTTACCAGATGGCACCCAAGAGAGCGACACCTACTGTTAAGGAGGAAGTGATGCCTCCTACTGTTAAGGAGGAAGAGATACCACCTGCGGGGAGTTTCAGTCACCCAGCACCTATCGCGGCTGTATCTCAGACAGGGAGTTCCAGTCACCCAGCACCCATAGCGGAGCTTGATAACATAAACGCTGTTTATGCGCAGTATTTGAGGGACTGGTATCTGCCCCGTTTTGGAAATCCTCGAGATTGATACTATGATGTTTCATATACTTATATATTATGAATTTTGTGTTACTGTGATACTCTGATACTTATATATTATGTATTTTGTGATGTTGTTTATGCCCATTTTGTGTGACTGTGATACTGTGATACTTTTATGACTGTGATACTTTTATTGTCTGTCTATAATATTTGTGTGTATTAATTGTATGACTGTATACTTGTATTCATATTAAATATTGTTAATCCGGTGTTGAGTGTTCCACCGAAGGGGTCGGCGAACCCATTGAATTCAACGGAGGGTTGCTCCGGGTCTATTTTTAATTAGAAATTTTAAAATTACAGGAACAATAGCTTGGAACAATTAAGGTTTTTTTTTTTACTTTTTTTGTAAATTTAGCGACGTATTTAGCGACGTTTAGCGACGTCTAGCGACGTTTTAATAAGTCGCTAAAAAAGTCGCTACTTAGCGACGTGTCATTAAACGTCGCTAACGACGTCGCCAAACGTCGCTAAATATGTCGCTGTACGTCGCAAATTGGTGACATGGCAGTACTGCCAGGTCATTAAATACGTCGCTGTTACGTCGCAATATAAGTCGCTCATTAGCGACGTTTAGCGACTTTATAGAACGTCGCTATTTAGTGACGCGGCGTCGCTAAACGTCGCTAATTTTAGCGACTCATGGAAGTCGCTAAAAAACGTCGGTATAGCGACGTTTAGCGACGTATTTCGGTTCAGCGACTTGGTTTCTTCCGACTACTTTAAAACGTCGCTAATGACGTCGCTAAACGATTTTAGCGACGTTTTTTTGTCATTTAGCGACGTTTTTGGACGTCGCTAATTTGACTTTTTTTGGTAGTGGTTTAGATGTATACACCTAAACTTATAGAATAATATCGCATGATACATAATACGATATGCAGTACACACTGAGATATGCTAAAAGACTGATATATGAAGCGTATTGCTAGTTGACAACTTAGATCTTAATAGTGACATTTGGACATAACATGAACCCGACTCAAGACATACATACCCATAACTTATTCTGACGTGTCCTTATGGAGTGTCGTAGTAGTCGATCTATTATTCTGTCACTAAACAGCTCATAATGAAGAATTATTAACAGTAACTCACTAATATTTCTGGAAGGGAAAAAATGTGTACCAATACAGTAAGCTTGCCCAGGTTATGTTATGAACACATTTGCACCTAGCTCATGTAACTCTCCCTCTCTGCTCCAGCTGCGCATACTCTGGGGGTCTCTCACTGCAACCGGTTCACCGACCGAATCTACAACTTCAAGTCCGGAACCCCGGTGGATCCTACTCTCAACGACACCTACTCGGCGCAGCTACAAGCGAGTTGCCCACGGAATGATCGGGACCGCGATTCCGTGGCCAACCTGGACCCAATCACCCCGGGGACCTTCGACAACCAGTACTTCAAGAACCTCCAGCAGCGAATGGGTCTCCTCACGTCGGACCAGTCCCTCTACGAGGACTCCCGGTCCTCCAGGTCTACTGCCAATGCGTGGGCGCAGGACTCGGAAGCCTTCAACAAGGCCTTCGTCACTGCCATGACCAAGCTCGGTCGAGTAGGGGTCAAGACGGGGACCAACGGAAACATCCGTAGAGATTGCGGCATACTCAATTGAATGACCAGTATGATTGCATAGTACTCTAATAATTAATGGAGTGAAGTAGCCGTCAAATTATATATGCTTGTTATCATGATTGCATGGGCATAATAGCTTAGGGTCATCTTACAAAAGAAACCAATTATGACTGTGTTGTTGACACACTTGATCATCCTTGTATACTTTTACTCAGTGGTGTAGCTTCATTTTCATCTAGGAGATATGTAACGTTTACTATTAAAAAAAATATTGTGGAACAGAGACTCATTTCTTGCTTTTCAAATATGGTAGAAAGTAGCAGAGATGTCGTCTTGATCATCATTAGCAAGTATATCTTGTAGCAGACTTTGGATGGTTGTATGAGACTGGATTTAAAGTTGAATTGTTGGCAATCTACTCCACGATGAACCTGTTATAGGACAATGTTACGATAAATGGTCAGTTGTTCCAATATTTACCTTGCAGAGATGGCATAATGGATTAGCTTGCTGAATTCGAGCATGAATATTCTCCATGGTTGCCAATGAATTGTTAATCTCTCCATACAAATAGTGTAACTCTTGGACAAATATGAGACGTCCTCCATAACCGCTTCCATTCGTTGATCATATTGGGAGGATCAGGAGAGTCCGTAGTCCTTCTATTATAGATAGTAATGTAGGGAGACTTAGTAGTAAAAAGGCCATTTGAATTAGGAGTCCATATAAGTCGATCCCAACACTTGGAATAGAAATTTGCATAATTGACACGGCTTCTTCAATGGGAAATAGGTTGGTGATGAGCTCCACATTCTAGATATTACTCTGTGGCATGATAAGCTCGCAAACTTTTTGAACTTGTGATTGTGCACCTGCCTTCCCAATAGCTCTATAATTTGGTCTACCTGATACCCATGGGTCATGCCAAATGTTAACAAGTTGGCCATCCCCAATAGACCACAGTACCTTGCCATGAAGGAAGCCATGAAGGAATACCCTGCAGTGGGTGATATCTTTCCAAATTTAAGATGATGTAGATTTGGTATTGGTCGTCCAAAAGTCATTATCTTGAAGTTATACTTCTTTTATGAATCTCCATGCCAGTTTGGATATCAGAGCTAGATTAGAGATCTCCAAGTCCTTTATCCCTAACCCCCCTTGGGTCTTCGGTTGAAGCATAAATTTCCAAGCCTTAAGTGCAACCTTCTCCTTGTTTCACTGCCCCCACCAAAACTGCCTCTGAATCTAAGTTAGATGTTTGCAGACATTTTTTGGGATGAGGTAGGAATATAGGTTGTATGTGGGGATAGATGATTGGGTCGATTTGATCAATAGAGTCCTACCAGCATGCGAGAGGCTTCTACCTTTCCAACCCATTAATTTAGATTTGGTAGTTTCTATCAAGGAGCTATAGGTAGAAGACCTATGTTTGGATAGAAGAGGATGATGGCCTAGATATTTCTCAGAGGGTGACATTAACTTCACATTAAGTATATCTACAAGTAGTTGTCTTATGAAAATGTCCAACCTCCTGGAGAAGAGAACTGAGGATTTAACATAGCTGATTTGTTGTCCAGACCAGGACTCATAAGACTCGAGGATATTTTTAATCTGAATGATATTTTGTATGGTGCAGGTGCCAAATAATCAAGGTCATTAGCAAACACCAAATGAGTATATATTTTGGAAGAAGTAGCCTTCAACTTGATTCCCGAGTAAAGTCTTGACCTTTCCATGATAGAAATGTGTTTTGATAGAGAAAAGAGTTCCCCGCACATAATAAAAATGTAAGGAGACATTGGACAACCTTGTCGAATCTCTCGACTAGGTTAAAACATTTGGGTTGGAGAGCCATTAAGAAGAACCGCAAAAGTGACCGAGGAGATGCACTGCATGATTAAATAATGAGTTTTTCCGTTAAACCCAAACCCAAGCAAAGCTTGATTAATGCAGTCCCAACTAAGACCGTCATAGGCCTTGACCATATCGACTTTGAAAGCAAAGCCACTATGGTTCTGGTCAAATTTTGAAATAGAATCAAAATTTTCATTTGCAATGATGATGTTGCCAGAAATTTGCCGACCCGGGACAAAAGCGTTTTGTGTAGGGGAAATCAAGTTACGAAGAATCGGGAAAATTCTATTTGTAATGATTTTGGCAATGATTTTATATCCAACATTGCATAAAGAGATTGGGCGGTAGTCACTAGCATAGATAGGTTTAGGTTTTTTTGGTATCAGAACAATACAAGTTTTGTTGAGTAGTAGAGACATTTGGGAAGTACTGAAAAAAAGTTTGGATTATTTGGGTTACCTCAGTTCATATGATCCCCCAACTAGATTGATAAAAGGATACAGGAAACCCATCTGGCCCGGGGCTTTATGTGGGTTCATATCCTTTATAGTCCGCCATATCTCATCTTTAGATGGTGTTTGGATGATAGCTTCATTATCAGAGGCACTGATTGAGTGGAGCTCATCCAGAACGTAGCGCGAACCAGGGTCCGTGGGAGAAGATGTAAATATAGTCTTGAAGTGATCCGCAATTGTGCTAGAAATGTCATCATGGTGTGTAACTATATCCCCAGATTCTTTCTTCAGCATCGATATCGTGTTTCTCCTTTTCCTGTTGATAGTGTTCAGATGGAAAAACTGTGTGTTTGGATCCCCTTCCTTTAGCCAAGCAATCCTGGACCTTTGCTTCCAAAAAATTTCCTCTTGAAGGAGGAGTTTATTAAGAGTGGTATGGATGTCTTTTTCTTGTTGGATACGCTCATTGGTTACTGATTTTGATTCTAGTATCCGAAGGTGGTCTTCCATAGCCATAATATCAAAAGCCAAGTTGCCTATTCACTACCAAAATAACACATATTAGCGACGTAATTAGCGACTCATGTTATAGATGTCGCTAATTTTAAGGACATTAGCGACGTACAAAAGTTACGTCATATTATGTTGCTATTAGCGACTAATTGCGACAAATAGCGACTGTAGTCAGTAATTGTGAATATAATGTCCCTATAGTTTTAGCTTTGGCGACATCTAGCGACTTCTTTTTTATTATGTAGCTAAAATTATAATTATACCGACGCTTAGCGACCTCCTTGCTAAACATCGCTAAAAAAATTTGATATATTCGTTCAGTTTTCCTTCCTCCCCCCAAATCGAAATTTTCAATCGGGAACAAAAATTTCAAAACTTGCCCCCCCCCCAAATTGAAACCACTATGGTGCTCCGAGGATCCCCTTCCGCTTCGGGGCTCCCACTCCAGCGCTCCGGCGATCCCCTTCCCCTCCGGCCCCTCTTCTCTCCTCCGGCGCCCTCCTTCGCTGCTCCCCTCCGTCGCTCCCCTCTGGTACTCCCCTCCGGCACTCCCCTTGTCTCTTCAGGTAAACCCTAACCCTAATCCCCCCACACACAGACACACACACACACACACACACATGGACACAAACATAAAAAGGGACACGAACACACACAGATACACGAACACACATAGACACACACCCAAGGACACAGACACACTTTGGTTATGGATGGGTAAGGAAATAAACGAATTCATGATGACACGGATACACACGGGCACACACAATCGACATGGTCATTATATATAGCTTTTGTATGGTGGGTTAGATAGCTAGGAATCTAGATTTTATGTGTCATATAGATTCAAATTCATCTTTTTCTCAGATTATCTTTAGAATTTTTTCGATCTAAAATTATGATTGTTTGTATTATACCGAGTTAGGATAATAATCTTTTTGATTGGTTATATGTGAAAGATAAGTTTTAAATTTTTTGTATCGGAAAGCAATAGATAAGTTCCATTCTTTTGAATAGTTTTTATCTCCTCCTCCATTGTCGATCGCAAACAATCTTCTTCTACAACTTCTTGGAAGATGAAGGGCTCGTGGTCAGCATATAAGCAGAAAAGATTTGTCTCACTGTCTTCTTCTGACTGCTCATAAATTTTTTTAAGACTTGATCATTTTGATGGGACTCTGATGTATAGAAAGTCTGCAGCTACTACTTTTACTGGAACTTGGAGAGATTCTTGTAGGAGCTGATGCAGCATGTTGAGGATATGGTGGCGTAGCTGGTAAAACTTCTGGTGAAGGCTCGTCGGGTTCTTCAAGCACATGTTGCTCCTTGGCCTTCTCTTCATCACTCCAGTTCAAAATTTTATCTTCATCAAAGATAACATCTCGACTAACCACTATTTTTTTTTTAGTGGATTGCAGAGCTTGTATGCCTTTGATTCCTTACTATAGCCAAGAAAGATGCATTTCTCACCATGATCATCAAGTTTCTTCCTGTTGGACTTAGGGATATGTGAATATGCAACACACCCAAAAATTCTTAGGTATGCAACACTTAGCTTGTAGCCGTTCCACACTACTTGAGGTGTCCTATGTTTGACACTTTTGGTAGGACAACGGTTGAGTAGATTGGTTGAGCACGCCACAGCTTCCGTCCAGAATTGCTTCGGTAGACATTTCTCCTTTATCATAGTTCTATTCATGTTGAGAATAGCACGATTATTTCTTTCAGCGATCTTATTTTGTTGTGGGGTGTACGCAGCAGTGAATTGATGCTTTATGCCTTGTTCCCTGCAATACTCATCAAATTCTTTTGATGTTTATTCTCCACCTCGGTCAGAGAGGAGAGTTACAAGCTTATAACCACTTTGGTTTTCAATAAGAGATTTAAAGTTCTTAAATACAACAAAGGCATCTGACTTTTCTTTAAAAAAAATAAACCTAAAGTTTTATGCTAAAGTCATTGAAAATAATAAAGTATTTATTACCTCCTAACGACATGGGCTCTATTGGTCCACATATGTCAGTGTGAACTAGTTGTAATGGTGTCGGTTCTCTCCAAGCTTTCCCGCTAGGAAAAGGAAGTCGTGGATGCTTGTTGAGTATACATCATTCACAAGTGTTGCATGGTGGCTCGATCATATTGGTAACCCATGCATCATGCTTGATGAAGATAGCAGCTTTAAATCACTGAAATGAAGATGACCAAAGCGAAGATGCCACTTCCGTGATTCGCCTTCCTTAGGTCCATAGAAGCACTTCTCTGACTTTGTATTAAGATGTAGTAGGAACATGCGATTACTGGCCATTGGAACATGGGCTATAACTTTTCCACATGTATATCTCAAGATGAGAGAATAATCTTTCATATGTATGTTGTATCCCTTCTCCAGGAGCTGTCTACTGCTGAGAATATTGCTTTTCATGTTAGGAACATAATAAACATCAGAGATATACCCTTTCTTACCATTATTTTGATAGATTTGTATTGTCTATTTGCATTCAACTGAGAGCTTGGAGGAGTCTCCCAAATTCATATTTTTATAAACTCATTCCTTGAGTTCTATGAACAGATCTTTCTTTCCACACATATGATTGCTCGCACAGGAATCAAGGTACCAATATTCACATTGAGTATCTGAATCATCATGAGCAAGGAGTATGATAGAATCATTACCTACACCATTTATTGCATTTGCAACATTGGCTTGTTCATTATTTTTGTACCAACAATCGGAGGTGTAATGTCCGAAGTTCTTGCAATTATAGCATTTGATATTTCTAGTGGCTCAACGTCCATAAGATCTTCCTCTTCCTTGGTTGTATCCTCATCCTCGACCTCTGGAGTTTTGATTCTCCTGTTGACCATGGCTAGGTTGTTGATGAGTACCACGCCCGCAGCCTCTACCACGACCAAGTTGGAGCTGAATTTTCTTTGATCACTTATAGTCATTTTTGACTCTAATGCTTGTTCCAATGTTGCATGATTAGTATACTTCTGCATCATTTCCTCATCTACTTTAAGTGAACTCAACAATTTCTCAATTGTAAGCTCTGATACCACTGTTGAATATTAGTTAAGGAACTAATATTCTACAGTCAGTTTTATAGGTGGAGAAGATAGTAAAATGGGGAAGTGAAATTTTTCTTTAGATTTTGGCTTTGCTTGGCTTGATGAAATGAGATACAATAGCCCCCTTTTATAGACTTTACATGCCACACCAAGAGACACAAAATAACTCTCAACTTTAATTCATAACTCTTACACTTTCTGACCGACAACTCTTATACTTCCACTTTCTAACCGACAACTTTTACACTTTCTGACCGACAACTCTTCTCATTATTTAATTAAAATAGATTTTATTTTTGAATTTGAATCAACACATAATTGGATGGGTTCGATCACACGTTAAGGTTATAAATTGTAATTTGAATGAAAAATATATAATAAAGAAATAATATCAATACCCCCATTAATTTGTGCAGAAAATTGAAAAATTAAAGTATGTCGATAAATTTTCTTATTGATAAACTGTAGCTACGACCTCTTGTTGAAGTTGTATAAATAATTATTCACAACATTCATCCATTTAGTAATTATTCAATTCTGAACTATTTATTGGATTATTCTATGTCTAAATGCAAGTAAATAAACTAGTATATATTGTAAGTAAAATATTACTCCATTTGAAAATGTTGAAAAATAACATATAATGTATTAAACTATGTCTAACTAAATGTATCATAAAAAAAAATTCACTATAATTTGAAAATATATTTTATTATTTTTGGTTTCTGAAAAGAAAATTCTTATGCTCCAATCCGACATAACCGAATGTGGGGAGCCCGCTCCGTCCCCCTTAGCGGTTGGATCGGCACAGATCCGTGTGGGCCCCACACACCCCCTTTCTTCCCACTCCACCCCTCCCCCCTCCCGCGATCCGCTGGTGCGTGGGGTTGGAGCTTCGACAAGGCTCCGCGGACGGAACTCTGGATCCGAATTCGAATATATATATATATATATATATATATATATATATATATATATATATATATATATATATATGCATGTGGGTAATTAATTTCTAGCACAAAATGAGTTGGCTAGCTCAAGTTTACTAGCTCCTTCCCCACATTGAAACCTCAGTTCCACCATTTCTGACAGCTGCCACTTGTTGGCGTCTAGATCTCGCTATCTATCTTGATTAATTTTTATCGTCCTTCTTTGTTTCCATTTGTTCATGTCATTGTGATATGCACCAGACATAACAAAGTATATAATCCCCTCTTCTTTGCCATTCTCTTCTAGTATCATTCAACATGGGAGCCTTCAAATTGGCCTTGTACTTGCTAGTCTTCACAGTACTAAGCGTGTGCTTATTTTCGCCACTCGCCTCGGCTCAACTAAGGCAAGACTACTATGCCAACATCTGCCCCGACGTCGAGACAATTGTCAGGAATGCCGTCACCGCCAAGCTCCAGCAGACGTTCGCCACCATCCCCGCCACCCTCCGCCTCTTTTTCCATGACTGCTTTGTTCAGGTAAAATTAATATACTAGTCTATTTTTGTTCACTCATTAAAACTAAGAATTAGTTGTCAGGTATTATTTTAAATAAAAATTTATGCTATATCTATGTACTTGAGTATGTTTTCGAGTTTACATGCATATATGTAGGGATGCGACGCTTCGGTCATCGTAGCATCCACTCCGACCAACACGGCCGAGAAGGACCACCCAGACAACCTTTCGCTGGCGGGAGACGGATTCGACACCGTTATCAAGGCCAAGGCAGCGGTCGACGCCGTGACTCAGTGCACCAACAGAGTATCGTGCGCTGATATCCTAGCGATGGCCGCTCGGGACGTTGTGGCGCTGGTTAGTTCCGGTTATTTGATCAGGTGGCAATACAAATGAGAACTCCATTCAATGAATGATAATTATGTGATGGTGGATGTTTTCTTGGTTTGGTATTGTAGGCTGGTGGTCCGAACTATGCTGTGGAATTGGGGAGACTGGATGGGCTGAGCTCGACCGCGGCGAGCGTCGACGGCAAGCTGCCACAGCCATCGTTCCGCGTGCGTCAGCTGAGGGTGATGTTCGCAGCGAACGGTCTCTCTCAGGAAGATATGATTGCTCTCTCAGGTAACTAAGGGCAGTATTTTAAAAATCGGATCAGACCAGTCGGTTCAACCGATTAACCCGTAAATCGGAACATAGATTTTTCAGACTGGATCGATGTTGAACTCCTTTTTTTTTTTTAAATTGATTGTAAATGAATATTTTTATAAAAATCACTGTCCACAAGAGACTGAACTTAGGTTCTGGTTGAACTATTAGTTGAACTATTGATTTAATCGGTTTGACCCACGAATAGATTTTCAATCAAGTTCTTAAACTGGTTAAGAGTCTAACTGAAAGCAAGATCTTGATTGAGAAAACACATCACATGACTTCAACTTGGGATTTGCTATTACAATCACGTTCCTCAAAAAATTCTACCCTAACAATTGATTACCCATAAAAAACAATTGATGTAGGTACTTAGAAATCCACATCCAAGTTAAGACCTCCCCCCACCAGAGTTTTCCTTTTGCAGGATATGTAGTTTGAGGCTATACTGCAGCGGACTCAGGGAGAATGGTGCCGTCTTTATTCGTATCAGTGTTTGTATTCATACAATATCGGTAATATCTACTTAAAAATGTCCGTATCTATGCAACAAAAATTAACAATAAAGTGTGCTTGCAACTTGCAGAGTGCATACAAGACAAAGAATTGAAATAATCTAGTCACTGACATTTGGACATAACATGAATACGACTCGATGCAGACATGACACTGATTTTGGTGTGTGCCAAGTATTATGGACCGTCCGAATAGTGTATGTTACTAAACAAACTGATGATAGAACTATCCCTCTCTGCTGCAGCTGCACATACTCTGGGGTTCTCTCACTGCAACCGCTTCTCCGACCGAATCTACAACTTCGAGAGCGGAACTCCGGTGGATCCTACTCTCAACCAGGCCTACGCGGTGCAGCTACAACTGAGCTGCCCGCAAAATCCGGACCCGAATGCCGCGATCGACATGGACCCGATCACCCCCAGGACCTTCGACAACCAGTACTTTAGGAACCTCCAGCAGCGAATGGGCCTCTTCACGTCGGACCAGTCCCTCTACGAGGACTCCCGGTCCTCCAGGTCTACTGTCAATGCGTGGGCGCAGGACTCGGAAGCCTTCAACCAGGCCTTCGTCACTGCCATGACCAAGCTCGGTCGAGTCGGGGTCAAGGCTGGAAGTGACGGAAACATCCGTAGAGACTGCGGAATACTCAACTGAATGATCAGTTTTAGTACTAGAAATATCTAATGATGTTATAGATGAACATACTCTAATAATTACTGGAGTGAAGTAGCAGTCAGTTTTTTTGTTTTTTTTTAACTCGCACACATCTACACACCCAAACGGTTCCGACACTCGAACCCCGACAAGGAAGGATGCTTGCTTTGCGCGAAAGCGTGTCATTATGATTTATAGATGTAGACATAAGTTGGTCATCTACAAAATAAAGCAAATATGTCTGTGTGACACACTTGATCCTTATATTATGTATATACTTATACTCTTGCTTTTGGCTTCATCAAGCAAAGTCCAGTGTGTGGATGGGGGCCATGAACATCATTTCGTACCACAAAGAAGAAGAAGAAGAAGAAAAGGTTTACTTTTCAAGCAAGTACATGATATTAGTAAACATATTTGATGAATAATTCAATCGATTGTTGCTATTAACAGAACCACGATAGTATGCATTGTCAAGTTTGTAATTGTTAAATCATACACAAAAAAGTAACAAAATATGAAAAAGAAAAAAAAGTAAGATGTGTTAACATTGTATGCACTACCAGTCAAAGTTGTAAAAAGTACCAGATACATAGAAATATGAATAACCTGTTGAGCGCAATAAATCCAGAAAAATCGGAGAACATTTCAAAAAAAGTTCACAAGATAAAAATTTACGTGGTTCGATCAATATGTCTACCTCTTACAAAAAGCTCTCTCTCAAAACTTGTGTACTGAACTTATTCAACCACTAGATGTTCTTGTGTTGAATTTATTCAACAACTTGCATTGAGCATGCTTTAGATACTCTTATGTTGAACTTATTCAACAACGTATATGAGCACTCTTGAGATATTCTTTAAGAAACCTTTGACCCCTTTATATAATATGTCATATGTCTATACATAGAAATCCAACATTATGTAGGAATAAAAATTCAATATTATTCGTGTCAAAGATTTGGTAAAGGTCAAAGTCAATCTTTTTTTTAAAAAATATCGTCAAATATATCTTTCTTCATATCTTTACCTTGTCAAATTTTTTTTTTTTTTTAAATATGATCTAAGATTAAATTTAATCTTCTTCAAAGATATATGATATAGTTAAATATATTTCCGTTCGTAACCAAATATAGGATACGAACTGTGCACTTTAAGGGCTATACAAACAATACTTGACACAAAGCCTCTTGATATTGACGTATAGAAGTATGTTCCAATATTCCAATTCATCATTCTGTCCTTTCTTGCGATGCAACCTGTTTAGCATATCCGCTCATTTATTCTGAAAACCTTGTAAAGCTATGATTTTAATTATGCTGACTAGTATCGACCACTTACTCAAAATCAAAATATTCCAATATCAAATAATTGGCCCCGCCAAATTGAATTTGTTAATCTTCAAGGTTACAAAGTACGTAAAAATCGAAAAAAATACAACCGATTACAAACTGTATTTTGGAATCAAAAATCTAGCAACCACAAGATGGGGAAAAGAATGTTATAAAATACTGCAAACATAGTTGCTACAAAAGACATAGTAGAAACATAATTCTCGACGAAGAAGACAATTCGCTGGGGAGATGAAGATCACAGTTACTCAAAACAAGATTCGGCCCTTCCTGTCGATATGCTTCCATGAATCAGCGAGTTCAATGTGTTGAACTTCTGAAATGCTCCTTGTCATCATCGTTGTAGATCTCGAATTGGACGAACTGGACGAACGAACAATATTTCGTGGATCGGCTGCGACTGCTACTATCTCTCCTTCGTATCATTATATTTTCTGTCTTCCTCTCTAAAGAGAATAGAAGAGAATATATATAGGAAAAGCAAACCATAATCAGTTGTCACCCACTTAATTCGGAGATAATCCTCACAGATAAGGGGTGATTATATACTAATAGTATGTTACATAATGGATTAAACAATAGTACGATACATGACGGCACATTATGCATTAGGATAGATGTCGCTTATGACTTGAATCTTTCTGTATAGGTTAAACAATAGTATGATACATAATGGACTATGCCTTCAATTCTTTTCGGTCATAAAATGACATCAACTGTGCACCTGGTCGTACGTTTAAAAGTTTTGTGATGACCAAATTATGTGTGCGTGTCTTAGTTGTCTACAAAGTTACCCTCAAGAGACGGCCTACATCTATGTTCATACACATAGGTGAGTTCTTTAGAGATTTTTAACTATTTTTTCAACATGAAGTCTTTCGCTTTCTTGCAGTGCTATACTGCTATGACATGGCCCGAAGCTGAGGTAAACCTCTTGGTGGTGTCATCTAGGTGTAACATGAGGTCACGGCCTCTTTGTAGTGATGTACTACCACTCTCTATCTTTCAACATTAGGCTACATGTCTCTATTTGATGCTACACCGCTATGACAAGGATCGCGAAGCCGAGGTCTCACCTCATGTGGTAGCACACCACTGTAGCATCACTACCAGAAAAAGTCAAATTAGCGACGTTTAAAAACGTCCCTAAATGACGAAAAAATGTCGCTAATCACATTTAGCGACGTAATTAGCGACGTTTCAAACGCTAAAAGAAAAAACGTCGCTAAACGTCGCTATGCCGACATTTTTTAGCAACTTAAATGTGTCGCTAAAATTAGCAATGTTTAGCGACGCAGCGTCACTAATTAGCGACGTTAATTAACGTCGATAAACGTCGCTAATTAGCGACTTATATAGCAATGTTACAGCGACGTCTTTAATGACCTGGCAATACACCCACACTACTAGAAAAAGCGGAATTAGCGACGCATTTTAGCGACTCCGAACAAAAATGTCGCTAAATCAGCGACTCCGTAAAAAACGTCGCTAGACGTCGCTGAATGGCGACATTTAGCGACGTTTAGCGACTTTTATTAAGATTTAAAAATATTAGTCGCTATAAGTTTGATTAAGGTCGCTAAACGCTAATTTGTATAATTTAGCGACGTTTAGTGTCGTAATTAGCGACGTATGTATTAAAAATATTTAGCAACGTATTTAATGACGTGTTTGACGTCACTAAATTTTTATTTAGCGACATTTTTTTTACGTCACTAAACGTCGCTAAATTTTAGTTAATTAGGGCTCAGTTTTCTTTTCCCCCATCTGCGAAAATTTCGAAAGTTTTCAAAACATTTCGATTTCTCCCACCCCCTTCTCCGGCGACTGGTGACCGGCTCTCCACGGCTGCGGCTACTCCGGCATCCCCCTCCTCCTCCTCGAGCTCTAGGTAAACCCTAACTCTCTCTCTCTCTCTCTCTCTCTCTCTCTCTCTCTCTCTCTCTCACATGTGACACTGACACAACACACACTTGACAGACACGACACACACATACAGACACTGACAGACACACACGACACACACACACATACGCAGATACACACACACACACACACACACACACTGACAGACACACACGACACCTAGGGTTAGGGTTAGGTTTTTTGACCTGGGGTTAGGGTTTTTGATCAAGGGTTAGGGTTAGGGTTAGGGTTAGGTTTAGGGTTAGGGTTAGGTTTTTTAACCTGGGTTAGGGTTAGGGTTAGGGTTAGGTTTTTTGACCTGGGTTAAGGCTGGGGATAATAAGGAAAAAAATCAAGGTTTACATAAAACAAGAAATGTACAAGGAGAAAGCAATAAATTTTGTTTATGTTTCAAACTGTTCTAATGATGGATATCCATTTCCAGTAAACTAATAACTAATTAGACAGTGATCAAATTGGTGGCTTGTTATTTCACTTTTTAGGTCTCTCTTACATGCTTCATTCCAATATACAACTTTATAGGCTAGTTAATAATGCATCTTAATAAGTCTGTGTATGATCTATAATTCTTTAATAGTATCGTGCTCTCATGTTTTGATATTGTGTTTTGCCAATTGTGATGTTCTCACATCATAAGTCAGAACATTACTTGTACTTGATGTTCATGTTTATGGTTGTCCCAGTTGCATTAGTTGTTTGTGGCACTTCCTTCTCCACTAATACAGTACAACTTAGTCCAAGAAGAAATGTGGTAGTGAGAATAAAATTATTGTTATGTAAGAAAATTAATGGATGATCTAATGGGATGATGAATCAGTATTACGCATAATGATGTATGGTACTAACAATATGTGGAAAGTTCTTTCTTTTTGATTATATCTGAGAGGAATATGTGCCTGTCCTCTGACAAAGATGTAACAATAAAAGTGTTCAGTAGACATGAAATTGATTGAACTCTCTTTATTAAGAGAGCCAAAGTTGTGGGCTTTCCATATTATTGGTATGATATGAATCGACTAGTAGTTTCAGCTTGATTTGAATATGAGGAACCTATTGTATCCAGTTTTGTTTTACTACTTTTTCCAATGTTATGAGAAGTCACTACTAATAAGTTTGATAGAGCTCTAGTGATAGTTGACCAAACAATTTATTTAGTGAAGTGAGATGTAGTTAAATTTTTTTAGTCTTAAAATCATTAAGAGAATGTTGCACATTTCTATTTACCAAATTGAAGGGTCAAGAATGAACAGTACATGAGATATGAGTTCAACTTATTTATTGGGAGACGATATCTGAAAGAAATGTGAACCTGTACTTAAAGATGTGAAGGACTGGATTCCATACTTGAAACAACCTTTAAGGATGCGAATGATGTGTTTCAGCCGTAAGAATACCATTACCTTCCTTGAATATGAGAATTCAATAAACCAAACATTAGGTTTAGGATTAGGGTTGGGTTTTTTGAATGATATTATCTTGTTGAATAGTACTTTCGTACTTTGGTGATACTTATGATACAAAAACTATGATACTTCATACTTATCTTATTTTTATGGATATCAAGACCCAACTTTTGGATAAAGGTTGCATACTAGCCTTTAGAGAAAGATTATGAGTTGTTAAGGCTAACTCTCCTCTAGTTCTGCTAACCTTCTCATGAACTCCATCCATAAAGTAAAGGCTTAGACTTGGTTGCAGTAGTAAGAGTTGGGCAACAATGGTAGCACTGATGTGGAGGGGTAGTATGTGTATAATTCTAAGGTATTGAGGGTTGATTTGATATGTGTCTGAGAGGGCACTGCAAATGTGAGTGCAGGTGTCCATGTGTTGTGTGAGTTCAGGTGTGTGCAAGTGAATGAGGATAGTACTAGAGAGGTAAGTAATAGTTAAGTGTTGAGTGCCAAGGTAGATAGGTAATTGGTTAAGATAGGTTAGATAGTAAGATATTGGTTAAGAGAAGTTGATATCAGTTAGAATAACAATGTGGAGTAGTGTTATAAGTTGGGCTAATAAAATAGAAGACTTGACAAAACCCTAATAATCATCATCATTCGTATTATCATCTCCAACATCAACACTACCAATAGATTTGTATCCGTTGGTTGACTAGATACATCTTATAGTATTTTTATTGTTAGGATAAAATATTGAGCAATAGATATTATGGTATCATTATTATACTGCAACAAACAGCTAATTCTTTGTAAGTCATCTAATTCTTCCATTCCGCATTATTAAGGATATGTCTTAAGTAATATCTGTTATCAACTATATTCTTTGTTTTCATCTATCTTACCAAATGGCACCCAAGAGAGCGACACCTCCTACTGTTAAGGAGGAAATGATGCCTCCTACTGTTAAGGAGAAAGTGATGTCTCCTACTGTTAAGGAGGAAGAGATACCACCTGTTGTATCTCAGACGGGGAGTTCTAGTCACCCAGCACCTATAGCGGCTGTATCTCAGACGGGGAGTTCCAGTCACCCAGCATCCATAGCGGAGATTGATAACATAAACGCTGTTTATGCGCAGTATTTGAGGGACTGGTATCTGCCCCAGCGTATTGGATATCCTCGAGATTGATACTGTGATGTTTCATATACTTATATATTATGCATTTTGTATGACTGTGATAATATACATTTTGTGACGATGTTTATGCCCTGTGATACTGTGATACTTATATATTATGTATTGTGTAACTCTGATATTTGTGCGTATTAATTGTATGACTGTGATTCTTTTATTCATATTAAATGTTGGGGTCGGCGAACCCAGAGAATTCAACGGAGGGTTGCTCCGGGTCTATTTTTAATTAGAAATTTATAAATTGTAGTTCGGAACAATTCATTTTTTTTGTAAATTTAGCGACGTATTTAGCAACATTTAGCGATGCCTAGCGACATTTTTCTACGTCGGTAAATAAGTCGCTACTTAGAGACGTTAAAAGCCGTCGCTAATGAAGTCACAAAACGTCGCTAAATACGTCGTTGTACGTCACAAAATGCTGACATGGCAGTACTGCCAGGTCATTAAAGACGTCGCTGTTACGTCGCTATATAAGTCGCTAATTAGCGAAATTTAGCGACATTTAACTACGTCGCTAATTAGTGACTCTGAGTCGCTAAACGTCGCTAATTTAGCGACATGTTCTAAGTCGCTAAAAACGTCGGTATAGCGACGTTTAGCGACATTTTTTCTTTCAGCGACATTATTATTACCGACTTCTGTAAAACGTCGCTAATTACGTCGCTAAATGTATTTAGCGACGTTTATTTGTCATTTAGCGACATTTTTGGGCGTCGCTAATTTGACTTTTTCTGGTAGTGCCATGTCAGCAATTTGCGACGTACAACGACATTTTTAGCGACATGTTTAGCGACGTGTATACACGTCGCTAAACGTCGCTAAACGTCGCTAAACGTCGCTAAAAATGTCGCTAATTTTACAGAAAAAATAAAAATAATAATTCTAAATTATGTCCAAACTATTATTCCTGTAGTTTATTAAATCATAATCAGTACAAATAGACCCGGAGCAACCCTCCGTTGAATTTTTGGGTTTGCCAACCCCCTTGGGTTGAACACTCAACACCGGTAAAATAACATATTTAATATAAATAATATAATAAAATTTGAAGAAAAGAAAGCATCCAGTAAATCTCATCGTAAAGAATACGGCAAATATATATCCATACAATTTCATCCTAAATAATAAAAAAATACAAATATCCAGCAACTAGCTATACTACTGCGGATCTGCAGGAGGCTGACTACCGGCGCGCAAGAAGGATAAGAACAGCTCATACTGCTCCCATAGAATCGACACCGATGTCGATGGAGAAGGCAGTGACGTCGGTGGACTCTGTGTCGATGTAGGCGCACCAGAAGGCCGTCCCCGCTCCAAGTCTGCGAGTCGCTGGTTGTAAGAATCCATGGTAGATAGCAGCCTCGTACTGCTATGAACCATTAAATTCTGCATCATCGTTATCCTCTCGCCCATCGATAGCTGTGATACCTGCAGCTCCATGATGTTGTGGTCTGTCGAGGCTCTAATATCATTTGTCAAATCCCGAAGCTCCGTGATGCTGCGGTTGAGCATATCGAATCGTGTGATGAGCATCGGATCGTCCGCCTGCGGCTGGGACCGAGGCTGTTCCTCCATCCTTCATAGTAACTCATCACGGAGAGACGCAATCTGACGGTCAACGGCCTCCTGGACTCTGGCCGATGACTGTGAGGGCTGTGTGGAATGCGCAGCTGTCGGGGAGACCCTAGATGACGGCGTCGCAACCAGGGCGCCATAAGATCCTGTACCGTAGTACGTACCCCTCTGGAGACCACCAGCTGCGGTTACCCATAGGTCGTCCGCCGACAGAGCTGGAGTGGGCTGCGAGAAAGTACCAGCCTCTCCAAGTGTAGGTGCACTAGCAGTCGCCCGCTCACGTAGCCTAAGATACTCGTCCTAGAAAGTTTTGAAAACTCGATAATTGCCTAAGTTATATTAAAATTAACACAAAGTAAAGTAATACTTACATAGGTCTGCGAGGCCCTCTCATCAATGAGATTTTCGTCCTTGCGATAGGTGGCCAAGAAGACGGTCACCATATTTGCATCCTCACCCCTCTGTACTTGTTAAAAATATATTATTTAGTACTAAACTTAAATATTTTTTTCTACTACCATTTTATGGTACTTATATTAAAATAATATATTTTAAAAGAAAAAATATACCAAACGACATAAATGTTCCGTCATCGGAATCGAGCCACCACACCACTTGGCAGCATTCCGCCTAGCCGCCTTGGCCTTCTCAGACCTTTTCTAGTAGCTCGGATCGTCGAATCTAGCCCTCATCGTAGTCCACTGCTCAGGCGTGATCCAACCTTGGATCGGTTTTCCAGCACGATAACGAGCCTTCTGGTCATCCAGAGCATCTCGGATAAGCTTGGCGGTAACGGTAGGAAAGAGCCGCTCGATCAACTCGGCCCGGTGCGGAGGATAGAAATACGTTTGCTACAATAAATAATTTAGTAAGTGAGCATCACGGATAAGTTATATAATATGCATAAATTAGAGGATATATTTAATATACTTTTATCTGGAAGTGCGCAAATCAGAATGCCTTTCTCTCCTCCGGAGCCTCAGAGTAGTTGATCCAAGGGCCACCGTAGTTGTTCCTCAGAAATTGGCTCAGGCGTCTCTGAACCGACGATGGACGATATCTATATAGAGATAATTATTTTGATCAAAAAAGTCAATATACGATGAATAAAGAAATATACGATAAACCATCTAATTGACTTACTTTGTATCGTCGGCCCAAATCTCTGTCCTCGTCTCCTCCGGAGGTGCGCATGGAGGATCTTGCTGATGCTGGGACAACGTGGGAACGACCTCCTCGACATGCTCATCTGTCCCCATGGTTCCGTCAGTAAGAGAAACGCTAGACGAGGGAGTACTATCACGCCTGGAACTACTCGTCCCAACAGTCGGAGATGTGAGTGATCGATATACTGGAGTACTGGGTGACGATGATCCGGAACCAACAGTAGGCAGTACCGGAGGAGCACTCTGTCTACCTCGGGACCTGCCGAATCCTCCGCGTCGTCCTGTCATACCTGATAACAACATATGATGAATATAGAAAGACACAAATATATAGTATATTCTACAGTCAAAATGTGATGCATATCTCAAAGCATTCTACAGTCAAAATATAATACATATATTCTTTAAAATAGTACATTCTACAGTCAAAATATAGTTACATTCTACAGGCAAAATATTTTATTTTCAATCATCTTCAGAAAATTTATCTTGTTCGCCTTCCTCGTCCTCCTCTTCCTCTTCCTCCTCCTCGTCTTTACTTTCTTCTACTTCGTCTTCATCTTCCTCTTCGGATAATTCTACATCTTCTACATTATTACTCGTGTAATGAGTAACTTTCGTTGAGTCCACATCTATATTATTTGTTACAAGAGGTAGATCGTCCTCCTGATAAGCTATTTCGTCAATATCAAAGATATTTCTAGCTTTAGTCTTGCATACTGCCCACCAATCCGACCTCGCTGTCCCCCATCTAGGATAAGTTGTGAAGTACATGAGCTGAGCCTGACTTGATAGGACAAATGTTCGTAGCCTTGATATCTACGCTTGTAGTTTATATTCACAAGGCCATGCTTGTCAATTTTCCAACCTTGATCTTGAATCGGATCGAACCATTCACACTTGAATAGCACGATATTAGCAGGTTCTGTGCCATAATTATATGTCAACTCCACAATCTCTCGTAAGATGCCAAAGAAATTATTGCCTGGATCGACATCTTTGTAGTTCGAAGATCTGATACACAAACAACTATTTTTCATGGAATCAAGATCCAGAAAGCTGTCTCTGATAGGAGCATTTGTTGACTTGAACCTGAACCCATTCACACAGAAACTTGGCCATATTTTAACGGCAGTAATTGGTCCCTTGGCTAGAGTTCTAATAGATTCAGTCTCGGGTGTTATTAGACGATCGACCTAAATACCAAAGTAGCGATAGTAAGTTATTTGTTTTGCAAGTGCAGAATTAAAAAGTAATTACCAAGCATCTTACATATGCGCTCAACCAAGAAGAAAAATGGCATCTCATTTCTTGTTCTAGTTCTTCGTCTGTTATGTAGGGTTCTAACCGACCTCAACTCATCATTATATGTGCTGAAAAACAATGAAGCTACTGCTGATTAGTAGCATAATAGTATCTTATACTATTACATTGAGATGATGTAAACGTGGACGTATTAATTACTTACCCCTCTAGCTTCTCCACTTTATCCTCGTCAAAATTGAGTAATATATACAACTGAGCAGCCCTTAGCTCGTCGTCATTCAAATATCTCTTCTTCATTTTTCCCGAAGGCTTTCCGGACGCATTGAATACTTTGAGTATTGCATCATTAGATTCCTGATATGTGTCGTCGTTTTCGGATGCATTGAATAATTTGAGTATTGCATCATTGAATACAAATGATATGTGACTTCCACTTCTGGATGATATTTCCGGTTGTGACATCTCACACACGGACAATTAATTTTGGTACCGTCCATGTACTGAGGGAACGCCTTGGCAAACTACAGGAACTATTGTACACCCTCAATGAATTTATGCCTCATACCGCACATGTCATCAGGATGACGGTTGTACATCCACGAACGATGACGCAGATAGTAATTTATATCCATTTCTAGATACTTCTAAAAAAATGACAGTTTGTATCATATAAATCTTTACATATAGTATGATTTTCTAAAGAAGAAGCTGACAATTAGTTGGCTAGGTAATCTATATTTGAAGTCATATAGAAGAAGCATGTTAGATCCTTTGCGGAGTGTGTGCACACCAGTGTAGGTATAATATTTTATAGGACAGTAGCATGCTTGATCCTGGTAACTATAACAAACCCAAATCCCAGCCTAGGCCAGGACAGAAGCTGTGGTTTTTTTTTTGTTAGGCTTGGTTTGGGATTGTTAAAGCTTATTATAAGATGGTATGATTAAATTAAAAAAGATAATGAATTTTTAAGTCAAAACGAATTTGATAAGCAACACTTTTTGATGTGATTCAAGTTTCTGCTTTCTTTCCTCAGAGTGAATATATCCACTGCTTGCTTTCTTGCCAAATCTATAGCACGATTATCCAAGCTTCTCAAAATCTGAACACAACACACTCATCTCACTACCAGTTTGCAGCACAGAGCCCCCAAGGTCTGCACACTAACACAGGCACTCTTGACACCATCACATGATACACATCACTACCTACATATACTAGACAGGCACATATCAATGCACAGATTATACACCCTCTCATATGCTAATATTGAACACATTTCTTAAGTTCAAACCCATAATACTTCAATTCCTACAATTCTATACTCAAATAGTAGGTGTACATATATATTGATACCCCTGTTCTGTGGTTAATCCTTGACACTGCTGTAGACTTCTACTGCACTGATGCACACATGGGATTCTTGCACTGCACAGGCTCTTTAGAGACATACACACATGCAGGGAATATTATTTCTCAACACAGAAGCAATGTGCTAGGTTGCACAGTTTCAAATGCCACTGCTGCAGTTTTAGTCTTACACATACTGCAGGCACTACTGCACTTACTGCTCTGAGCAGTTGTACAAATCCAGACTACACACCATACTGGAATACCAATATGCACACAGGAAACTGTGGGTTACCGTGTTTAAGTTATGCACACACACAGAGAACTACCCAATCTCTGATACACACTGTACTGGAATCCCCTTTGCTGCAAACACACGGGTGTCTATGATACACCATAACACTCATCTAACATAGTTAACATCTACAATTTAATCACAACACTACACACCTTACTCAAGAACACATATACGTACTGTTAACACAAGGACACACTGTCATAGAGCAGTATTCACTCTTGCACACTCCTCACAAGATCCAGTATACACCATCTCTACACTGTTAACACAAGGACCCATGTCAAAAAACCTAACCCTAACCCTAACCCTAGGTCCTGATCAGTATCTTTGTTAGTGTGTGTGTGTGTCATATCAGTGTCAGTGTCTATGTGTGTGTGTGTGTGTCATGTCTGTGTCAGTATCACATGTGTGTCCAGTGAGAGAGAGAGAGAGAGTTAGGGTTGACCTAGAGGAGGAGGAGGAGGGGGGAGGACGCGGCTGGAGGGGGAAGGACGCGGCTGGAGGGGGGTCGCCGGGAGGAAGGAGGGGGCGACGGAGGAAGGAGGAGAGCCGGAGGGGGAGGACGTGGCCGAGGGGGGTCGCCGGAGGGAGGAAGGAGGAGCCGGAGCGGGTTTGAAATTTGGGAGAGGAAGAGGGAGAGATCGAAGGAAATGGGGAGAATCAACCCTAAGTAAAAAATTTAGCCACGTTAAAGCGACGCCAATAATGACGTCGCTAATTTAGAATTTAGCGACGTTTTAGCGACTCCAATAACGAAGTCGCTAATTTAACGACGTATTAAACGTCGCTAATGACGTCGCTAAATGTCCAAAATATATACGTCGCTAAACGTCGCTAAATAAAACATTTTAGCGACGTTTAGCGACCTAAATTGAACTTATAGCGACTAATCTTTTAAAAACTTAATAGAAGTCGCTAAACGTCGCTAAATGTCGCCAACTAGCGACGTTTTCACATGGAGTCGCTAAATTAGCGACGTTTTTACATGGAGTCGCTAAAAATGTCGCTAATCCCGCTTATTCTAGTAGTGCATGGGATACTAGTCCCTTTGTAGTGGCGAGCTATACGTACTTCCTGCAAAGCATGCAGACATTCCAAATGCTAAAAAACTCATTAAAATTTAAGTCATTATCCCACAAAACTTGTCCTATACCAAGAGCAAACAGTAGACCACAAAGGTTCCAGGATGCAATCACAACAATGTCCCCAAGGACTAACCTCTATACCTGATATTTTTCTAGTCAATGATCATTCTTTGAACCAAAAACAAGATGCCTATTAAATTTTTCTTTGAACTAATATAGTAATACTTTTTGGTAGAATTACAAAGACATAATATGAGAATTCCATCAAGTCCATTTTCTTTACCGTGTTCTCAATCAGCTGAACCTTGAAACCTTTGGTGAATGAATCCGACGAATTTTTTTTAGCTCTGAACATCAACCAGTGCAATGATGCCATCCTTGACTCGCTAGCTCATTCAATGTTGTGTAACGAAGTCGCACGGTTCTCTTCTAGCCATTGAATATATCATTTGATGCTACTATTGTAGTTGTTTTGTTGTCGCAGTAGATTAGTATAGCCGAAATATTTGCACCAACCAGAGGAACACCATACATGAGCTCTGATTTTGTTTCATCCGTTGCAACCACCAAAGCATAGAACTCAGACTCCATAGAACTCAGAAGCCTTCAACCAGGCCTTCATCGCTGTCATAACCAAAAGCTCGGTTAAGTAGAGGACAAGACTGGAACTAACGAAAATATTCGTAGAGACTGCAGAAAACTCAATTGAATCGGTTTTAGTACTAGAAATCAGATGATGTTATAGATACACATATTTTAAGGGCTTGTTTGGTTCTTGCAAGTGCGTTGAAACTGGCTCTTTTTTGCACGTTTATTGAAACTGAGCCCCCTTTACTTGTTTGGGTTATTGTAAGTGAATTGAAAGTGTCACTTTCAATATATCTTCTTCCAAGAGAAGATAATTTTAGTGTTTGGCTAGCAATTGCAAGTCTGTTAAAAGTGGCTTGATATTGAAAGTGTAGAGTTCTTGTTGAAACTCATTTTCTTATTAATGAATTACAGTAGAAAATGAAAGGAAATAATTGAAAGTGGAGAGTTTTGCAGATAATTTTTCTTAATTAATTTAATTGAATTAATTCAATTGTTAGTTAATATTTTTTTTGTTAGTTGTTCTTCATCTGAATAGGAACACACTTTTAGAAATTAATATTTAGTTAATTTTTCAATAAAAAAATATTTTCTTAAAATTTTTAACTAATTTTTTAATTAATTTTTCATTAATTAATAATTTTTATAATTAATTAATATTTTTATAAATTAGAAAATTAATTTTATTTAACTTTTCATTAATTAAGAAATTATTTTTTCTTTAGTTTTTCATTAATTAATTTTATGATCATTTTTTATCATTTTTTAATTCCTATTTCACTTTCATGTTGCCAACAAAATATTGGAACTCCAAAAGTTTAATTCCTACTTTCACTTTTATGTTGCCATCTAAAAATAAATTGATATGAAACTCGGACAAAATTGTGTATCCAAACATATTTTGAAAAGTGACACATATTAAAAGTGCACTACATTACAACATGTTAAAGTGTCACTTTATACCGAGTTACTGTTAGTCCCAGGGCTTAATCAAAAGATGGTAGAACAAAGGCCATGAACAGAGATTCACGTATTCCTTTCAGAATACCCTCTGTTGGATCCTGAAGTTGCAGTCGAGATCAGAGGTTCACACAAAAGTTTCCTCTCTGACTATCCTCGATTCCAACGAAGAACAACTATAATATCTCGATTACAACTTGTAAACTAGATTACAATAATCAAAAGATCAAACTCTCGTTCTTTCTTGCAAACACAGTTGTAATTGAGACAGAAAGAATTATAACTTGTAGAAGGAAAGAAGAAGAAGAAGAGGAAGAAATCATGAACAACTTCTTGCTGGGGTGATGAAGATCATCGTTGCTCAAAGCAAGATTCGTCCCACACGATCTACTTCCAGAAACCAGCAAGTTCTGAATAAAACTACTAGAACGCTCATCGTCACCTTTTCTGAAACTCGCACAAACTCCTTTGGACTCCAATAGCTGCAACAAGATGATACTCTCCACGTCTTTTAATTTTGAAATAAGTTCTCAATGGAGGCACGACACCCACGATTCCCAGTAGTAAGTCGTCGGCATATCGTGCATTTTTTTATTGATAATGTGTTGTGAGGTTAAAAAGAGTATTTATAGAGTACGATTGAAACCCTAACCCTCATAATGTTCCCATACCAATTACAGAAAGATATGAATGAATTAAATTTAAATCCCACAAAAAATGGATCTGATTAATTAACCCAATCTTTCAATTATTATGGCCTCTCACCAATTATGGTAGAATAATAATGAATTAAATGCTTATCCCAAAACATTAGGAGAGATTTGAATTCAAATTATTCTTCCAAAACTGCCTAATAATTATGGTAGGATAATAATGAATTAAATGCGTATCCCAAGAGATTAGGAAAGATTTGAATTCAAATCATTCTGCCATAACTACCCAATAATTATAATAGGATAATAATGAATTAAATGCATATCCCAAAAGATTATGAGACATTTAATTTAATTATTTTGACATAACTGTTCAGATACACAATAAGTGGGATATGATCAATCTAACTTGGTAAGTGCAAAGTACAAAGTGCAAAGTGCAAAGTATGCCAACAAAGTGCCACGTTGTGCCTTTGAGCCCAATTTCGAGTCCGAGTCTGAGTCCGAGTCCGAGTCGCTAAATCCTTTTGGGGCTTAGCTCCTAAGAGAATTTTTCCAAGAGAGGGACAAAAAGCAAAAATGCTTTCTTTAATGAATTAATCATTTTTCTCCTAAGAAAACACCAATACATGGCACACATGTGCCCCACCACACTCCATGTCCATACCTCAACACATACAAAGTATTATATTAAGATACCCATTTAGTGGTGTAGACAATGTGGGACTATATTTCTCTAGTCCAAAGGCAAAAATACCAACAATCCCTAACATATCTCAATATATGGGTTGACCGTTCCCTACAGTAACTGCCCATCATGCATTAGGATAGATATCTCTTTGACTTAAATTTTTTCGCTTGGGTCAAATAATAGTATAATACAAGAATGGACTAAGCCTTGAATTTTGCATCATAGCTGCAATTCTTTCCAATCGTACAATGACACTAGTTGTGCTTCCGGTTGCACATTAAAGGCCATGTAATCACCTAATTTTGAGGTATGTATATTGGGTGTCTATAAACATTTCCTCAAGAGACATCATATGTCTCTTTCCATATACTCTTTGTGAGTTCTTCTAAAAAGTCCTGGCATGAAGCCTTGTGCTTCCTTGTGGTGCTACGTCGCTATGACATGGCTCAAAGCCGAGGCTACATCTCATCATGGTGCCATACCACTGTAGCATGAGGACCCAATCCTCTTTGTAGTGTCATATTATCCAGCATGAAGCCTTTTGCTTCCTTCCGGTGTTACTCCATTGATATAGCTCTTGTAGCCGAGGCTTTATATCTTTCACCTCTTGGTGTTGTCACACCACTAGAACATGAGGTCAATGGCCTCATTGTAGTGCTTTCTACCACTCTTTATTTTAGAACATTAGGCTACCTTCTTATTTGCAGTGCTACGGTATTGTGACATGGTCCGAAGTCGAGGATTTACCCTCTCGAGGTACCTCATGTGGCGTTACCCCACTGTAGCATAGAGTACTATGCTCCTTTATAGTGCTATACTACATGTTCTTCCTCTAAAGCACGTCGAACATTTAAAATGCCCGAGAACTCATTAAGACGTCGAAGCCATCTTGCCATAGGATCAATGTCTTATAGGACGACACACTGTTCCTGATATTCTTCCAGTCAGTGATCCTTTTTTGAACCAAAAATTTTATGCCTAGTAGATTTCTCTTTGAACTAATAGCATAAAACTTTATGGTAGAATTACATAGACACAATATCAGAATGCCTTCAAGCCCATTTTGACTAATGTGTCCTCAACCAGTTGGTGCTTGAGACCATTGGTGAACAGATCCACCAGATTCTTCTGGCTTCAAATATCAAATACACCAATGACTCTAGTCTTGATAAGATTATTCATTGCCCTATGCCTGAATCGCATAACCCTCTTCTTACCATTGAAGAGATCATTTGATGCCATCGTTGCAGTCGCCTGGTTATCGTAGTAAATCGGTACGGTGGAATTTGTGCACCAACCACTGGAAGATCATACATGAGCTCCCAAAGCCATTCTTCTTCATCCGCTGCAGCCGTCAGTGCATAGAACTCATATTCCATTGAGTAATGAGAGAGCATAGTCTACTTTTTCAACTTTCACGGTATAACAACTCCACCTTTGAAGAAGATAAATCCCCTTATGGACCTTTCACTCTTTACTTCTTAACACCATCTTGCATTACTGAAACCTTCCACTATTATCGGATAACCGTTGTAGTGCAGTATATACTTCTGAGTCCTCTTAAGATATCTTATCACTCTCTTCACAGCTTTCCAGTACTAAACACCCGGATTGCTTGTAAATTGACTCAGTATCCCAACAGTGAAAGCTATGTCATACCTTGTGGGCATACATCAAACTCCCGATGATGCTTGAATACTCAAATGTCGGACACTTTTCCTTGGGTTTGGCTTCAGCTTCTTGTTGCACCAATACGAAGTATCGATCCCTAAAATATCTTGATATCCATAGCATGTGAGCATCTTCTCAATATAATGAGACTAAGATAGCACTACTCTAGTGTCTGTCCGAATGACCTTTATTCCAAGGAGATGACATCAATTTCCCCCAAGTCCTTCATACTTAACTTGGATGAGAGAAATTTCTTTGTCCTTATTACATATTCTAAATTCTTACCCAGGATTAGCATGTCGTCCACGTAAATGCATACAATAACTCCTCTTCTGTCATCGAACTTTGTGTAAACACACTTGTCCGTCTGTTGACTCTGTAACCATTTGATCTTATAACTTAATTAAACCTTTTATGGTAGATATTGGGAACTTGCTTCAGACTGTATAAAGATTTTACCAACTTGCAGACTTTGCCTTCAAGCCCTTTGATGACAAATTCTTCTAGTTGTTGCATGTAAATCTATTCAATCAAATATCCATTCAGGAATGTTATTTTAACATCCATCTGAAATATAACAAGCTTGTGAATTACGCTCAAAGTAATCAGCATCTTGATGGTTGTCATTCGTGTTACAGGAGTATATGTATCAAAGTAGTCAATCCTCTGCTTCTGAAAAAATCCCTTGGCTACCAGCCATGCCTTGAACTTATCAATACTTCCATCGGTCTTCATCTTCTTCTTGAAGATCAACTTGCATCCGATTGATTTAACTCCTTCAGGAAGATCGACCAACACCCATATATTTTTGGAGGTTATTAAGTCATACTCATCATTGATTGCCTCCTTCCAGAACATAGCGCATCTGGTCTTCATCGCCTCATCATAGGTAAGTGGATCTGCTTCCATATGATAGGTGACGAAGTTATCTTCGAAGTTCTTCTGTCTCCTTACTCACTTAGATACCGGTCCTGCGAGTACTGGTTTAAAGATTGTCACTGGTATGATAACTTCTTCTTGGATTACATCTTCATTGGAAGCGATATCCTCCTATGCACTCACAATATTCTCTAGAATTTCTGCTATAACAATGTTCTTGTTCCTTGCAAATTTATATTCAAAGAATTTTGTGTCGCGAGATTTGATGATATAATTTGATTCAATATCAAGAAACCTCCGAGCATCACTCTTCTCGACATAACCCAGGAAGATAGTTTTGGTAGTCCTCATCCCTAACTTCTAAATCTTCAAGTTCAGAAGCTTTATATACGCCTGTCACGACCCGCACTCGGAAATTCGGGCACGAGTGCGTGGGTACGTCCAGCCTACGCCGCAGAGTCGGCGATAGTACGCTGTCTAGGTCAATTCCAGATTTACTAAACTAGCTCATTCACAATTAACATAGGCAAGATAAAATGAGAACAGAAACTTAAGATTGCAACTGAAATAATATGACAACAGATTCAAATGTTTTAGTACAGAAATTCAGAAATGAAATCAGGGACAAATCCGATTACTAAGATAAGAAACAGAAATAAAAGATAGCTACTGCTAGCTACTCTGCAGCAGGGGTTTCCTGGGTGGGATCTGGCTCCTCATAAGTATCATCTGTACCCTCATAGGGACCATAATAAGTAGGGGCAAGGTCCTCATCATCGCCTAAATCAACAGATCCAGTCAGGAAAGGAGCAAAGTACACAGTGCACAACAAGGTTAAACTAAATATTTATGATAATTAAATATTGAATATCATGTTGAGAAACTGCATAAAAGAACATCAATATCTCAGAGTTAATGCTGTAAACAGGAATATGAGAAAACAAAAATAAATAAAACAGGAAATGAAACTACAACAGTCAGCAAGAAATATAACATGACCAGAAACTATCTGTGTGAACTTGTGTTTGTTTTTAGAATACATAGTTGGCATGTAGGAGTTTATAAGGCTAATTCGGCCATCATAAACGGCTATTAAACAGGGAAAATCGAGATCCGGCTGAGGTACAGTTGTGTACCAACAGCTATTAAACAGGGCAGGGGAAAGGGTAAACTACATGCCTTCTAGTATTCTCCCACCCGACATGAAAAACAAGACATGAACTCCAAATATTCAAGACATAAAATCCAACATTTCTAACACTAGGTGTAATCATCAAGGGTACTAGTAAAGCAGGGAATTAATTATCAAAATATAAAGATTTAACTTGAAGTGCAGGTACTTGCCTGTTGTTTGGATCTGATTAATTTGGTTCTTGAAGAAATTTCCAGAGATGAGTCCAAAAGCTGAAATAGACATTACTATCATGCTCAGAATATGTCAAATAGCTAGAAACGCCTGTCCTTGGGTCCAATTTGGAGACAAGGGCAAAAACGGCAGTTTCGGGTCAAAACGGGGTCCGCCGGTGGGCCCACTTTGCACCGAAAAATGTGTCCGGGTCAAAGGTCTCCAAATTCACCAAACTCAGTGTCAACAGGTCAGGAACGCTGATACGAACCCAACGGAACTTCCAGATTTGGATTTCGATGAGCCGAACACAAAATCGCCCGTCGAGCGGGACCTGTGGGGCCCACGACACGCGATTTCGTCAACGTTCTCAGAATCGAACCAAACTTGACCCACAGGACCAGCGTATCGTTACGAGTCCGATGGCGCAAGTTTTGTCTCGATCTGACGAGTGTACAAGAAGTTAGGGCAAAAAGTCGAAAAGTCGGATACGGGACGTTGTCCGCCGATACGCGTTGATTCCGGTGTGCACGCACACCCGAATCAGCTTCCATAAAATCTCACACGTCCGTATCGACGACGCGCACGTATCTGTGAAGATCGCACGCGACCAAGTCGTCCCGTTTGGCGGGGCGCACTCAGTTCCGGGGTGAAACAGGGTCTGGTTTTTCCTTTTTTGGATCGCGGTGTGCGATCACCACAGGACGCGATGCCCCGAACGATTTATCCGGGCACCGAGAGGGTCATACAGGCTTCGCATAAAAATTTACAGAATCGAAAACGGAGATACAGGGTGCAAGATACGAGTACCTGAACCGGCTCGAGAAACAGGAATTTTTGTGTCCGTGTCGTGTCCGACACGACACGAGGAAATTGGGGAATTAGGGTTTCGGTTCTGCGGATGGCCGTAGACGGCGGGGGCCGGCCGGAGGGGCGCCGGAGAGGGCCGGGGAAGGTTCGCCGGGGCTGGGCGGAGCCGGTGGTCGGCGGCGCGCGGGGAGGAGGGGCGGCCGGAGGCGGCTGCTCGCGGGTCCGGGCTGCTGCGGGTCGACCTCGGTTGCTGTCGGGGTCTGAGGCAGGCGGAGGAGGAGGAGCAGAGGAGGGGCGGCAGCGGCTGGCGGCCGGGGCGAGTGGGTGGTGGTTCGCCGGCTGGAGGGTGGCCGGAAAAGTGGATCTAGGGTTAGGTTAGGGGAAGAAGGAGGAAGAGGGAGGAAATATATATAGGGGAGCCGAGGAGGCCGAGGTGGCCGGCAATGGCGGATCGGGGGAGGTCGTGCCGCGCGGGGCGCGGGGCTGACGCGGACTCCGGCGACGTAGCCGGAGTCGTCGCCGGGAAAAATGGGGACGGAGTCGTGGGGGAACCGGGTCAGTGGCGGGTCGGGTTGGCGGGTCGGGTCCGGGCAGACCCGCCCGACCCGGTAAGGGCGGGCTGGGCTGGAGGCTAACGGGCCGGTCCATTGGGCCGGGCCGGCCCAAGGAGAAAAGAAAAATAAAAATAAAAATAAAAATAAATAATAATAAATAAATAAATAAACAGTTAATTAATTAATTAATTAATTAAATGGTTTTTAGGCATTTAAAAATAGGTCTGATGCCCAGAAAAATCCAGAAAAATTACCCTAAGTCCAGTTTTTCATTTTACACCCAAAAATTTTATTTTCATAATATTTTAATATTATTTATTGCCAATTAAAAATCATTTATTAATTAAGAACCTTAATTTTAATTTCAGAAAATTCTCAGAAAATTCCAGAAAATTGGGAAAAATCCAAGATTTAATAATTTAAAAATTCTGGGGGTTTATAACCTACCCAACTTAAAAAAAATTTCGTCCTCGAAATTTAAGAATAACAATGGCACGAAAAGGAAAAGCCGAGAATTAAAATATACCTCAGGGTTCAAAAAGATAAGGGTAGCATTCTCTAATCTCGTCTTCTCGCTCCCAGGTGGATTCGCCGGGAGAATGGTGCTTCCAAGCTACGCGAACCAGGGAAATGACCTGGTTCCGTAGAACTTTCTCCGATCGATCCAGTATCTCCACGGGTTGCTCTTGGTAAGTCAGACTTGGGCCTACTTCGAGCTCTGAGTGATCCAAAATGTGGCTGGGGTCTGACACGTACTTTCTTAGCTGCGACACGTGGAAGATGTTATAGACTCCATCCAGAGAGGGTGGCAATGCCAGACGGTATGCCACTTCTTCGATTTTCTCCTGAATGCCAAAAGGTCCAATAAATCTTGGGCTGAGTTTTCCACTCCTTCCGAACCTAATGGTGCCACGTGTCGGGGAAATCTTTAAGAATACCAGCTCTCCAACCTTTAACAAAGTCATAATCAAGTCTTAGTTCCATAATCAAAATGTTTAAATTGACTTGAATTTCATAAATTTAATTACCTCAATTTCCAAGGGCCTTCGGTGGCTATTTGCCCAATGTCGTTGCCTGTCTTGAGCCACTCGAAGTCTGTCCCTTATTTGCTTTACTTTCTCAGCTGAATCGATCACCATCTCTGGTCCCAGCAGGGCTCTTTCTCCAACGTCGTCCCATGATAGCGGGGTACGACATCTTCGTCCATACAGAGCTTCAAATGGAGTCATCTCAATACTTGCTTGGTAACTGTTATTATAAGAGAACTCCACAAGATGTAGGTAGTCTTCCCAGGATCCTCCAAAATCCAGAACATATGTACGGAGCATATCTTCAAGTGTCTGGATTGTATGTTCCGATTGTCCATCGGTTTAGGGATGATAAGCTGTGCTGAATTTGAGTTGCGTCCCCAAGCTGGCTTGTAAGCTCTTCCAGAAGTGAGAGGTGAATCTTGAATCTCGGTCGGAGACAATACTTACTAGGACTCCATGCAACCTGACAATGTGTCTGATGTATAAATCTGCCAGCTTTTCTGTAGATAGCCCCACTTTGAAAGGTAGAAAATGTGCAGACTTGGTCAGTCTATCTACTATCACCCAGATTGCATCCTTTCCACTAGGTGTCCTTGGAAGTCCGGAAACAAAATCCATTGTGATATGTTCCCACTTCCACTCCGGAATGGGTAGGGGTTGAAGCAATCCTCCAGGTCTTTGTCTTTCTGTCTTGACTTGTTGGCACACTAAACAACGAGATACGAACCTGGCTACTTCTCTTTTCATGCCATGCCACCAAACATGCGTCCTCAGGTCCTTGTACATCTTGTTGGCTCCTGGATGTATAGAGTATTGCGATCTGTGCGCCTCTTGCATAATTTCTTCCCTTATGTCTCCTTGAGGTACGCATAATCTATCGCCATGCCTCAGTGATCCATCTTCATGAATTCTGAAATCTTCTACTAATCCAGCTTGCACTTGACCTCGAAGGCTTCGCAGGCCTTCGTCTTGAAACTGAGTCTCCTTGATCTTGTCTATTAAAGTAGACTGAATCTGCAAGTTCATCATTTGGCCTTCTTTTCCGGGGATGATTACTTCAATACCTAAACTTTCCAAGTCCTCTAGCAGGTGTCTGTCCATAGTCAAGTACATCGCCATAGGATATCTGCTTAGCGCATCAGCAACTACATTGGCCTTCCCAGGATGATATTGAAGGGTGATATCAAAGTCTTTCATTAGTTCCAGCCACCTTCTTTGCCTCATGTTCAGCTCTTTCTGAGTGAAGATATATTTTAGACTTTTATGGTCCGTAAATATTTCCACCCTTTCTCCATAAAGATAATGCTTCCATAGCTTAAGAGCAAAAATGACAGCTGCCAATTCTAAATCATGAGTTGGATAGTTCTTTTCATGGGGTCGAAGCTGTCTAGAGGCATATGCTATTACTTTCTTGTTCTGCTCCAAAACATAACCTAGACCTTTTCCAGAAGCATCACTATAAATAGTGAAACCTCCGGTTCCAGAAGGTAAGGTCAGAATAGGGGCAGTAATCAGCCTTTTCTTCAATTCCTCAAAAGCATGCTGACATTCATCAGTCCAGGTGAACTCTTCATCCTTCCTTGTTAGTTTTTTCATGGGCTCCGCAATTCTTGCAAAGTCCTTCACAAATTTCCGATAGTAGCCAGCTAGTCCCAGGAAACTTCTAATCTCAGCTACAGAGTCTGGAGTGGGCCAGGATTCTACTGCCGCTATCTTCTTAGGATCTACTACTATTCTATCTCCAGTCACAACATGTTCCAAGAATTCTACTTTGTCTAGGAAGAAAGCACATTTAGATAATTTTCCATAAAGTTTTTCCTTCCTCAAAGTCTCCAATGCTAACCTCAAATGTTCTTCATGTTCTTCGGGGGTCTTGGAGTAGATCAAAATATCATCAATGAAGACCACTACAAATTTGTCTAGGTATGGCTAGAAAACTCTGTTCATTAAGTTCATAAAAATTGCTGGAGCATTCGTTAACCCGAACGGCATTACTAAGAATTCGTAGTGTCCGTTCCGGGTATTGAAAGCAGTTTTAGGGATGTCTTCCTTTCTCACCCTTACTTGGTGGTATCCAGACCTCAAATCAATCTTTGAAAATACCCGAGCTCCACTCAACTGATCAAATAGGTCATCTATCCTGGGCAGGGGATACTTATTCTTAATTGTTAAGGCATTCAAGGCCCTATTGTCAATACACATTCGGGATGTTCCGTCCTTTTTGGGCACAAATAATACTGGAGCTCCCCAGGGTGAGACACTAGATCTAATGAAGCATTTGTCTTCTAGTTCTTTGATTTGCTCATTTAGTTCTATTATCTCATTCTTGTTGATTCTGTAGGGATTTTGAGATACTGGTGCTGCTCCTGGCACTAAGTCAATAGAGAATTCAACTTCTCGGTCTGGGGGTAAGCCTGGGAGATCCTCAGGGAAGACGTCAAGGTATTCAGAGATGATAGGTAGTGGCAATTCTTCTGTTACTAGGGCTCCACAAATTTTGTTATTACCCATTTCTCTAGAACCTCTAGCAAATTCAAATTCTGGCTTGTCAGGGGGCCTGAAGATTACACTATCTCTGTGGCAGTCTATAGTGGCATGATGTTGACTCAACCAATCCATACCCAGTATAATATCAAAACTGGAAACTGGCATTACGAGTAGCCTAGCATACAGTTCTCTTCCACACAATGTAATAGGACAATTATTACAGGCATCACTAACCGGGATGATTCCTCCACCGGTAATGATCTTATAACAATTCCTAAGGGGTTTAGTGATTAAGCTATGCTTCATAAGGAAATCTACTGACATGAATGAATGTGAAGCTCCAGAGTCAAACAAAGTAATAGCTGGTATTGAATTTATAAGCACAGAACCTGTGATCACGTCTGCTGTGGCTTCAGCTTCTTCCAGAGTCATTGCATAAGCACGGCCTTGCTGCGGTGCACCCCTCTGTTGCTGCTGTTGGTGCTGAGCAAAGCGTTGTTGTTGTGTTGGAAGCGGGGGTCCCCTCTGTTGTACTGCTGGGGCCCTGGCCTGGGCTAGAGCCTTTGGTGCAGCGGTGCGTCCTTGAGCAGCTGGACAGTCCCTCATTTGGTGCGCTGCTGAGCCGCAGTAGAGGCAGGCACCTAGCCTCTTCCTGCAGACTTGTCAAGTATGACCTGGTTTTTGGCAAAAGTTACAAGCAGCAGCTTGTTGGTTCTGTCCTTGAGCCTGGTGTTGGGGTGCTGGAGCTCGAGGGAGAGGACGCTGAGTTTGCTGCGGTGCCCTCTGCTGTTGTTGTTGTTATTGTTGAAAAGGACATTTGTTGGGTCCTGTATTTCCGGTATCTCTCTCTCGTTTCAGTTTATGCCCCATATCTCTCTCAACGCCTTGTGCCACGCTCAGGATTTCTTCATAGGTGCGAGCTCGGCTGGTGGTGACAGCAAGGCGAATATCCGGAGATAGCCCCTTCTTGAATCTACGGGCTCTGTCCTCCGGGGTACGAACCATGTACTCCGCAAAGTGGCTTAACCTGCTAAATTCAGCAGTATACTCATCAACAGACAGGTTACCTTATTCCAGTCTCTCGAACTGGCTTTCGAGAGCTTCCCGAGCCACTTCGGGGTAGAATTTCTTCTTGAATAGCCTCTTGAAGTCCTCCCAGGTGAGGTCAGGAGAAGATAGTTGGGGTTCATCTCTGAACCAGGTTCGAGCAATGTCGAACAGTTACAGGCTTGCAGATTCCACTTTGAGATCATCAGGAACCCGAGCAGTCTTCAGGAGTCTCTCGACATTCTCTATCCACTCATCGGCATAGAGAATGCCCTCAGTTCCGTAGAATTCTAGGGGCCTAAGATTCTTGAAGTCTTTAGCACTCCCTGGCCTCTTGAGTGATGACTCCTGGGACTTAAGAGCTTCTGAGAGGCTGGTCCGCAGAAGTGCAGTCTATTCTTTCTGGGATTCCACCAATCCCTGGAACACTCCAAGTAGCTGTGCCCCATCCAGAGTAACTGCCGGAGCAGATGGAGGCGGCGGGAGTGCAAGAGTCTCGGGCACATTCTGCTCAGCTGGTTCTGATGTGCCTCCTACTGTGTTCCTTGTCTGGACCATTCTGAAAGATTAAGGGATAGAAAGATCAGAATAGAATACTTGGAAATCAAAGGCGATAGGAAAATTGAGCAGCAAAGATATCAAGAATTGAAATAAGGACCCTATACTGTGAATGAGCTTTTCCTAGAATCCTCAATCTTATTCCATACCCTGTCCTAGGGTATTACCCTATTTAAGGATAGGACCTGCATGGGCCACCATAAAAACGTGTCACGACCCGCACCCGAAAATTCGGGCACGAGTGCGTGGGTACGTCCAGCCTACGCCGCAGAGTCGGCGGTAGTACGCTGTCTAGTTCAATTCCAGATTTACTAAACTAGCTCATTCACAATTAACATAGGCAAGATAAAATGAGAACAGAAACTTAAGATTGCAACTGAAATAATACGACAACAGTTTCAAATGTTTTAGTACAGAAATTCAGAAATGAAATCGGGGACAAACCCGATTACTAAGATAAGAAACAGAAATAAAAGATAGCTACTGCTAGCTACTCTACAGCAGGGGTTTCCTGGGTGGGATCTGGCTCCTCATAAGTATTATCTGTACCCTTATAGGGACCATAATAAGTAGGGGCAAGGTCCTCATCATCGCCTAAATCAACAGATACAGTCAGGAAAGGAGCAAAGTACACAGTGCACAACAAGGTTAAACTAAATATTTATGACAATTAAATATTGAATATCATGTTGAGAAACTGCATAAAAGAATATCAATATCTCAGAGTTAATGCTGTAAACAGGAATATGAGAAAACAGAAATAAATGAAACAGGAAATAAAACTACAACAGTCAGCAAGAAATATAACATGACCAAAAACTATCTGTGTGAACTTGTGTTTGTTTTTAGAATACATAGTTGGCATGTAGGGGTTTATAAGACTAATCCGGCCGTCATAAACGGCTATTAAACAGGGAAAATCAAGATCCGGCTGAGGTACAGTCGTGTACCAACAGCTATTAAACAGGGCAGGGGAAAGGGTAAACTACATGCCTTCTAGTATTCTCCCACCCGACATGAAAAATAAGACATGAACTCCAAATATTCAAGACATGAAATCCAGCATTTCTAACACTAGGTGTAATCATCAAGGGTACTAGTAAAGCAGGGAATTAATTATCACAATATAAAGATTTAACTTGAAGTGCAGGTACTTGCCTGTTGTTTGGATCTGATTAATTTGGTTCTTGAAGAAATTTCCAGAGATGAGTCCAAAAGCTGAAATAGACATTACTATCACGCTCAGAAGATGTCAAATAGCTAGAAACGTCTGTCCTTGGGTCAAATTTGGAGACAAGGGCAAAAACGGCAGTTTCGGGTCAAAACGGGATCCGCCGGTGGGCCCGCTTTGCACCGAAAAACGTGTCCAGGTCAAAGATCTCCAAATTCACCAAACTCAGTGTAAACAGGTCAGGAACGCTGATACGAACCCAACAAGACTTCCAGATTTGGATTCCGATGAGCCGAACACAAAATCGCCCGTCGAGCGGGGCCTGTGGGGCCCACGACACGCGATTTCGTCAACGTTCTCAGAATCGAACCAAACTTGACCCACAGGACCAGCGTATCGCTATGAGTCCGATGGCGCAAGTTTTGTCTCGATCTGACGAGTGTACAAGAAGTTAGGGCGAAAAGCCAAAAAGTCGGATACGGGGCGATGTTCGCGGATACTCGTTGATTCCGGTGTGCACGCACACCCGAATCAGCTTCCACGAAATCTCACAAATCCGTATCGACGATGCGTACGTATCTGTGAAGACCGCATGCGACCAAGTCATCCCGTTTGGCGGGGCGCACTCAGTTCCGGGGTGAAACAGGGTCTGGTTTTTTCTGTTTTTGGATCGCGGTGTGCGATCACCACAGGACGCGATGCCCCGAACGGTTTGTCCGGACACCGAGAGGGTCATACAGGCTTCGCGTAGAAATTTACAGAATCAAAAATGGAGATACAGGGTGCAAGATACGAGTACCTGAACCGGCTCGAGAAACAGGGATTTTTGTGTCCGTGTCGTGTCCGACACGACACGAGGAAATTGGGGAATTAGGGTTTCGGTTCTGCGGATGGCCGTAGACGGTGGGGGCCGGCCGGAGAGGGCCGGGGAAGGTTCGCCGGGCTGGGCGGAGCCGGTGGTCGGCGGCGCGCGGGGAGGAGGGGCGGCCTGAGGCGGCTGCTCGCGGGTCCGGGCTGCTGCGGGTCGACCTCGGTTGCTGTCGGGGTCTGAGGCAGGCGGAGGAGGAGGAGCAGAGGAGGGGCGGCAGCGGCGGGCTGCCGGGGCGAGTGGGTGGTGGTTCGCCGGCTGGAGGGTGGCCGGAAAAATGGATCTAGGGTTAGGTTAGGGGAAGAAGGAGGAAGAGGGAGGAAATATATATAGGGGAGCCGAGGAGGCCGAGGTGGCCGGCAATGGCGGATCGGGGGAGGTCGTGCCGTGCGGGGCGCGGGGCTGACGCGGACTCCGGCGACGTGGCCGGAGTCGTCGCCGGGAAAAATGGGGACGGAGTCATGCGGGAACCGGGTCAGTGGCGGGTCGGGTTGGCGGGTCGGGTCCGGGCAGACCCGCCCGACCCCGTAAGGGCGGGCTGGGCTGGAGGCTAACGGGCCGGTCCATTGGGCCGGGCCGGCCCAAGGAGAAAAGAAAAAGAAAAATAAAAATAAAAATAAATAATAATAAATAAATAAATAAACAGTTAATTAATTAATTAATTAATAAGATGGTTTTTAGGTATTTAAAAATAGGTCTGATGCCCAGAAAAATCCAGAAAAATTACCCTAAGTCCAGTTTTTCATTTTACACCCAAAAATATTATTTTCATAATATTTTAATATTATTTATTGCCAATTAAAAATTATTTATTAATTAAGAACCTTAATTTTAATTTCAGAAAATTTCCAGAAAATTCCAGAAAATTGGAAAAAATCCAAGATTTAATAATTTAAAAATTCTGGAGGTTTACAACGCCAGACACCCCCACACTCGAATGACATTCAAGTTGAGTCTGACTTTGAACCAGAGTTCATGAGAAATGACATCGAAAGTTGCGTACGACACTCTATTTAGAATAAAAGTAGTGGTGAGCACAGCTTCTCCCTCGAAGCAGTTTATAAGATCCACAGTCAACAACATTGAATTCATCATCTATTTCAACATCATGTTCTTTCTTTCTCCTACTCTATTTGATTGAGGAGAATACGAAGCAGTTGCCTCATTGCCAGTTTCATGTTCTTTGTAGAATAATGCGAATTTAATGGACCTATGCTCTGTGCCTCGATCACTTCTGAGTCTCTTGAGTTGTTGTCCATTTTGACGTTCAACCTCAGCCCTGAACTCCTTGAACTTCTGTAATATTTCTTCTGACTTGAGCAGATAGATGAATGCGTACTTCGAGTAGTCATCGATGAATGTAATAAAATAATTTATCTTGGCCTTTGTGGAGAACTGTTTGAAGTCACATATATCCGAGTGCACCAACTCCAGAAGATCTGTACTTCGATTTACCCGTTTGAACAGTTTTCTTGTGATCTTTGTCTCACAAAGACCTCACACTTCTCCACCTCCTTATACTAATATTTGGAGATAAGCCCTAGAATAGACATTTTTTTATTCTTTTGCAATGAACATGTCCTAGTCTATTGTGCTATAACTCAAGAGAATAACCAGAAGAAAGGATTGCATTAACTTTATCAGTCGAAGTTAGAAGCTAAAGTTTGAACATCCCTTCGGTACAAAAAACTTTTTTAACGTATGTTCCTTTGTAGGACATAACCATTTGACCAGCGTTGATATCCATCCTCAATCCTGCATTGCAGAGCATACTTTGTGAAACCAGGTTCTTCATAATTATTGGTACGTGCTTCACATCAGTGTCAGCGACTTCCTCGAAGTTAGATTCAGTACCACCGTTCTAGTCCTAAATACTTCAGCTTGTGTCAGGTTCGCCACTATGACATTCTCATATATGGTTTATAGGTGGTGAATAACTCCTTCTTTGAGCAAATATGGCAGGATGCGCCAGTGTCCACCCACCAGTCACTATCGACACCAGCCGTGACAAACTGTGCAATCATAGCTACCTTGTTAGGTGGCCTATCTCTGTTTGTTTGGGCTTGGATCTGCAGTCTTTCTGGTAGTGTCCCATCTTCCACAATTGAAACAAGTTACATCTGAATTGGGCTTTGGCTTGAACGAAGTCAACTTCACCTTTACATGGTTTAAGTCCTTCTTGTCATGAGAAGCCTTCTATTTCCACTTGGAGTAACACCATGCACAAAGTTGGCCTTAGCCAACTGCTTGGACAATGTGTCCACCTTGTTTTGATCCCTCAACTCATCTTTAACGTGGATCCAATGTAGTAAGAGATCAAGGTTGACCTCCAACAAGAAGGTAATGCAATGACATCAGCGACTTCAGCAGCAAGAGCAGAATGTCTTATTCAATCAAGGATTATGGACAGCCTTGGAAAGGAGTGTTAGAACAGATTCAGGAGCATCGGTAAGATTTTGCCGAATCAACACCAAGTACTTTGATGGCATGGAGAATTCCATTACCGTAGACGCTTGGTTGCAGAACATTAAAACGATATTGATAGCAACAAAGGTTTCAGTTGAGGAACAAGTCGATCAGGTCCGATTGTAACTCCAGGACCTTGCTAGAGATTGGTGGGCAGCAGAAGAAGTTGGTTTAATACAACCTATCTCATGGGACAACTTCAGGTCCCATTTTAGGGTTAATTATTTCGGAGTGGTAGCGCAGTATGAGCTACAACAGAGGTTTATCAACCTCATGCAGTCCGGGAGGACAGTGGATGGCTATGCGATAGAGTTCTGCAGGCTTAGTAGGTTTGTCCCAACAATGGTAGTAACATAACCAGAGAGGGCGATGAGATTCCAGTATGGGCTTCATCTGAAGATTTAGCAACTATTAGAAGGCCATAACTAACAGACTTTCAACGAAGTATTAATTGCATCCAGACGTCATGAGCTGACAATGCAGATGTTTGCTTCAAGGTCGGGAGGCCAGAAGATGTCTCATGCACAAAGTAGAGGATGACCAGAACAACGGACATCACCACCATCTTTTGGCATTCACATTCATGACACAACGCCGAGAAGGCCAGTGGCATCAACAACAATAGCACCACTTTGGCCGAACCAGCCGAGGTAGCAGCAGCAGCGATTGGGATCCCTATTCTTATGTACGTATTGTGGCAAAGGAGGCCAAACACGAAACGTGTCTAGGGAAGAACAAGGGTTATGCCTGCGATATGGTATTTTAGATTATAGGATTGCAAATTGTCCAATGATATAGAGGATTGAAGGGCCGGCACAGCAGTTAGTACTTCCAACACCAGGGACAGCTCAGTATAGAGGGCCAGCATTGGAGATCAGGCCATTGGCTCAGCGTCCATTATCGAAGCAAACTCAGATGTATAATCAACAGAGAAATCTACAATATGGATAGCAGAGGCCACAACTGCGTATTCGAGGGAGGCAGCAGCAAGGAGCACAGTAAAGCCAAGGACAAGCTTTTACTCTATCTCTGGAGGAGGCTTTGGCATCAGGTGACGTGGTGGCAGGTAACATTCTCGTTATATCTTTTTCTGCCATATCATTATTTGATTCAAGAGCAACTCATTCATTTATATGTACATGATTTGTGACACGTATTAGATTCTAGTTCGAGGCATTGCCAGAGAGGATAAATATACTTACTGATAATGGTCTCGTAGGAGTTAATAGAGTATGTATAGCGTATCCAATCGTAGTATGCGGGCATTTATTACCTGCAAGGTTGATCGAGTTACCTATGGGTAACTTCGATGTTATTCTAGGCATGAACTAGTTGAGAGATAGTCATGCGATAAAAGATTGTCGTAGGGGTAGAGTATTGTTTAACATCCCGAACAAAGAAAAGTTTATCTTAAACAGAACGGTGAAGGACCAGCATGAGTATGGCATTACAGTAGTAGCATGAATTGGAGATCAGCTTCCCAAAATAATTGAAGAATGAGCATGAAGAACATCTTCGGAAGAAAAGCATGACTATTTACTCTAACAGTGGTATTCATAGACGATATTCTTGTCTACTCTAACAGTAAAGAAAAGCATGAAGAACATCTTCGGAAGGTGTTGCAAGTTCTGAGGGAGCATCAGTTATATGCTAAGCTCAGTAAGTGTGAGTTCTGGTTAGATCATGTGTCATTCTTGGGGCACATCATCTCAGGAGTAAGAGTTTCAGTAGATCCCAAGAAGGTTGAAGTAGTAGAGAATTGGCCAGTTCCGAAGACAATAGCGGATATAAAAAGTTTTTTGGGAATGGCAGGATATTACCAGAGGTTTGTGGCAGACTTTGCACGAATTTTAGTACCAATGACTCGATTAACCCACAAGGTATTATGCCCAGTACCGGAATATGGAGATGGACATGGCCAGCTACCCCGTACAAGATATTGTACGTCGTACAGCGGTCACGAAAGTATAAGACAAGGGGGTGCATGCTACAATCAAGTCTCTTATGGTCAAAAAATGTATATCTCAATGATTCAAATAAGAAACAGTAAGCATAGAACATATATGATAAGCAATAAAACGTCCCAAACGCTTTCTCAAATTAATCCAGAATCTAGTTGTGCAAAATTAAGGAGCTAGAAGAGTAACAAAAGTACATAAAAGTGACCAGCTGCAGTATAATTTAATACAATCATGTAAGAAAAACTAATGTCCATACGAGCCGGCTAACATGTGCCAGTAGATAAACGTCAAAAAGAAGTAAATGTGCGAGATGATCAAAGAAGAAGAAAATTCACTCGCTATCCTCTGCGACCATATTCCTGGTGCACGCTATGAGTTTGGGGAAAGAACGCTGGATCCTCAGATGCTGGATCAAAACCTGGCCATGCAAAACCAGTGGGGTTAGACCCAAAATAGTGTCACGCCCCGATCTTTCGCAGGCTAATCGGTCGTCCCCGCTAGGCGAGAATTACCGCACCAGCGCTCCCGCGGGACGATCGTTTCGGCCCATCTGGGCGTGACGCCGTACGAGCGTAAGCTGCGCCCATGCAAGGCTGTGGTTCATTGGCTGGCGGTAAGAGTTCTAAGCCACAGAGTCGCACATATTATCCGAGTACAGCAGAATTATAAACGCATAGGCGATTTGGTAACAAGTTCACTAGGTCGACAATAGCGGAAGCATTGAATAACACAAGTTAAAGTAAAATAAACTATTTATTGATATAAATAAGTGTTACAGGTGGCGTATAGCCGAGATCACAAGTCGCTCAAGCCTCTCTCTCTAAAACAGCAAAAGCGTGCCAAGTGGCGACATTTGTGGAAAGATGTACAGGCGATGTTCCAACATTATATCTTGTATATGTGCTTCAATTCTGGACGCAACGCTCTAAGGCTCTGGATTGACTCCACGCCTTAGCACGCACGAAAGAGGCATATACACCGAACGAGATTCTCCCGCACCCTATAAACAATCTGGTGGATTATCAGTACATGAATGCACTGGTGGGGAGGCTACTCGTCCGCTCGACAAATCCAAACATGTAATATAGGTTCCGTGCACCAACTATTATGTTGTCTTTCTAGTTGCCTTAACATCAATTTTATGTCAAGGATTTGAATAGCCTAACTCGTGTGGCAGTTTCCCGTACGATATAAGAGGAAACACAACGAGACTTACCAACTTACCAATTGTCTTTCCCTATCCAAGGCAAACCAAGTTAATTCAAGCACGAGCATACATACGATGAATCAGGGCATTAGCATATGCAAACACTATGTTATGAACGAGACTATGTTTCGGATGCACGAGTTATTTGGATGATCAAGTATATTGCATAAAATGTTCAAGTGCTTTTTATGCACGTGTTGTTATACCATAATCATTCAGGTGTTCAGTTACTCTCGATGCGATGCAATAGCTCGGACGCAGATAGCCGCTAAGAGAGGATGACTTATCTATATGAATGATTGTCGCTGGCAAAGCCATAAAGGACCAATTTTAGTCAATCACGAGGATGGAATGTAAAGAAAGAACATGAGGTGATATAAACCATCCCGTCCGATTTACATGAAGACTAAACATAAAGTTCCATCTAGATCGGATCAGCCCCGGTGCTCCGGTGACCGCCCGTGGAACTGAGATCCGAAGATCACCTTTTTCAAGTTGTTCGCGACATGCAGGACAGGGTATTTCCAAATCCATAACTTGATATGATAATCCATGATTCTTGTTCTGAACCGAGCATTTGCTCCACGAGCTGTGATTCTTGATTTGTTTTTGACATGATTCTCATTCAGAGGTAAACTTGGTGTGATTATCATTCAGATATAAACTTGACAGGATTCTTGATCAATGAATAACTTGCCTTGATGTATTCCCCTGGTGCGGGGACTGCCTTAGCGAACAAACAGTTTCGGGATACTTGTAGGATTCAATTGCACAGAAGGACTATTTGATAGTCATCTGGCTGACTCAATGCATGAATAATACGGGATAGTGTTACTTGTTTGTGGAAAAAGTTTCGTGTGGCAAACATTGAGTCAAGGCAATACTATAAGTTAACATATAAGCAGGCAAACATGCATTCATAAGCATTCACGTTAGCTCGGGCCCGAAGGTAAGCCGAGGAGTGAAACCGTAAAGGGACTTCCCGAGCGACATGATCTAGGGTCGTTTAGTATAAACAAGTGAACTGTGCACTAAGAAGAGCATATACATATCGTTCTACTCGAGGCATAGCGGGGTCCTATTGCACAAGGCAAAGGTAGCATACGAGGGTCAGATTATAAGTAAAGTTTTATTTCTATGTTCTAGCATAAGCAATACAAGTTGGGATTATTCCCTTAGCTAGGTGCGTTGTATTCTTTTTAGCATGCAGGGGGTGATTCACCTAGCAAGTAGCAAGAAACATCCATATTTTAAGTGTGATAGCTAAGTAAAGACAAGTTCACCATAGCCACCCACCTTAGCGATGATTCGCCTCGGTCGAGCGATACTCTGAGCGAGCCTCTGAAAGCCTAATCTGAAACTCCTGAAGAGCCAAGTCTAGAATCCTCTTGCCTCAAATGAGTATTCTCGCTGAAGCAAAGTGAGTCGGGAAGTTGCACTTTTGCCGTTTGAATCGGCAGTCCGCTCGAGCAGAACGGAGTATTATATTATATACCACTCAAAAAAAGTCTCGTCCTCGAGACTTCCTGAGGGCAAGCCGTACTATCGCGTTATCGAATCTATGCCAAGCGTTGCAATCGGTACCCCTAAATCTATTTGGACAAAATTCCCTATTCGATCTTTATGCTTTGTTGTGTGTATGCTGGGTTAGTCTCATTTGCGCCTTAGCACAGGACATGTTGCTTAACGTGGAGTACGTTTCAACCGATCTTGATTAACGATCTAGGGCTGAGGCAAACTTATACAAGTCGTTATACTTGTTCAGGTGGATATTCACTTGCACTAGCATTTAGATCAGCATATCGCGAGTTTGGATCGTGCACATATTTGAAGCGTCCCTCAAATACATGCATGTCAACCAACTTAGCGATAGCGAAGTCTTAGCATTTGAGTTTCACATTTCTTAATTCTTGGATCGTATACACGTTCAAGGCATCCTACAAACACATGCATTCAACCAAACTTAGAGATAGTGAAATCGGACAAGCTACTTTTGTGAAAATCTCAAGGGTTCTCGTCTTACTGAATCATGAGAATACTTCCGATAGGGTCAATCCAATTCCATATCATTTTTCATTCCAACTCGATCTCAAGCATTTTGCACTACCGTTAAGCACGATCTATTTAGTTTACTGACTTACGTTTATCCGTTCGGGTCAACATAGCGAACATTATTGTTCCCAAGCCTAACCCTAAGTTTTGCTGCCCCAGTTCTATAGCTTGTTCAAGCAATATGGCAAAGTTGGTAATATAGGTTCATTCACTCGGCACAGGGTCGTCTGCCTAATTACTAGGTCAGCTCACAGGGTCATAGGTATAAGTTCAAACATACGATACATCGTACAAATTTGTCGTACAATGCTTGCCCCAATTCCTAGAGTCAAACTATTGTTTATTTGCATGAGGTATTCTATCCAAGCTCATTTTTCTCAGATTTCTAAACATCGAGCACAGATTATCCTACGCTCAAGAATATGTTCGTTGTACGGGGGTTCAAGTTCGTTCAGTAAAATCTATAATATTCAAGATGCAAGACAAGCATAGTGATTTGTATATGTTTTGATAGAATCCCTATCCATTCCAAGTCTAGTCCACCAAGCCAAGATTCAATTCTAAACCTTTATATTATAATTTCAAGTTTGTTTAACCTGATTCATGTATCCGTTCATGAAACCATTAAGCATGATTTATTTCAGGTTCTAGGTTAACTTGTCCTCAAAATATTTTTGATTCACTTGTATTTCCAAACTCGTCTTATCTTATCGAACCAAAAGTCAAGACGATCCATAAGTTTGTCATGCCTCGGTCTCCCGTAAGTTCGATCACCCTCGTTGGACGTGAGATCCCCACATCAATGCTCCTGTTGGGTAATCATCCTAATCCGGGTGTGACGCATGTATGAGCATAGAGTTACGCCAGCACAAGATAAGAATGTTTGAACGTTATGATTATCTTCGGCACGATCGAGACAGTTATCATTTTTACTTTGCTTTATCCAAGTTAAATCTATCAAGTCCGTCAAATCTTGTCCGTTCATGCAGTGATTATAATTTGCCTAGAAAAATCATCCAATCTCAATGTTATCGTTCAGTAATTTCCATAGTCTTACTATAGTATTCCTTAAGCAACTAGTTTTAAATATTCAAGCCAAAGTCTATTCCATTTTTTATATGTTTCATTCATCAAGTTCGTTTGGAATAATCATCGAACATGTTCCCGTGAGTTCGATATCCATGCCGTAAGTGAAATTACCATGCCGACACTCCTGCAGGATAGCCGTTCTCGTTGGGACTATTTTTGAGAGTTATCGTTTCGAACTTGATTTCATGATTGTTCTTCCGAACTCCAAGCCAAATCCATTATCGTTCATCTCTTTCATCGAACCAAGATATTTATTTCTGGGCTAACTCTATTCAAGTGATTGTATTCAAGTTTAATCTGTTTGTTTCAATCCAAAATCGCTCGTACGATCCTCAAGTTTCCAACAAGTTTCCTTAACCAGTATTTCAATTTCCATTTCCAAGAATCCTAATTCGATATAAGCCTTATCATTTATTCAAGATATTCCCAGTCGTTCAATCTGACTATCGTACGAGACCTATGAATCCGTTTGGACATTTCTAAATGATCCATACACCACTCAAAATTGAGTCATCTATTTAAATCCATATTTGATTTATGTCTTCCGATACAAAATATCGTTCGAGCTATTTCCCAAAGTCCAAGCACGATTCTCTATATTCGCCTAAGCGATAAATCCGAGAATGTTTCTATCGGTTGGCATTCTAAGTCTATCTTGCCTTATTCCTGAACGATATCCTATCTCGTTTGCAACTAGTTTGAACCAAAGGGTCTTGGCGAACGATACTCAACACAACTTAGCCGAAAGGCTGTGTGTAAAATGAACTGTTCGGGACAATATTCAATTTCTGTACTAACCAATTGGGAAAACATGTATAGGCATTTCGGGTTTGCACATAAGTCGCGATTATAGCACGAGTCTATTCCTAAAGGGACTGGCACAGGTTGGCACAAAGGCCAATCGTAATATAATTTCACACAAGCAATTATATCATTCAAATGCACTTTTCGAAAGTATTTAGACTCATTGTTGGAACATTCCATTTAGGACATTGAGAGAGAGTGTGCACATAACCCACGAACGAGCTTTCGAAACTGAGAAAATCAAAATAAAGTCCAAAGGTGTATAGCCAAGCTCTGATACCAATCCGTCAAGCCCCGATCACCTACAGGCTAATCAGCCATCCCCGCTAGGCAAGAATTACCGTGCCAGTGCTTCCGCGGGATGATCGCTTTGGCCTATCTGGGCGTGACGCCGCACGAGCGTAAGCCGCGCCCGTGCAAGGCCGTGGTTCATTGGCTGGCGGTAAGAGGTCTAAGCCACAGAGTCAAACATATTGTCCGAGTACAGCAGAATTATAAACGCATAGACGATTTGGTAACAAGTTCACTGAGTCGACAATAGCAGAAGCATTAAATAACACAAGTTGAAGTAAAACAAACTCTTTATTGATATAAACAACTGTTACAGGCGGCGTATAGCCGAGATTACAAGTCGCTCAAACCTCTCTCTCTGAAACAGTAAAAGCGTGCCAAGTGGCTATATTTGTAGAAAGATGTACAGGCAATGTTCCAATATTATGTCATATATATGTGCTTCAGTTCTGGATGCAATGCTCCAAGGCTCCGGATTGACTCCATGCCTTAGCACGCACAAAGGTGGCATCCGCACCGAACTAGATTCTTCCGTACCCTGCAAACAATCTGGTGGATTATCAGTACATGAATGCACTGGTGGGGAGGTTACTCGCCCGCTCGACAAATCGAAACACGTAATATAGGTTTCGTACACCAACTATTATGTTGTCTTCCTAGTTACCTTAGCATCAGTTTCATGGCAAGGATTTGAATAGCCTAACTCGTGTGGCAGTGTGCCGTACGATATAAGAGAAAATACGACAAGACTTACCAACTTACCAATTGTCCTTCCATGTCCAAGACAAACCAAGTTAATTCAAGCACGAGCATACATACGATGAATTAGGGCATTAGCATATGCAAATATTGTGTTATAAACGAGACTATGTTTCGGATGCACGAGTTATTTGGATGATCAAGTGTATTGCATAAAATGTTCAAGTGCTCTTTATGCATAAGTATTGTTATACCATGATCATTCAGGTGTTCAGTTACTCTCGATGCGATGCAATAGCTCATACGCGGATAGCCACTAAGCGAAGATGACTTATTTATATAAACGATTATCACTGGAAGAGCCATAAAGGACCAATTTTAGTCAGTGACAAGGATGGAATATAACGAAAGAACATGAGGCGCTACAAACTATCCCGTCCGATGTACATGAAGACTAAATATGAAGTTTTATCCGGATCGGATCGACCCTGGTGCCCCGGTGACCGCCCGTGGAACTGAGATCCAAAGATCACCTTTTTTAAGTTGTCCGCGACATACAGGTCATGGTCTTTCCAAATCCATAACTTGATATGATAATCCATGGTTCTTGTTCTGAACCGAGCATTTGCTCCATGAGCTGTGATTCTTGATTATTTTTTGACATGATTCTCTTTCTGAGGTAAACTTGGTGTGATTATCATTCAATTATAAACTTGACAGGATTCTTGATCAATGAACAACTTGCCTTGATGCATTCCCCTGGTGTGGGGACTGCCTTAGCGACTAAATAGTCCCGGGATACTTACAGGATTCAATTGCATAGAAGAACTATTTGATAGTCTTCTGGCTGATTCAATGCATGAACAATACGGGATAGTGTTACTTGTTTGTGGCATAAGTTTTGTGTGGCAAACATAGAGTCAAGGCAATACTATAAGTTAACATATAAGCTGGCAAGCATGCATTCATAAGCATTCACGTAAGCTCGGGCCCGAAGGTAAGCCGAGGAGTGAAACCGTAAAGGGACTTCCCGAGCGACATAATCTAGGGTTGTGTAGTGTAAACAAGTGAACTGTGCACTAAGAAGAGCATATACATATAATTCTACTCAATGTATTGTGGGGTCTTGTTGCACAAGGCAAAGGTAGCATACGAGGGTCTAATTATAAGCAAAGTTTTATTTCCATGTTCTAGCATAAGCAATACAAGTTGGAATTATTCCCTTAGCTAGGTGCGTTATATTCTTATTAGCATGCAGGGGGTGATTCACCTACAAACTAGCATGAAACGTCCATATTTTAAGTGTGCTGGCTAAGCAAAGACAAGTTCACCGTATGTCACGCCCCAGTCCCAAAATACGTAGGACCAGGAATACGTGACACGCCAGGTACGCATTCGAACAGACTCTGGTCTGACTCGAATACGTATAAGCTGTAATATAAAGGGCACTATCTAGATATTCCATAAATGTAAACCTCTATGTCTCAATCCACAATGTACATCAGTATACAAGAAAAAGCTAAATGTGCTAAGGTCGGCCGCCCAATAACACACTAACTCGAATAGACTCGAGAAGAAGTATGAGTCTACAAAACTAGGCTACAACAGCAGATGAATAAGCAATATAAAATAACCATAATGCCGGTAGATATAATGTGAGTACCTGGTACCATGCTCGCAAGATATGCCACTCCATCAGTATCTCCAAGTGCTCCGTAATCGTCCATGCTGCAAAACTGGCAGGGAACCAGGTCCTCAGAGGGACGTAACAAGGTACAGAAATATAGCATGCCAAGTAAACAGAAAGTACAAGTGCACGACAGGGTACTCTATCCTAACCAACTAGTGTGACACAGTTTAAAGACAATGTTCGACGCGTGGGCTGTCCAAAATAAAACCGCAGCTCCGAACACAGAGACACACGGGTCGTACCGTAGCTCCGAGCACAGAGACACACGGGTGTTACCACTACTCTTTGAAACAGGATCACTACACTATGAAATAGGATCACTACAATACATATATAAGCGCGTGCAGAGTAGCCCAAACGTCTAGTAACTGTCTTCCCCCTCCCAAGCGGTCAACGATTGTGCGCTGAACCTGAACCTCTAACAGTCTCGACACACGGAAGATAACTCAACAGATGCGACCCTAAGGTCGTCCCAGCCTCTGGTCATGATGTCAGTATCAGGATACAGGAATCTGGCACGAACACAGTGCATGAGTGTGTCCTGGGGTATCGATGTACTCTGGTACGTGCATCGAGATTCTATGAAATATCAGTAATTATTCTAGGTCGTTAAGTCGAATGTCAACACCCGGTTGTGAGCTGGACACAGAATATCGAACAACACGTAAATAAGCGCACAATGTACAGTAAGAAAAATAATATCTGTAAACTGAAATACTGGGTGGCAAGGTACACTTGCCTGCGTGCGGCTGCTGATGACGGGGATCTGGTACCACGTCCAAGTCCTCAGGTCCCGTAGTACCTAGAGATGAGATACAAACTCAATCAATAGACTAACACGCGGCTAAAAATAAGATGCGACACACATCTAACATAAGCTACAATCTCAGTTACAACTCACATAGACACAAAGCCAGAGGGTTGACCAAGATAGGCTACATCTAAATACGATCTATCACAGTAAACTACCATCAGAAATTCCTCAATCTTATATCCCACCACGGTGTCTATCAGCATCTCAAGCCGTGATCGATCCTCTGGTTTTACCCCGGTGTTCACAGACATTAACATGTACCATTTATTATCATCCTCGAAATAAATAAATAATTATTAAACCTTCAATGATATACAACCCTTTCCATTTCACAATAAACTACTACTCAATTAAATTCGTTATTATTTCTCAGTCCCCAATTTCTGACTAACGGTTTGATATTACATCCTTTTCACAATCCATTACCTAATCCACAATGTCCCTCAATATTTCACTATCATAGTATTATTTGTCAACAATTTAACTCTGCCCATCACCAATGATAAAATTTATATATTAAAACAAACCCCTAAATGTCTTATATGGCACTTAAAACCCAACCTCATTATTATCATATTTCCAACAATCTTATTTATATATTTCATAACCTCACACTTGATCACCAATGCAAATTTAAACCAAAATTAATCAATCAGCAATTCCATCAATTGTGTATTATAATATGCATTAAACCTAAAATCTCTCCTGTATATATATGAATCCCAAAATTCCCAAGGCATATAAATAACCCTTAACTAAAACCGTTTCATTCTTAATTCCTCAACTCAATGTGTATCTATAAATTCCATTTTAAAATACTTATGTAAGAATAAGCCCTAAACCAACCTCATCAACCACGAGGTTCATTTGACTACACTAAACTTCCACCCAAACGAAATATACAACGATAACTCTAACCCAAAACAATATATATACAAAAACTCCATTTCATTCCTATGGAAATAAACCCTAAATATTAGTTAAGTAAACCATAATACTTATACATAAATCCTAAAACTAACAATACACCAACAGTATAAGTGTTTAGAGAGGGGAGAGAATGTATCACCTCGGCGAGGTGATTGCTGGCCGGGCAACCGAGGATGGCCGGATGGAGGTGCGGGGTGGCATTGGTGCAATGGTGGTGGAGGATCAATAGGGTGGTGACCGGGGGAATCGGCAGCGTAGCTGCGCCGGACTGCGGGGTGTAGCGGGGGATGAGGAGACTCGGCCGCCGGAGCGTTGGAGGAGCAGCCGCTGCGAGCTCGGCCGCCGGAGCGCTGAGGAGCAGCTGCTGCGGGCTCGGCCGCCGGTGCGCTGAGGAGCAGCTGCTGCGGGCTCGGCCGCCGGTGTACTGAGGAGCAGCCGCTGAGGAGCTCGGCCGTCGGTGCACTGAGGAGCAGCCGCTGAGGATCTCGGCTGTCGGTGCACTGAGGAGCAGCCGCTGAGGAGCTCGGCCGTCGGTGCACTGAGGAGCAGCCGCTGAGGAGCTCGGCTGTCGGTGCACTGAGGAGCAGCCGCTGAGGAGCTCGGTCGTCGGTGCACTGAGGAGCAGCCGCTGAGGAGCTGCCGCCATTGTTGAACACTGCTCTTCTTCTACTTCTTCTTCTCGGCGCTGGTAGTGAAGTGGAGAGTGAGAAGATCGGATGAGGGAAGGGGCGGAGCAAGGGGGTGCTGGCCAGATGGGGGAAACCGCACAGTGGTCGGCCGGCCGGTCTCCTTCAGGGAGAAAAGAGAGGAGAAGTAAAGGAAGAAGAAGAAGAAGAAGAATGGGGATGGAGGGAATGAAGCTTGGAGTTTCTTCTTGCATGAAGAAATTAAATGGAGGAGGAGAGAGAGAGAGATTTTGGGATTAGGGCCGGTAGGTTTAGTTGAGGGTGGGGTGTAGGAGTCACTTTATAGGGGAGTGTGTAGGTTTGAATGGAGGGTTGGGATCATTCCTTGCAAAATAGGTGGATAGGATTTTACATGGATAGGATGAGGTTTCTTCATATGAGGAATAGGTGGGTGAGATTGGGACCCTATATTGGGACCCTCTCAATTAATCATGACCAATAGGATATTGCCAACAATTTAATAATTGCAAATAAGTCTCCATAAATTCGGGAATTTGCATGGACACATGAAATGACGCAAAAATTGCGGAGAAAAAATATATTAAAAATTGTCATGGTGCGGGGGTGTTGCGTGTTAGGCGCGGGTCTAATTTGAAGGGCATTGGGATTATTTTAATATTAAAATAGAATCTACAAAGTTGGTAATCCCGATTTAAATAACGATAACACGTCCCGCGAATCTAATTTAATTGGGGCCCGCGGGGTCAAAATCCGAAAACGGCGCAAAGGCCAAAAATGGTGGGGGCTTGGAGTCGGTCTTGGACCCTTTAGTTGGTCCGGCTCAACGGGTTAAGTTGGTACCCCAAAATCGAGGGTAACGACACAGGTGTCCGACACGGAATAAATACGGGTTACGACTTTCGAAAATGTTGTGCAATTAATTTAGAGCACACAAAAGTTGATTTTAACAGTCAGAAAAGTCCAGTGCCTAATTTGGCGAGTTGAGTCGAGTGTACAATATTTGTACAAAATTTATGGGCTGATAATGGGCTCCGAACAAATAGACAAAGATAGGTTGTGCCAATATTTAAATTAATTGGATTAAAATTCCAGGTGAATATCCACTATTTCTAAACCTCAATATCTTCTATTAAAAATTTTCCTGGCCCACTCTAACTATCTACAGAATAAATTGAGGGGGTTTACACCGTAGCCACCCACTTTAGCGATGATTCACCTCGGTCGAGCGATACTCCGAGCGAGCCTCTGAAAGCCTAAGCCGAAACTCCTGAAGAGCCAAGTCTGGAATCCTCTTGACTCAAATGAGTATTCTCGCTGAAGCAAAGCGAGTCAGGATGTTGCACTTTTGCCGTTTGAATCTGTAGTCCGCTTGAGAGGAACGGGGTGTTACATTTAGCAAGTACCACAAAAGAAGCACAAAATGGAGATACAAAAACCCAAGGAAAGCGTATATTAAATACATAGGTTGAGTATCGTAACTTAGGTCCATGGCATATCCTAGCGCTAAGGCTCAACCCTATAACCAAAAAAGGATAAGGGTTGAACCATCACACTATGATAGTCCACTTCCCTAGGCTACTAGCTGAATAATACAATCACAACCAAATCCATTTCTTATATCGGTCAATCATTTGTACGGTTTGCTATTTTATGGAGTCTCAGGTTTTATTAGAATATTACATAAATAAGTATCCTCATATCACGCCAATGCCGAACATGAGCTAACCAAACTAACATAATAAAATAGGCACTTGCAGGATGCACCAATCCTCCGTAGGGCCACTTCGCTAGCGGTTCCAGTATTCCTATATTAAAATAGTGGCTCGGCATAAAAATAGTTAGATACAGCAGTCCACTAAGGCAGATGATATACAGTATCTGTGGTGGCCACCTATAGCGCAATTGGAATAAATTTCTATGGAAAGGTTCGTTGGCATGATCTCGGGACAACGTTCCATCCAAATGTTACTACCACTTTTAGTTACCTAATTAGCCCTATGTTGTACTTGAAATCTCAAGGTGTGGTTACATGATAATTTCTCTTAAGATATCGTACAAAGTATGGGCACACTGGATACGAATCTATGGAAGTCAAATCAGGATTCACCCGAGCATGTATGCAATATTCATACAATCAATATCCTAGCCACGCTTTGGTAGTTGACTCGATTATTATGCCCGTGATGGAGAAACAATATATACATATATATATATATATATATATATATATATATATATATATATATATATATATATATATAATATCACGAATCCAGGAATTTGGAGGCATTCTCAATGCACAAATCAAATATAATCACTTAACACGTGACAAGATGTGTCATACCTCGGCGCACATAAAATCATGAACAATAATCAGGCAATAGGGGTATCAGCACGGACACAGTATTCGAGTCCAATTATTAATAATATATTAGGTCACAAGAGTTAAAAAAATATTTAATCAAAACAAGCAGGGCCGCATGGGTTTCTAGGTCGCATGGAAAGTCCAGGCCGCATGAAGTCAAGCCACATGGAAAGTCAGGCTGCATGGTAAATTCTAGCCGCATATGAAGCCAGGGCCGCATGAACCACTTGGCCGCATGACAAGTCCTGACCGCATATGAAGTCAGGCGGCATGAAGTCAGGCCACATAAAATTATTTGGCTGCATGATCAGGGTTAATGTCTACTCCTTAGGAAAAGTGTTGAAGTGACAGTCAAAAAGATAAAGTATTAGTGATGTGACATAAAGTGACTGATATGACTGAGGTTACAAGCCATAAAGTGTGTCAGAAAGAAAAAAAACTATAGAAATAAGTGCCAACGGTGCAGAGCCATGCGTCCAAGAAAATAGGGGCCGCATGCTCTCCAGGCCGCATTGGTGTCAGTGGCGCATGGAGTTCAATGCCGCATGGAGTTCGATTCTGCATGGAGTTCTCTCAGACTTAGCAAAATTCTCATTCATTTAGCGAGTGAAAGCACAAGGTGTTCAAGAACACTTGTGTAAATCAGCAGTCATGCATCCAACAAGATGGATGCATGCTGTCAGTATACGACAAGAGTTTAGGCCATAACCCTCTCGGGGCGCATGGCACTCTCGGCCGCATATGCTCACTGGCCGTATGGGAACTTCGTCATCTCAAACAATAGGTTCGGTCATAGCGAAAAAGCTTCAAAAATTAAAATCTTGTTTTGTTAATAAAAATCTCATTTTAAGTCCAAATCGGGTGAACAAAAGCAAAATGATCTAAATTGAAAGCTTTATCATGTAGCAAAAATTGGCTTTCAAAGACACAAGTTTAATAGATCAAAACCAAAAAAACTCATGAAACCCATAAAATCCTAATTTTAGAAATATAGATCTACATTAATCCATCTATCAAAACAGAAAACTCCAAGAACTAAAACTGCTTAGAAACACATAATAAAGATAATGGAACAATAATATGGAGGGTTTCTCTATTTTCTTGTAAGGTTTACTTGCCTAAGGAAATGGGGATGGAAAACTAAAGGAAGAGGAGTAATGAAAAAGTGAGGAGAGAGAGAAAATATTGGGTTATATATGGTAGGGTTTGAGGGTTGAATAAAAGGCTCTCATGAGTTAAACCAACCCACAAAATAAACCATGAACCAGGTTAAACCAAAGAATGGCTCTAGTCTCCATGCACATGCAACCATACTAAAAATAAAAATACATTCCAAATACGTATTTCGGGAACAGGGAGTGACATCTCTATCCACCTTAGAAAATTTTTGTCCTCGAAATTCGAATCCAAGAAATAGCTTGAGAAGTTAGGACAAGAATGATATAAATATTTTAGCAACTACAATGCAAACAATATCATCACAACATAAAGGTGATCACTTGAACATAAAATCTGAGATATGAAAGCATATGGTAGAATATACGGGTACCGAGACAGAATATCATCTTCGCGCTCCAACGTCGCGCTCCAACATCGATTACCTTAGAGTGTGATGGCCCAAAGCAACCCGGACAAAAAAATAGTCTGATTCTTGAGCACCTTCTCCCTTCGGTCCAATATGGATATGGGTTGCTCCTCGTAAGATAAGTCGGTACTAACGATTAATTCAGAGTGATCGAGGATATGACTCAGATCTGGAATATACCTGCGCAATAGAGACACATAAAATACATTGTATACCTTACTTAACGAAGGCGGAAGGGCAAGACGATAAGCAATATCGCCTACATGTTCGAGAATATCGAACGGACCTACGTTTCTGGGACTAAGCTTCCTGCGAACCCTAAATCTAATGACTCCACGGGTAGGTGAAATCCCGAAAACCACGTGGTCGCTAACACGAAACTCTAAAGGTCTACGATGCTGATCGGCCCAATGACGATGCCTATCTTGTGTAACCTGTAGTCGCTTTTTGATCTGTCTGACAATTTCTACTGTCTGTGTGATCTTTTCAGGGCCTAATATCTTTCGCTCACCAATGTCATCCCAAGCCAATGGTGACCTACACTTCCTGCCGTATAGTGCTTCGAAAGGTGCCATCTGAATACTGGCATGATAACTATTGTTATACGAGAATTCTACCATGTCAAGGAAGTAAGTAGCAAAACTGCAGGATTTGGCAAGGTACACTTGCCTGGAGTTCCGGCTCCAATTGTAGCTCTGACAGCAGCGGGATTTGTAGGCAGTTCTCCGGTTACTGAAATAGACATCACCATCAGATCCAAAAAATATCAATCAGCTAGAAATGCCTATCCTTGAGTCCAATTTGGACACAAGGGCAAAAATGATAATTTTAAGTCAAAGCGAGGTCCACATATGGGCCGCTTTGCACCGAAAAATGTGTCAGGGTCAAAGGTCTCCAAATTTGTCCAACTTAGTATCAACAAGTCAGGAACGATAATACGAACCCAATGGAACTTCCAGAATTGAATTTCGATGAACCGATCACAAAATCGCCCGTCAAGTGGAGCCTGTGGGGCCCACGATACGCGATTTTGTCAACGTTCTCAGAATCGAACCAAACTTGGGTCACAGGACCAGCGTATCGCTATGAGTCCGATGGCGTAAGTTTTGTTTCAATCTGATATATGTACACTAAGTTACAGCGAGATCCAGAAAGGACGGATACGGGGCGTTGTCGGCGGATACGAGTTGATTCCGGTGTGCACGCACATCCGAATGAACTTCTGCAAAATTTTGTACGTCCGTATCAACGGTGCGCACATTTCGGTGAAGACCGCACGCGACCAAGTTGTCCCGTTTGGCAGGGCAAACTCAGTTCTGGGGTGAAACAAGGCATTGATTTTCCTGTTTTTGGATCGCAGTTCGCGATCGCCACAGGACGCGATGCACCGAGCGAGTTGTACGGGCTTCTAAAGGATCACGCAGGGTTCGCGTCACAACTGACAGAACAGAAATCGGGGCAGCGAGGAGAGAGATCGGGTTACCTGAACAGGCCTAGCAAAGCAGGGTTGAACGTGTCCACGTGTCGATTAGACACCGGATTTGTGTCCTGGACGTGTCCGGGTTTGAATCTGCAGTGTCCGGGTTAGGATAGCGGGTCGTCGAGGTTGTGCGGGGCTGGCCGGAGGACGGCGAGGTCGGGCTGGGGCTTCGACGGCTCAGGCGAAGCCGGTGGTGGCTCAGGCGGCCGGCAGAGGCTGCTAGGGTGCTAGAGTCGGACTCTGCGGGGCTGGGCAGCGGCTTGGGGTATTCTGGACTGGGGAGGAGATCGGGGAGAGGTCGGGGCTGCTCGGCGGAGGAGTTCAGGGTTGGAGCTGCGGGAGGAAGGTGCTGAGAAGGGGACGGGGAGGCCGGCGTCGAAGAAGATGACGGAGGGGTGGCCGAAAATTGGGTCGAGGGGTTGTAGGGGCGGCTGGGTCAGTCGTGAGGGGTTTAAATAGTGGCAGAGGGAGGAGGACGGCCGGGGAGGTTAAGAAAGAGGAAGGGGAGGCGGCTCGGGGGCGTTGCGGAGCTAAACCGATAAGTCGTCGGCGGCCACGGTGGCGGAAACGGCCGCCGAAAGGGAAAACGACGGGAGAAGAAAGGATTGGGGGTTAGGGTTTAGTTCGGGTTAACGGGTCCGGGTCTGGTTCAATTCGGATCCGACCCGACCCGTTAAGGCTGGGTTTGGGTTCAGTTTGGTTCAACCGTTTGGTTTGGTTTAATTTGGTTCAAGTGAACCGGGTTCAGGGTTTAATTAGGTTTAATTAAACAATAGTTTTTAGGGCTTTAAAAATACTTTCGGGGTCCAATAAATTTCCGAAAAATTACCCTATGTCTAGATTTTCATTTTATACTAGAAAATATAATTTTCATAATATTTTAATATTATTTAACATCAATTAAAAATCATTTAATAATCAAAACACCTTAGTTTAATTAATTAAAAATCCCAAAAAATGACAGAAAATTATGGAAAATTCTAATTTAAAAATTCTTGAAAATCAGGGAGTTTACAATCTACCCCACTTAAGAGAATTGCGTCCTCGCAATCAAAGAATAACCGGTCAACAGAGATGACACGGTTGCAATTATTGTTCGAAGCACATTACTATTAAGAAAAGTCAAGATTGAGGGTTTAAAACACATAGGGAAAAATTATTTCCCTAAGCAATGGAAGTTATGTAATTTCCCAATTATAGGAAATCTAAAAAATTACAGTTTAGAAAAACTAGGTTATCAAAACATATTAGGCTAACAATTATAAAACATTCTAGGTTATCACTAGGTTATCTATTATTAGCAAGTTAAAACTGTCAGGTTAAGTCTAAGGTCACGAACCAGCAGGCACGAACTAAAGCAATACTAGAAACAGAAAACTACAAAAACTTACGCGCATTAGCTACTCCATGGTTCTGCTCGTCTTCCAAGGTCATCGCGAAGGCTTGTCCGCGTCCTTGTGGTGGATTCCTCTGTTGTTGCTGGGCCTGCTGGAAGAGTGCTGCTTGTGGTGCCAAGGGTGGCCTCGGCTGATACCCTCCTGGGGCAGGTAGAGTTTGTTGGTTTGTCCTTGGTGCTCCTCCTCGATATTGAGAACAATCCTTGGCTAAGTGTTGATTGGTTCCGCAAATCAAGCATAATCCCAACTTGCATCTGCAGTCCTTCTCAATATGGCCTACCTTGCCACAGTATTGACATGTAGGTAATATCTGCGGAGAGGCTCTGGGTGGCTGGTATATGTGAGGTCTCTTTGTAGCTTCTTCTTGTGGTACTTTGGCTGATGTGGAAGACCTTTTCACACTGGTCTCTCTCCTGGTGACGCGTTCCATGCGTCGGGCTGCAGCGAGAATGTCCGAGTAAGAGGTAGGTACGACGGATCCGATAAGTCTCTGTAGATCAAAGTTTAGTCCGTCGAAGAACTTCTCAGCCTTCTCTTCTTCCGTCGGGATCAAAGTAAGGGTGAAGTAACTTAGACGAATGAATTCTGTGTTGTACTCTTCCACTGTCATACTGCTCTGAGTGAGGCGATTGAACTTGTCCCCAAGTTCTGATCGAGCGATAGCCAGAATGTATATCTCCTGAAAGAGTCTGGAAAACTCTTCCCAAGTAACTCGGTCTGGTCCGAGCCTGGTCTCTTTAGATAGCCACCAGTGATGAGCATTGTCCGTCAACTGCATTCTAACGGCGGTCATCCAACGTTCTCTTGGAACCTCAGCTGCTTCCAACTGATATTGTATGTTTGTGAGCCACTCATGAACTTCTGTTGGTCCCTCTTTGCCAGAAAAGGTACAGGGCTTGAGCTGACAAAAATCAGTAATAGAACCCGTCGCTGGTCGCCTGGCTTGTGGGTTCACCTGCTCCAATGCGGTTACTAGGCTGGTCCTCAAATACTCTGCCTCGTGACGCTGAGTCTCTTGATAAATTTGCTGTTGAGCTTGCATCATTGCATAGATCATTTGAAATATCTTCTGCCCGTCTATAGGTTGCCCTTATGGGAATACGGGCATTGGTAGAACAAACTGCGGAGGCGACGGGATGTCATCACTCCGGAACCTTGAATTATGCTGGGCTGCTTGATCGCTTTGAGAAGATTGTCCTCGGTCTTCGGGTGTCACTCCTTCATCATAAGTAACCACAGCATCGTGTGGCGTACCCAAGGGATTCTCGTCTCCGATTCTTGGATCCATTACTCTGCATCAAAAATAAACTATAAGAGGCGCACAGGAATCAAGGCAAGATGCAAGTCAAAAATTAATTCGAATACGATTTAGATATCAAGAACGATTCAAGCAAGTGGATGAGATCCTAAAAACTTATCCTATTTTTATTGCAGGCCTGTTCGGTCCCTAAGTTGAAACCGAACAATTTAGTCGTTGACCTGCATAGGCTACCACAAAAACTATGTCACGCCCCAGTCCCAAAATATCGAGTAACTGGACACGTGGCAATGGCCAGCAGCACGCACCGATGGACAAACCCAATTTAATGGATCCATCGGGGCATACTTAAGCTGTATTACAATGATCAGGGTATACTAATCTCATCCACAGAATAAATACAGCAATATCAACAAAAAGTATTAAACAACATCCAGTCACAAGTAAATAAAATCGGGGAACAACCCGATATTAAGTCTGTTACAAATGTTCATTTAAATAGGAATAAAAGAGTTTATTTGCCATTTAAAAACTGAGCATAGAGAAGCAGATGTTCAGGAAAAGTCCTCAGCGATCACCTCGTCCTCAGGTACTGGTACTGCTCCGAGAAGTGCTCATGTTCTGTACACCTCAGGATAGATATCCTCTGCTAATCCTGGGGACATAATCCTGATCCAGGTCCTCAGGGGACATAGCAAGGTACAAAATAACTCAAGCCAAAATAAATGCAGTGCAACAATAAATAAAATAATAGGGTAAACTATATAACCATCTATGTGAAATGCAAGTTGAGAGCATCACTAGAACTTAGACTGATACCACTACAAGCTTTGTGTCGGGGAGCCGGGTAGCAGTTATACTATGCTATGTAGTTTACTATGTTATGGCCAATATATATATAATCAGCCTGTAGCCTGTGTGTCTCTCCCCACCCAATGTAATCATACGTCTCATGTCCACGATGCCTCATGTCCATGTCACGTAAGATTATATCTAATGCAGTGAGTCATACAATGTCTATGAATATAATGTCTAAGAATATCATGTCTATGTTATAAATCCTGCAACCTACACAGAATTACCTTGAATATTTCAGGAAGATTCTGTCTCATGATTCGTGTAAGGTGTCCGGGGTATAACGTACTTGATAATGCAAGTACGAGAATATAAAGGGTGTAGATATCCATCTCTAGGTGACGTTACACAACTCTGCGTACAGTGTTAGCACCCGACTATTAATCGGACACTAACTAAGTCACATGGTCCTAGGTTTAAGCAAGTAGCAAAACTGCAGGATTTGGCAAGGTACACTTGCCTGGGGTTCCGGCTCTAATTGTAGCTCTGGTAGCAGCGAGATTTGTAGGCAGTTCTCCGGTTGCTGAAATAGACATCACCATCAGATCCAGAAAATATCAATCAGCTAGAAACACCTGTCCTTGAGTCCAATTTGGACACAAGTCAAAGCGGGGTCCACATATGGGCCGTTTTGCACCGAAAAATGTGTCAGGGTCAAAGGTCTCCAAATTTGTCCAACTTAGTGTCAACAAGTCAGGAACGATGATACGAACCCAACGGAACTTCCAGAATTGGATTTCGATGAACCGATCACAAAATCGCTCGTCAAGTGGAGCCTGTGGTGCCCACGATACGCGATTTTGTCAACGTTCTCAGAATCGAACCAAACTTGGGTCACAGGACCAGTGTATCGCTATGAGTCCGATGGCATAAGTTTCGTTTCAATCCGACGTGTGTACACTAAGTTACAGCTAGATCCAGAAAGGACGAATACGGAACGTTGTCGGCGGATACGCGTTGATTCCGGTGTGCACGCACATCCAAATCAAATTCTGCGAAATCCCGCACGTCCGTATCGACGGCACGCACATTTTGGTGAAGACCGCACGCGACCAACTTGTCCCATTTGGCGGGGCAAACTCAGTTTCGGGGTGAAACAAGGCGTTAATTTTCCTGTTTTTGGATCGCGGTTCGCGATCGCCACAGGACGCGATGTACCGAGCGGGTTTCACGAGCTTCGAGAGGGTCACGCAGGGTTCGCGTCACAACTGACGGAACAGAAATTGGGGCAGCAAGGAGAGAGATAGGGTTACCTGAACAGGCCTCGCGAAGCAGGGTTGAACGTGTCCACGTGTCGATTCGATACCGGATTTGTGTCCTGGACGTGTCCGGGTTCAAATTTGCCGTGTCCGGGTTAGGACAGCGGGTCATCGAGGTTGTGCAGGGCTGGCTGGAGGACGGCGAGGTTGGGCTGGGGCTGCGGTAGCTCAGGCGAAGCCGGTGGTGGCTCAGGCGGCCGGCAGAGGCTGCTAGGGTGCTGGAGTCAGACTCTGCGGGGTTGGGCAGCGGCTTGGGGTATTCTGGACGGGGGAGGAGATCGGAAAGAGGTCAGGGCTGCTCGACGGGGCTCTCGGCAGAGGAGTTTTGGGTCGGAGCTGCAGGAGGAAGGTGCTGAGCAGGGGACGGGGAGGCCGGCGTCGGAGAAGATGACGGAGCGGTGGCCGAAAATTGGGTCGAGGGGTTATAGGGGCGGCTGGGTCGGTCGTGAGGGGTTTAAATAGTGGCAGAGGGAGAAGGACGGCCGGGAAGGTTGAGGAAGAGGAAGGGGAGGCAGCTCGGTGGCGTTGCGGAGCTGAACCGACGGCTCGCCGGCGGCCACGGTGGCGGAAACGGCCGCCGGAAGGGAAAACGACGGGAGAAGAAAGGATTGGGGGTTAGGGTTTAGTTCGGGTTAACGGGTCCGGGTCGGGTTCGATTCGGATCCGACCCGACCCGTTATGAATGGGTTTGGGTTCGGTTTGGTTCAACCGTTTGGTTTGGTTTAATTTGGTTCAAGTGAACCGGGTTCTTGGTTTAATTAGGTTTAATTAAACAATAGTTTTTAGGGCTTTAAAAATACTTTTGGGGTCCAATAAATTTCCGGAAAATTACCCTATGTCTAGATTTTCATTTTACACTAGAAAATATAATTTTCATAATATTTTAATATTATTTAACATCAATTAAAAATCATTTAATAATCAAAATACCTTAGTTTAATTAATTAAAAATCCCAGAAAATGACAGAAAATTATGAAAAATTTATTTAAAAATTCCTGAAAAATCAAGGGGTTTACATCAGGTCCTCTGTCTGAGCAAACTTGATTTTATCTACCAAAGTTGACTGAATTTATAGGCTAGCCTAAACTTCTGTACTCTGTGGAAGTACTATCTCGATACCCATCTCTCGTAAGTCTTCTAGAATGTGCCTCTGAGTAGTCAACATAAATTCTCTACCTCTTTTGCTAAGTGCATCAACTACTACATTAGCCTTTCCTGGATGGTACTGAAGTTCCACGTCATACTATTTCAACAACTGTAGCCACCTTCTTTGTCTCATGTTCAGGTCCTTCTGCGTGAACACATAATTTAAACTCTTATGATCTGTGAATATTTCTACTCGATCTCCGTATAAGTAGTACATTCATATCTTAAGTGCAAATACTACTGCTACAAGCTCCAAATCGTGAGTTGGATAGTTCTTCTCATGATCTTTGAGCTACCGAGAAGCATATGCTATCACTCTCCCTTGCTGCATCAAAACACATCCAAGTCATTTTTTAGATGCATCACAGTATACTGTGAATCCTTCGGAGCCTGCTAGAAGAGTAAGGATTGGTGCAGAGATTAACTTCTTCTTCAACTCTTCAAAGGCTATCTGACATTCCACTAACCACACAAATTTAACTTTCTTGTGCGTCAACCGAGTCAATGGTGCCGAGATATTAGTAAAATCTGACACAAATCTTCTGTAATATCCTGCCAAGCCCAGGAAACTATGCACTTCCGCTACTGTCTTTGGAACTAGCCAGTTCTCTAGTGCCTCCATCTTCTTGGGATCAACTGACACTCCTGCTCCAGAAATAATATGCCCAAGAAAGGATATACGATCTAGCCAAAACTTATACTTACTAAACTTTCCATATAACTAGTGCTCCCTCAAAGTTTGCAGTACTATCATGAGATATTCTTCATGCTCCTCCTAACTACGAGAATATACCAGGATGTCATCGATGAATACTACCACAAATCAGTTTAAGTAAGGCATAAAAATATGGTTCATCAAATCCATGAATATCGTTGGAGCATTAGTCAGTTCGAATGGCATAACTAAAAATTTGTAATGCCCATATCGTGACCTAAATGATGTCCTTGGTATATCCTGCTCCCGGACTCGCACCTGCTGATATCCTGACAGTAAATCTATTTTGGAGAAGACTCTTGCTCCACTTAACTGGTCAAATAAATTATCAATCCTTGGCAATGGGTACTTGTTCTTCACGGTCATTGCATTAAGCCGCCTATAATCCATACACAACCACGTCGATCCATCCTTCTTCTTTACTAATACCGCTGGGGCTCCCCACGGTGATGCACTGGTCTGAATAATCTTTTTCGCCTTCAGTTCTTCCATATATCGATATAACTGATCAAGTTCGGATAGCGACATAGGGTACACCTTCTGGGATACTGGTTCTGCTCCTAGCATCAACTCTATGTAAAACTCTACTACTCTAACTGGGGGTAATCAAGAAAGATCGTTAGGAAAGACATCCATGAACTCTTCAACTATCTTGGGCAGCGGGTTTGCTTTCATTGCTACTGTTGCAACTCTTTCCTTGTGCTGGTCTCTTGCTATTCTGCTAAGGACAAACTCTTCTAGACCAGGGATTCTAAACAACACTCTACCCTCACAATAGTATATCGTCGTATGACTGTCTCTTAACCATTCTATGCCTAAGATAACGTCAAAGTTACCCATAGGTAACTCGATCAACTTTACAAGTAATAAATACCCACATATTATGATTGGACATGCTAGGCACACCCTACTAACTTCTACGATCCCATTGCCAGTGAGTATATTCAGCTTCGCTGGCAATGCCTCAAACTTTTATCCAATACGTATTGCATATTATGCATATATAAATGAGTATGAAGCTCTAGAATTAAATAATTCTATGGCAGAAAAGGTTGTAACGAAAATGTTACCTGCCACCACTTCGCCCGATGCCATTGCTTCCTCCAAAGACAAGGTGAGTGCCTGCCCTTGGCCTTGTTGAGCTCACAGTTGTTGTCTTTCTTCCTACCGTGGTTGCGGCCCCTGCTGGTTCTGTTGTTGCTACCAATAAAGCTGGGACTGCGTCGGCAACGGATGCCGATCTAAAGGTCGTGCTGCTACTATTGGTCCTCCATGGTGCACTGCGCTTGGAGCTGGCAATGCAGGTAACTGTTGTATGGCCCTCCTAGCCTCTGCATCAATGGGCACGTGAAAACCTTGTGATCAGGGCACCCATATCCTAAACATAATCTTTTAGCTACCCGACAAACATCCTGGGTATGACCTCCCTTGCCATAATAGGTACAACTTGTCGGCGCTCCCCGTCGTTGTTGCTGCCTCGGCTGTTGTTGTCGAGTTGGTATTGTCACTGTTGAAACTGTCGCCCTCCGTGGTGTTGAATCCTATATACGAACGCCAGGTAATGGTGCTGATGTTTGGGGTACTGGTCCTCCCTTATTGTTCTGTCCATGAGGCCTCTTTCGATCCACTCTTTCTGATGCCATCCTTTGAGAAGTAAGCTCGACCCTCTTGGCTACTATCAATACCGCCTCGAAGGTCTGGAAGTCGTACATCTCTAACATGTGTACGATCTATAAGTAAAGTTCCTATTGGAACCTCATTGCTCTCTCAAACTCTGTTGCTACCATGGTCGGACTAAATCTGCTAAGTCGACAAAATTATGCCGCCTAACCGTTTACTATCCTTCTAGCTTGCTTGAGGTTAATGAACCTCTGCTGCAACTCATACTGAGCCACAATCCCAAAGTACTTTGTCCTAAATCGGATCCTGAAATCCTTCCATGAAATAGAATGCCTCAGTCCTACATCCATCGTAGCCAACCAAACTCTTGCCAGATCCTGGAGTTGTTGGTGAACCAGGTCAACTTGTTCCTCGACCGAAACTTTAGCCGCTGTCAGAATTGTCTCAATATCCTGGAGCCAATCGTCAGCCGTGATTGCATCATCCATGCCATCGAAATATCTTTGGTTCAATCTGTAAAATCTAACGTATGCCCTAGAATCTGTTCTTCTGCCTCATTCTAGGGTCGTCTGCAACCCTTGGTTCAACAGGATAATATGTTCCTGCTGCTAGAGCTGTTGTTGCTGATGTAATTGTTGTTATTGTTGTACCACCATCTGGTATTATTAGGAAGGCAAAAATCTATGAATAATCTCTAGCAAAGCCGGGGTATCCACTACTGGTGGCACTACAGGAGGTAAGGGAACACCTGGAGCCTACTTCTCTGTCCCATTCATCGCGGGTATAACTCGGATCCTTGGCTGAGGTCCTACAGGATTTTGTTCCATTGGCAACTCTGCCTCTATTGTTGTTGCAGTATCGGGGGAAGGAGAAGCCCTAAAGAAAAGCATAAGAAATATCAAGAAAAGGACGAGAAGGAACAAGGAAACAATCAAACTGAAAGAATTCAAGCTGAGTATCGAAGAGGGCAAATTCAGGATTTCAAGAAGGATCGTATTTTGCTTGAGACTCCTATGACCATGACACCCCACAAGTCTGAAGAAAAGACCTATGTGGGCCACCACTAAAACCTTGTCATATCCAGTATCGGAATGTGGAGACGGACATGGCCATCTACCCCGTACAACGTACTATATGTCGTACGGCGGTCACGGTTGTAAAAGACAAGGGGTGCATACTACAATCAAGTCTCTTGTGGTCAAGAACTTCTACATCCTAATCATTCAAACAAGAAACAGTAAGCATAGAACATATATGATAAGCAATAAGGCATCACAAATGCTTTCTCAAAATATTTTCGAATTCAGCTGTGCAAAAATAAGTAGTTGGAAGAGTAACAAAAGTACATGACAGTGATCAGCTGCAGTCTGATTTAATATAATCATGTAAGAAAAACTAATGTCCAGATGAGCCAGCTAACAGATGTCGGTGGCTAAATGCCAAAAAGAAGTAAATGTGCAAGACGAGTAGGGAAGAAGAAAACTCACTCGCTATCCCCTGCGACCATATTTCTGTTGCGCTCCATGAGTTGGGGGAATGTACGCTCGATCCTCAGGTGCTGGCTTGAAACTTGTCCATACAAAACCAGTGGGGTTAGACCCCAAATAGCAAGTTCCACAAAGTAAGTAGGAAATAGAGAAATAAAAATCCAAGGAAAATATATAATAAATACATAGGTTCAGTGTCGTAAATTAGGTCCATAGCATATCCTAGCGCTAAGGCTCAACCCTATAACCAAACAAGGATAAGTGTTGAACCATCACACTATGATAGTCCACTTTTCTTGGCTACTAGATGAATAATACAATCACAACCAAATCCATTTCTTATATCGGCCAATCATTTATACGGCTCGCTATTTTGTGGAGTCCAAGGTTTTCTCAGAATAATGCATAAATAAGTATCCTCCAATCACGCTAGTGCCGAACATGAGCTAACCGAACCAATATAATAAAATAGGCACTTGCAGGATGCAACAGTTCCCCGTAGGGCCACTTTGCTAAAAATACGATATTAGCGATTACAGTGTTCCTATATTAAAAAAGTGGCTCGGCATAATAATAGTTAGATACTGCACTCCACTAAGGCAGATGATATACAATATCTATGGTGGCCAGCCCATAGCGCACTTAGAATAAATCTCTTTAGGAAGGTTCGTTGGCATGATCTCGGGATACCGTTTCCTCAATATAACTACCACTTTTAGTTACCTAATTAGCCATATGTTGTGCTTGAAATCTTAAGGCATGGTCATATGAGAATTTTTTTTAAGATATCGTACAAAGTACGGGCACGCTAGATACGTATCCATGTAAGTCAAATCAGGATTTATTCGAGCGTGTATGCAATATTCATACAATCAATATCCTAGCCACGCTTTGGTAGTTGACTCGCTTTCAAGTTCTCTCAGACATAGCAAAATTCTCATTCATTCAGTGAGTGAAAGCACAAGGTGTTCAAGGATACTTGTGTTAATCAGCAGTCATGTGTCCAACAAGATGGATACATGCTGTTAGTATACGGCAAGAGTTTAGGCCATAACCCTCTTAGGCCATATGGCACTCTCGGCCGCATATGCTTACTAGCAGCATGGGAACTTCGTCTTCTCCAACAGCAGGTTCGACCATGGAGGAAAAGCTCCAAAAACTAAAATGTTATTTTGTTAATAAAATCCTCATTTTAAGTCCAAATCGGGTGAACCAAAAGCCAAAATGCTCTAAATTGAAAGCTCTATCATTCAGCAAAAATTAGTTTTCAAAGAAACAAGTTTAATAGATTAAAACAAAAAAAAACTCATGAAATCCAAAAATTATAAGTTTAGAAATGTAGATCTACATTAATCCATCCATTAAAATAGAAAACTCCAAGAACTAAAAGTGCTTAGAAACACATAATAAATATAATAGAATAATAATATGGAGGATTTCTCTATTTTTCTAGTAAGGTGTACTTGCCTATAGAAATGGGGAGGAAAAACTAAAGGAAGAGGAGTAATGAAGAAGTGAGGAGAGAGAGAAAATATTGGATTATATATGGTAGGGTTTGAGGGTTGAACCAAAGGCTCTCATTAGTTGAACCAACCCACAAAATAAATCATGAACCAGGTTAAACCAAAGAATGGGTCTAGTCTCTATACACATACAACCATGCTAAAAATAAAAATATATTCCAAATAAGTATTTCGGGAACGGGGAGTGACACAAGGAGGTAAAGTTTGTTTGGACGACAGAATGCCAAAAAATATTTGAGAGGTTGAAAGAGAAGTTGATATCAGTACCGATCCTTATACTTCCAGTAGGATCAGGAGGATTTACAGTTTATTATGACGCTTCTGGAAAAGGACTTTGGGTGAGTGTTGATGCAGCACGGGAGAGTGATAGCTTATGCATCACGGCAGCTTAGAGATCACGAGATGAATTATCCAACGCGTGATTTAGAATTGGCAACAGTAGTATTTGTGCTCAAATTATGGAGGCATTATCTATATGGAGATCGGGTGAAGATATTCGCAGATTATAAGAGTTTGAAGTACATATTCACCCATAATAACTTGAACATGAAACAGAGAAGGTGGCTAGAATTGTTTGGTGATTATGATGTAGCACTTCAGTATCATCCAAGCAAGGCAAATATAGTGGAAGATACTCTGAGTAAAAGGGGCAGCGCATTCATCTTGACAACTCAGAAGCATATTCTAGAAGATCTTCAAGAGATGGTCATTGAGGTAGTGTTACCTCAAGAGGCAGGAGTCTTAGCCAGTCTTCAGATACCGTCAACTTTGGTGGAGAGGATCAAGTCAGCGCATGTAGAAGATTCTCAAATTCAGAAGCTTATGGCAGAATGTGAGTCAGGTCTTAGAAAGAAATTAAGGATTCACGAATATGGAACACTTAGATTTGGAAGTCATCTTTGTGTGTCAAGTGGAGATATCAGACAAGAAGTGATGACCGAGGCACACAGTTCCTAATATTCTACCAGGAGGCACAAAGATTTACCATGATATCAAGCAGCACTTCTGTTGGAACAGAATAAAAAGAGAGAGCTCGGTTCATTTTACGATGTCTCGTATGTCATCAAGTGAAGGCAGAGCAGTGAAGACCAGCAGGACTTTTCCAACCACTGCCTATAATAGAGTGGAAGTAGGAACAAATTACGATGGACTTCATGACCATTTTACCAAGATCCCCTGCTAGACGCGAAGCAGTTTGGGTGATAGTAGATCGACTCATAAAAGTGGCACATTTTTTTTTCCAGTAGGGCAGTCCACAGAGCACTTAGCAGAGATGTATATGCGATAGATAGTAAGGCAGCACAGAGTTCCAGCAAGTATAGTGTCAGATCGTGATACTCGCTTTAGATCATGTTTCTGGCAGAGTTTGCACGAGCACTTGGGTACTAAGTTGAGATTCAGCACCAGTTACCATCCTCAGATAGACGGGCAGTCAGAAAGGACAATCCAGACTTTGGAAGATATATTACGGGCTTGTACCTTAGACTTTGGTGGGTCTTGAAAAGATCACCTTCACTTAGTAGAATTCTCATACAACAACAGTTATCAGGCTAGCATACAGATGGCTTATTTTAAGGTATTGTACAAAAGAAAGTACAGGTCACCCATAGAATGGGATAAAATTGGTGAACGAAAGATGTTAGGGCCTGAGATGATCACTCAAACAGTTGAAGTTGTTAAGAAGATCAGGGAGCGACTTTGGGTTGCACAAGATCGTCATCGTTATTGGACATATCAGCAATGTAGGCCGTTAGAGTTTTCTTTCGGCGACCACGTTTTTTTGTGGATTTTGTCTACCCGTGGAATCATTAGATTCGGGGTTCGTGCACTACCAGAAAAGTCAAATTAGCGACATAAAAAAATATCGCTAAATGACAAAAAATGTCGCTAATCACATTTAGCGACGTAATTAGCGACAATTTACAGAAGTCGAAACTCAGCACGTCGCTGAAATAAAAAACGTCGCTATACCGATATTTTTTAGCGACTTAAAATATGTCGCAAAACTAGCAATGTTTAGCGACGCAGCATCAGTAAATTAGCGACGTACAAAAATGTCGCCAAACGTCGCTAATTAGCGACTTATTCAGTGTCGTAATCAGCGACGTATTTAGCGACGTATTCAGCAACGTATAGTAGCTTCGCTAAACGTCGCTAAATTTTTATTGAAAAATAAAAAAATATTATATATTACCCATATAATTTCCTGTAATTTATGAATTTCTAATTAAAAATAGACCCGGAGCAACCCTCCATTGAATTCTCTGGGTTCGTCGACCCCTTCGGTGGAACACTCAACACCGGTAATTTTTAAGTATCACATTACCAATGTCCTGTAATTTATGAATTTTTAATTAAAAATAGACCCGAAGCAACCCTCGGTTGAATTCTCTGGGTTCGCCGACCCCTTCGGTGGATAACTCAACACCGGTAATTTTTAAGTATCACAGTAACACAATACATACAAAATAAAAGTATCACAGTCACACAAAATGCATAATATATAAGTATCACAGTCACACAAAATGCATAACATATAAGTATCACAATCACACAATAACTACAATAAAAGTATATAAAATATCACAGTATCAATCTCGAGGATATCCAATACGCTGTGGCATATACCAGACCCTTAGATACTGCACATAAACAGCGTCTATGCGATCAATCTCCGGTATAGGTGCTGTAACTGGAACTCTCCGTCTGAGATACAGCCGCTATAGGTGCTGGGTGACTGGAACTCCCCGTCTGAGATACAACAGGTGGTATCTCTTCCTCCTTAACAGTAGGAGGCATCACTTTCTCCTTAACAGTAGGAGGTGTCTCTCTCAAGCGACGTGCACATGCTCGGATCATGAGTGCCATCTGGTAAGATAGATGAAAACAAATAATATAATTGATCAGCATCGGGTATCGGTCAATATCAGATCGGAACATGTCAAACTATATAGGTATCGACTGTATTGGATTGGTATCGACGGATACTGCAAACTAAGGATAAAAAAGTTAGTTCAAAAAAGAAACATGATATTGCAAACGAAGTTTACTGATATGGGACTAAACTAAAAGTAATAAAGACAAAAATATATACAAAGGATTCCTTTATTACAACAAATTAGTATTAAGTTCAACATCAATGGTTTAAAATGGAACTGAGTACATATTGATGGACAAAAGATACCAAAAATGAAGAAGCACACATTAATGGACAAAGATACCAAAGAACAATATTTTTCATACTATGATGCCCTAACTAAGTGTCAAATGGAACACTACTATCATTAACTAATTCCTTATAATACTCAAGTATCTACACCCTTAACCCTTGTTAGCTAATACCAAATACCCAGTGATACATCCAATACTCTCATATTACCTAGGTGTTACCCCAAGTAATACCAACCTTTAGTCAATTCCTATCACCTCAACTTTGCCCATACTCAATCCCCACATAATATTACCAACTCATATTACCCCACTACATACTTCACTCACAACTGAACACTCACAAGCTCCTTTAGCTACTGCAATACCCCTTGAACTGAACCTACACCCAGAAATGTTCCTTTTACTGGCCTTTATTGATACCCTCTTACTCCAATATCCAGTCCTACAACATCTTAGTTCCAGTCCACCCTCTATGGTTGCACTAAGGTTTGATACCAATGCCACATCTATTGTACACACACAAACTCGAGTTGTTTCACTAATCTGTGTGTACTCAGCACACATCACAGACATCTTGCCTAACCATGCAACTAAAATCTGCATCTATTACAGTCATGTGCACATCCCTTCACTGTACAGATAGGTTTTGGTACCGATAATTATCTTTTTTATACTCAGGTGTAACCTGCCACTCCACCTTCCAAAAAAGAAACATAATATTGCAAACGAAGTTTACTGATATGGGACTAAACTAAAAGTAATAAAGACAAAAATATATACAAATGATACCTTTATTACAACAAATTAGTATTAAGTTCAACATCAATGGTTTAAAATGGAACTGAGTACATATTGATGGACAAAAGATACCAAAAATGAAGAAGCACACATTAATGGACAAAGATACCAAAGAACGATATTTTTTATATTTAGTATTAATATTCATGAAGAGATTGGGAAGGTTGTTGTCCATAGAATTAAAATGAGTGGTCGAAATGGAAGAATACTTATACAATTCTTTGTTATTGCAAGATACATTGAAATTGGAAAAAAAATACCATAAAGGACAGCTATAAGATTAGTTATGTTTTATGGATATATGGATAGGAGTATTGGGCAATTAAAAGAACATGTCCAAAAAATAAGTGTGACAGAAACGATAATGCTAAGGTGTATGATTGGTAACTCCATGAATAATATATAAGAAATGAATGTATTTTTGGGAAGTTGAATTTGACACCAATAGAAGATAAGATGAGAGAAAATTATCTTAGATGGTTTGGACATATGCGGTATAAACGAATATATGCACCAGTAAGGAGCTAATATAATATTAGTCAAAGGACCTACTAGGACTAGGGGTAGTGTCATGTCCTGGTTCCGCAGAACCAAAAAGTCATTACTGGACGTGATGTCGTACTAGTCTAAATTGCACTTATACAAGGCATGGATATGCATAATTAATAATTGATCTCAAAACAAGGTTATCGTAATGGAAGTAAGCAGACAAATTAAATCACAATATAACATATAAAAATAATCTCTTTTATTAATATTTTGCAAAATAATACAAATGCTCTAAATAGCTAACTTGGCTTACAACTCACGGTTACAAAGGTATTCAGTTGCAAAATAATACAAATGCTCTTTTATTAATACCGATTTACTGGTTGTAGAAACTGCACCACTGAGAACAAGTACAGAAAACCCTAACCCTAACCCGAGGTCAAAAATCCTAACCCTAACCCCAGGTCAAAAATACAGGTAATAGTAATACATCCTCAGATAATAGTAATACCTCCTTGAATTGCTTTAGTAAAGCTTGTAATTTTGTAGGAATAATTACTGGGGGGAACATTTGCTCTCGCCTCGGACAACTGGAGCATAAATAGTTGGTTTCTTTTCCAAGTTGCCATAAAAAATTGCCCTATTAACAACCATGAAAAGTTCCCTTCTACTTTACTAGCCTTAGTCTTGGTATCTTCTTTTGAAGGTACAAGTATAAACAAATTCCAGACTTTTTGAACGAATATATATTATCAGTTCCTTTATGAGTGGCATCAGGTACTTGTCAACTTCCCATAAAAACCCAAACACAATTGAGTTGTTACACAGACCCGATGAGCTTGCTTATATCAACCTAATCCCGATAACCTGATTTGTGTATTTTAGAGTGTTGGTTTGTGGGCTAATTTGCAACTGAATACCTAGTACCGATTTACGGTGCTAAGTAAACTAACCCTAACCCGAAGTCAAAAACCCTAACCCTAACCCCAGGTCAAAAATCCTAACCTTAACCCTAGGTCACGTGTGTGTGTCATGTCAGTGTGTGTGTCGTGTCTGTGTTAGTGCCATTTGTGTCCTATGAGAGAGAGAGAGAGAGCGGGTTTATCTAGAAGAGGAGGAGAAGGAGGAGGAGGAGGGGGGAGGACATGACCGGAGGGGGGTCGCCGGGAGGGAGGAGGGGGCGCCGCGGGTTTCTAATTTGGGAGAGGGAGAGATCGAAAGAAATGGGGGAAAGGAGCCCTAAATGAAACAAATTTAGCAATGTTTTAGCGACATCACTAATGACGTCGCTAAGTTAGCAACGTCTAAGACATCGCTAATGACGTCGCTAATTGTCCAAAAAATATACGTCGCTAAATACGTCACTAAACGTCGCTAAATAAAATATTTTAGCGACTTTTAGCGACCTAAATTGAACTTATAGCGACTAATCTTTTAAAAACTGAATAAAAGTCGCTAAACGTCGTTAAATATTGCCAATTAGCGACGTCTAGCGATGGTTTTAAATGGAGTCGCTAATTTAGCGACGTTTTCTTTGTCGTCACTAAAAAATGTCGCTAAACCCGCTTATTCTAGTAGTGGCGGGAAGCTTAGTCCTCGATATGTGGGACCGTTCGATATTCTCGAGAGTGTAGAAGATATTGTATATCGTCTTGCCCTTCCGCCTTTGCTTTGTGAAGTACGTAACGTATTTCATGTATCTCAGTTGCGTAGGTATGTCCCAAATTTGAGTAATGTCCTCGATCATTCTGAGTTGGTAGTAGGCACCGACCTAACTTACGAGGAACAGTCCGTGGAAATTTTGGACCAAAGAGAGAAGGTACTCAAGAACCAGACTATCCGTCTTGTTTGTGTTGCTTGGGGACATCACTCTTTGGGGGAGTCGACATGGGAGCGCGAGGACGATATTCGATCTTGGTAGCCGTACCTATTTGACTCCTAAGGTATATTTCTTCATATGCCTTCGCATCGTTTATTCAGTAATCGACGAGCACTCATGTGAGATGATGTTGCTTTGCTTCATTATATATGTAGTTATGCTTGTTTATATGTATGTGTAGATTGCTCGTAGTTAGTTTGTTGTTTGCCTTAATATCTCTACTAGCCTTGAGTTTGAATTTCGAGGACAAAATTTTTCTAAGTTGGATAGAGATGTCATTCCCCGTTCCCAATATACTTATTTAGAATGTATTCTTGCTTGCTTGCATGGTTGTCAGATTTGTTGGAGGCTGGACCAATTCGGGTTAAGCCTTGGATTCATGGTTTATTTTGCACATCTTTTCTTGGATCAACTCTTCCCATGCGCCTGTCATTCCTGCGCATCATTTTCCCGCCGCTTGGCACATCCCATTCCATGCGCTGGTGCATCAGATCCCCCTCCCTATATATATGAGTTCTTTCTCTCTCTCTCTCTCTCTCTCTCTCTCTCTCTCTCATTATTTCTTTTTCTTCTCTTCTTTCTTTTGTTTTTCTCTCCCCCTCCAAGGCAAGTACACCTTGCACTAGAAATAGAGAAACACTCTATATTATTGTTCCATTATATTTGCTATATGTTTCTCCTTATTTTTAGAACTTAAAGTTTTAGGTTTTAATGGTTGGATTTAGTAGATCTAAATTTCTAACTTAGAGCTTTCCATGGGTTCATTGAGTTTTTCTTGGTTTTGATCTATTAAAATTTATTGTTTTCAAAAATTAGTTATTCTATTTGATGGAGCTTTCCATTTCGAGCATGTTAGCTTTGAAACGATTAATTTAGAGCTAAATTGAAGATTTTATGGCCGAAACAAATTCTGGAGTTTCGTTCTTGGACCTGTCTAGCGGGGACGATGAACAGTGTCGCACGGTGCATCGTGCATAGAAATTATGTCGCATGCCATGCGCCACGTATGGATTTTTTGTCTTAGTATGTTTCGCGCGTATCGATGCGTAGCGTACATTACTTCCTACTGCGAGCCATGTGTCGCACAAAAAATTATTGCCGTGCGTCATACGCCGCGCATGGATTTCTTGTTGCCGCATGCGCCGAGCGCATCTATTCCTTGTTGCATGTATCAATGCATCGTGCAGCAGCACACCATACATGGATTTTTTGTCGCGTACAGTGCGCCATGCATGCAAATCAATACGTCGCGCAGTGCACAACACGCATGGTGACCAGGATGGCAATTTTTTCCTATTTAACTAATTTTTTAGCTAGAATCTTTTAAAACTCAAAATATGAAAGATTTAGATCTTTGTCTTGCCTTTCCAAATATTTTTGTATTACCTCATTTAGAGTTCGGATGAGGAAGTTATGCCAGTTTTCTAAAATGTATTAAAATCTAATTTTGCTCAATTTTACATGTTTGATTATGTTGTCCATGGTTGACTAGATTTTATATTTTTCCATGATCATCTTATTATATGTTGGATAGATTAAGGGGCATAGTTCAACTCGAGGGAGGTTCTGTAATCCCGATCCTTGTTTGGTTTAAGGATTCTGGATCTGATCTCGAGGGGTTCTAGTACTACTCTTATCGATATAATAATATGACAATTGACTTGTTTGACCAGACTACTCGACTGAACTGCTTGAACATGTGACCCATGCTTGACTGTCCTGTGCTGAATAACTTGTTACTTGATAACTTGTCTATGACCTTGATACTAGAACTTGTTCATGTCCTGACTATTGTATCCATGCTGATACACTTGATCGCACCAAGAGTGCTACTTGATAGTGAGCCGTTGTGCTAAATACTCTTGCTACATGATATATGTAATTATTCCCATGCACGGATCTAGTAGTTGGACAGTAACTTTCGTCGTGGCTAGATAGAATTGATTTTTGTATCACACTTAGGTGAATCCATATTTAACTTACGAGTAACAATATGGGTTCATATCAAGAGTGCCCATACTTAGCGTGCGACATCTAAGAAGGTGTGTTTATGTGACCACGATATGAGACTCTAATTAACCTAGGGTTAAATAGGCAAATCAACTTGTAGAACATGGTTAGGAAACGGTATCTCGAGATCGTGCATATCGAACCCCCCTAAATTAGCTAGGAGTACAGGTTGGTCACCACAGATACTATATATCATCTACACTATTAGAATGCAGTATCTGACTTAATTATAAGATCGAGCCAGTATCTTTCCTATAGAAAGCCTGAAACTATTACTGATTATTAATTAGCTCAGGGACCTTGTAAGAGACTGGTGCATCATATATTTATATTCTTGCTCGTATATCATTGGTTCAGCCAGCCCTGTTCGATTATGACAAGATATAAGGATACTCATATAATGCATTACTGGGATAACCCAGAGATCACATATCAAGCCGTACTATATGATTGGTCGTTTAATTTGTTTGTAGTTAGTGAAGTGGACTATCATGGCATGATGATTCAACCTATGTCCTTATTTGGTTGTTGGATTGCGTTGTTGTATTACGATAATCTATGGACTGAAGCTATGTTATATATATATATATATATATATATATATATATATATATATATATATATATTGTATCCCTGATTGTGTATTGTGCCTTTTGTTAAGTGGAGTTAGGGACATAGGCTGTCGTGGCATGGTGGTTCAACTCATATCCTTGTTTGGTTGTTGGGTTGCGTTGTTGTGTTACGATAGGTTGTGAACTGAAACTACAACGCAAAATTATTTTTAGCTTGACCAAAATCAAGGGATATATTCTATCTTAGTGTGATATGGCATCTCTTTCCGTATTTTGTAAATGGGTGTCGTATCATATCATGGATGGAACATATGCCATTAATTTTTGGCTCAGGTATCTCATGCTAATATAGATGGTTTTGTTTCTTCATTTTATACTTCATTTATGGTACTTGCTATTTGGAGTCTGACTCAGCTGGTTCTGTATGGCCAAGTTTAGAGCCAGCATATGAGGATCAAACGTATCTCACCCTTACTGATGGCACGCACCAGACGGGTGGCGGATGAGGGTCACGAGTGGGTTCCTTCATTCACTGCTCATCTTTTGTAAAATATATTCTTTTGGGTGTTTAGCCAACCAGCACCTGTTAGCCGGCAAATCTGGACACTAGTTCCCTACATGACTGTAATATATTCAGACTGCAGCTGACTCACTGTCATGTATACTTTGATTATGTAATCTGGCATGTTATCTTATAATGTCAGATCTCTAGAACATTCTGATACGGTGTTTGGGATGCCTTACTGCTTATTCTGAGATATTCTATGTTATTGTTACTTGCTTGAATGATTGAGATATAGAAGTTCTTGACCATAGGTAACTTGATTGTAGTATGTAACCCCTTGTCCCTAGACAACCTTAATACATTATGGGTTACTTCGGTATACCATAAGGTACAGTTGGCTCAGTCATTCCCCCGCTCTCCAGTATTCTGGATCTGGGGGCATGACAATCTGACTTGAGGTCGATGCTCTAATGGTTGCAGAAAGAGGTAGAGAAATTTGTATAAGAATACCTTCATAAGCACTAAATATTTATTGTGCCTTATACAGCGGAACGCTGCCAATCATGGACCATTGTCGGTGTGTTAAGCGAAGCTTGCGAGGAGAACTTGGTGGGACAATGTTTAAATTTTTGAAATCTGATCTCAAGAGATACATCTTCCTGATGTTGGTCATGATCTTCGTCTGAATGAGGATCCGAAGAAATCATATTGCATGATTAATACTTCTTACCCTTCTTGGATTTTGAATTGGAAGATACTGCTTCCTGGTTTTAATCTGGCAGCAGGTCGAGATAAATTCACATAATCTCGCCATGATCTATGGTAAGAGGCACCAATTCTTCTGTTTGACTTCTAGGAGGCGGAAGATTTATCACTTTTATCGTCGCTCGAGATATTGGAACAATGTCATTGGGGACTTCTTGTGCTAGAAAATTACCAAATTGAAGAGACACCATATTGACCGTGACTGTCTTCTCTTCGTTGTGAATTATGATAGATTTAGCATCTATCGACTACTGTATCTTCCTTTTCAATACATAATAAGCCTTGGTAGGGTGATGTATATATCAGTGGTACAAGCAGTATTTTGGGTCATATGTTTTATCAGCCTCATTTGGTCGCTTGATGTCAGGCAACTGCAACTTGTTGCTTTTTATTAAGCATTCAAAAATATTATGGATATCGCTCTCATCAAAGGAATATTCTTCCTTAGGCCTGGAAGACTCTAGAGGATTTTGTACTGGAGGAGAGGTGGGTCGCTTTGACAGGTTTATCGCCAAGGCCTCCTTTCCTTTGTTGTTGTGATTATTCACACTATTGGAGGGGTGTTTCCTTTCAGTATTAGTCATTTGTAACCCCAAATTATGTGCCATCTTTGCGTTACTTTCAGCAGCTTCGGCCCCGATGATGAACACCGTCCAGTCTTGAAATTGAGTTGGACATGTCCAGAGCCCTACTATAGGCAGTAGGTTCTTTTTGCAAGTAACTTCAGAGTTGCCTACCTGAAACACTCAACGAATTTACAAGTAGATTCATTCTCCTTCTATTTGATATCAATGAGTGAAGACATCGTCATATCCAAACCTTTCTGGTAGAATCGTGAGAGAAAAAGATACTTCATGTCATCAAACGAGGATATAAAGTTATCAGGTAAACTGCGATACCAATCATAGGCTATGCCGGCCAAGCATCCCACAAACAATCTGGAAAGGAGAGCAACTTCTTCCTGCCAATGAGCCGTTATCATATTGAAGTAATTGATATATTGGATCGGTGATGTTCAGACTTCAAACAAGACTATCGATTGGGGTTTGTATTTAGGAGGGATAGGAATATTATCCCAATGCAGAGGATAAGACTGTTTCACCCTCATGTTGCATATTTGGTCTTGGTTCTTTAAAATATCGACTTGTGCATGCAACTCTCAGATAACTTCGAGAGGATCTTTGGTTTGGAGTGGTACGACAGAGTGATAAGATCCTAGTTGAACATATATCATCACCGACGGAGATCCACCCCCAATATTGAAAGGATTAAGTATTGACACTGCTGATTCTTAGTTTATGACCGCTTTTGAATTTGAGTTATCCTGCAAAAGTATTGTTCCAAGAGTAGGCTTTGTAGGTATGAATGAAGCTACTTGGACAGGTACTGGTGTAGCAGAATGTTGGGCTGTCATTATTTGATGCATATTTTGTAGCATGGTATGCATATCCCTGAGAGCATCCTTTAATGAGTTTAGGCACTATTCAGTGGCTTCTGATGGAGAAGCATCTTGTTTATCACTGACGACATAAACGCTAACATCCATGTGTACAACAAAGGGATCGGTAGAAAGAACCGTATAGTTGGAGTCTATACTGTCAGTTTCAGAATTAAGGGGATTGCTACCCCCAGTCTCGGATTCTGTGGAATGGGGATTCTCATGACGAACGAGCTCCCGTCTTCGAGAACGAGTATTTTGGTATACTCCTTAAAGGAGTCGATAAGTTGGTCAAATCTCCTCAGGCTGGGTGTTCTTGAAAGAACTTAAGTCTTGATTGTCTTCTACCACTGGGAAGATGTGAAGCCATATATGCTGAAACAAAGAGCAATTCGTCATCATGCTCCTGGTTGTCAATTTGCTTTATATGTCGAGGTTTAGGAGACATAGTGTAAGTCAATCGGTCAAACACAGACCACTTTGCTGATGCACAGCAGCATTCGATTATAACTATAACAATTGTAACGATGTTCATTAGGAAACATCGTTGTAATGTCAGAAGGGTCTCTTTCTTTAAGATTTTGTACAATAAGCTCATGTAAATTGAAAGAGGGAATAAAAGAGAAGAAAGAGGGTAGAATATACCACTTTACATGAGATATGTTAAATCTTCTATGCTCATTTTTGGTCCCTTGTGTATAGAGTAATGTATTGGATTGATTGGCAAGTGTTCTTCATATCTCGAGTTTTTTTCCTTCAGGGAGGAGAGAAAGTTGTTACTAGCAGTCCTCTTATGTACATGCACACAATCTGCATGTTGTGAAAAGATTGATCCTGTTTGGTGCACTTTTTGTGGCACAGACAAAGTTGGTACAGTTTGTCTATATGCATTTAATTTTGCACGAAGGTCTTGGCTTGGCACACTAATAGTAGGCTTCTTACTGGTGGCGCATATTTTTTTCTCCACTGTGCGCATAATCATAATGTTAGGAGAAAGATTCTTCCTGACTAAAACTTTATTTGTGCACTTGTTAGTTTGGACAACGGTGTCCATGCCTTGCTTGCCTCACATATTACAACGAATATGTGCGGGCTGAGAAGCTTGGGTATGGATCACCCTTTTCTTGAAATTACGTGAGTTGCGCGCATTGTATCCCTTGTTCAACGCAAGGGATTCAGAATCTTGGGTGTGGATCACCCTTTGCTCAAAATTGTACGAGTTGCACGAATTGTATCCTTTGTTTAATGCAAGGGATTCATAAGCTTGAGTGTAGATCACCTATTGTACGAAATTGTGCGTGTTGCGTTAAGTGTATCCATTTTTAACGCAAGGGAATTATCTACCAAGTCATTGATCTGAACAGAATTGATAGGAAAACTCTCGTCAACAAGAATGTTGTTTCCCTTGTTGGCATCAACTTCGGGATATGCATGACGAGGCTTGGGCACCCACACTTAGCGAGTTTTTCTTGACTTGAGTGCGGATGATGGGTGAACACTACCCCTATAGTGGAGCATTTCTTTATATACATGTTGGTCGAACTTCACGACCAAGGTCTTCTGCGTTGAGCCGACCGAAGTAGTGTCGAGTTGAGCTATCACATTCTCGTAAGAGGAGAAAGAAGTCCCCAGCAAAGTCGCCATCTTGTTTGCGAGATAAAGTTTATACGAAAATTTTGTGTTATAAACTATTAAAATAAATAAAAGTACAAGAGATCCTAAATAGGAATCCATGCATAATTAATTCTGGGGAAGTATAGTTGTAGAGATCTGATCTGCAGACGATCACTTTACTCCTTCGACCACTAAACGACAAAAAAATGCACACGACAACGAAGAAATATAGGGAGTGTTGTGAACCACTTGGAGAGTTGAAGAATAAAAAATCTCTGGCAACAACGACAAGAGAAGCTTATATTTCTCTCACTCTTTTCTTGAATTTCAAAGACTTGAAAATTCTAGCGCCCCCCTTCTGTCTATCTGTCTAGGTGTATTTATAGAGTTTAGAAATGGTTATGAGAGTGTGCGCGCACTTTAGACAATCAACATTATTTTACAATTATGCACGCACTTTTGGTGGACTAATACCCCACATTCTAAATGAGTGGGTGCACAACTTACTGCCTGCTTGACACGTAGCTTCCTATACGTGAAAAGCATAGGTCATGGGGACAGTTATTTGTATACTTTTTACGAGAAGTACGGCATGTAAGACACGCACTCATAACTTCTCACTTTTGGTTAGGATAATATGTACACTTTAGAAGTCATCTGGAGACTGGTGCATTCTTGGTAAGATTGGCACTACGGCGCATTTTTGAAGCAATTGGCACTACAGCACATTTTTGAAGGAATTGGCACTACGACTCACTTTTGAAGGTATTGGCACTACGACACACTTTTGAAGAGATTGGCACAGTGGCGTACTTTTGAAGGTATTGGCACTACAGTACATTTTTGAAGAGATTGGCACAGCGGCGCACTTTTGTAGAAGTTGGCACAGCGGCGCAATTTTGAAGAAGTTAGTACAGCGACTGGGTCGCTAAACAACAACCTGGGTATGCGTGCCGCAGCACAGCTGTAATGATGACTTCTGACTCTCCGATTTAGGCATCTGTCAGCTGTTAGTCTGCTGCATTAAATGCTAAGAGAGGGAAGATCGTTTGTGTGCGAGCTTTCGTAACACTAAAAAAGTGCGCCATCTTCCGAAAGTGCGCCAAAGTATTGAGCACTTAAGAAAATGCCCGTCTTTATTCTGAAACAAGTAAAAAGTGCGCCAAACAGATAGAAAGTGCGCCAAATTTCCACGGTTGGGTTTATTTGTATAACATTGCGCCATCTATCTGAGGCGCACTTTTATGCTTCTACAACCGCATAGTCTCATGGCTGCATGGGCGCATGGAGTCTGGCCTTAGTGAATTTTTATGCGATCAAGATACTATACGTCCGACTTTAGAACGCATAGACAGAGCAGACATGCGTTCAACAAGATGGACGCATGTTGTTGGGCCGCATGGTACTCCATCGTCCCATAACAACAAATTTCGGATATGAAAAAGCTCCATGAACCCGAAAACTTGTTCCCTTCATAAGAACTTCATTTCAACTCCAAATCAAGTGAACCAAAAGCCAAAATGCCTAAAATGGAATGCTCTATCACCTAGAAAAATTAGTTTTTCTAAAATACCATGGTTTAATAGATAAAAACAAAAAATAACTTATAAACCCATAAAAATCCTAAACTAAAATATAGATCTACTCACATCCACCCATCAAAACTGAAAAGTCCAAACATTAAAAGTGTTTAGAAGCATAATATACACATATTAGACTAATAAAATAAAAGAAAAGAGCAAGAATTAAAATCTAAGGGTTTTTTATACCATGCAAGGTGTACTTATCTAAAATGAAAGAATGAGGAGAAATGGGAGAATAATAGAAGAGAGAGAAATAAGTTGGGTTATATAGCTAGGGTTTGAGGTATAGACCATGGGTTCTCTCATAACTTGAACCAACCCACAAAATAACCCATGAAGCACACTAAACAAAAGAATGGGTCTAATCTCCATGCAACCTAATAAACATACAAGCAAAAAATAATACGTCCCAAATACATATATCGGGAACGGGGAGTGACAACGGGAGCTACGACATAGGCGATGGAGTCATGGCTGAATCGGAGGTCGAATCAGAACCAAAACAGCGGCAGCAATAAGTCGTCAGTATACGGTCAGTATTCCAAATTTAGGAATTTCGTGACAAAACATATCATTATAGTCTAACAGTATACCAGCAGTATACCAAAGGTATAACGTCTGTCTGGATTTAGTTCAAGTGCGAGCCATGTTTCAGTATATGTTTTCGAGCGTTAGATCGATCTGGATAACCAAGATTGGTGTTGGGTATATTTACAAATTTTCTAATCCTAAATTAGAGTTTCTTACCTTATATAAACTAGGCTAAGGAGAGTTGCTCAAGGGTGCTCATAGAGAGATTCAAGGAGATACGACAAATTCTACGAAGGGATCCGTGCTCATTCAAAGGTTTTACACATCAAGATAGTCATAGTAGGGAGATCTGTTCAACAAGTAACAATATAATTTCTCTTTTCAGGGAGTCATCTTCGGGTGGTAATGAGCGATCTCAATTGTACTATTTTTCTTTTTTCTTGAGATTTTTGTGGAGTTGAACTTAAGGGAGAGGTTCAACATATTTGTTTTATCATATTTGTAATCAATCTTGTATTGTTGATATATATATGACACATCTTGGTAATGAGCGATCATGTTTTATCTAATAACCAGGGCCGGCCCAAAGGGCGGGCGAGTTAAGCGACCGATCTAGGCCCCTCAATAGGTAAAGCCTCCAAACATGACACAATGTTACTTTCTAGTCCAGTCATATCTTGTAAAGGGAAGGCCCAAACAAGCTTTAGACTCAAAATAATACTCTGTACTAATGACTTTAGGAGGAAGACGGTCCAAATGAGGCCTATATCCATTTATATATAGTAAGTTTTATTAACCAAAATGACAATGGCATAGTTCAAACCATATATCAAGAAATGATTGAGAGATTCATTACCATAAGACCAGTTAATTTATTTGTTATTTTTAATATATTTTATTATTCTGATAGTTACTTTGCCCTTTTTATTTTCAAATTTCGTTTTTATTGCCCTTATTTGAATGTTAGAAAAACAGCAATTAGGTTACTCAACTATTTACTTACTATTATTTTTTATTTTTTATTTTTTCTTAGAAGATTTTATTAGTTAAATTGATTGATAAAATTAGTAGAATAAAACTTTATATTTTTTCTTAGAAAAATTAAATAATTTTTATTTATCTATTCGAGAGGCTTCACTATTAAATCTCGTCAGGGGCCTCGAGAGTCATCGGCCCTGGTAATAACTACTGGAGTGAAGTAGCCGTAACAATTTAATACTGATGCCTCATTGGCGGTTCACTTGAGGATGCCGATAAATGATACTTGTAATTATGATTTGTAGGTGTAGACATAATTTGGTCATCTACAAAATAAAGCAACTATCTGTGTGACACCCTTAATCCTTATATATGTATTTTTACTCTCTTGCTTTTTTGGCTTCATCAAGCAAAGTCCAGAATATGGATGGGGGCCAAAATCAACATTTTGTTTCACACAAAAAAGAAAAGGTTCAACTTTTCAAGCAAGTACATGATATTTAGTAAACATATTTGATGACTAATTCAATCATAATTGTTGCCATTATTGTTGGAGAGGGTGAAGTTTTCAACCTATGTAGAGAACACCCCGAAGTGCGACGGGCACCGTCTATGGTCAGAGAATATCGGGGAGGTGACAAGAGTCATTTGAGAGGTCGAAGAAACTCGGGTGGAAGAAGGAGCAGTCTGTTGTACAGGGGGAGAAAGAGTTCGGGCCGAACTTGGTCCGAGTTCGGTGTGGTGTTCCAGAACCTCAAAACTGAAGTCGATCCGCGTTCGGTCAGCAGGCTAAACGAAATTTCAGAGGTATTTTATACACCGTTTGATCGTATCCTACGGTCCAAGATTAGTTGTGGGATTATGGGGTATATATTAGGTTTTCCTAACCCTAATTCCTAACAGAACACATAATATATCATCTCAAGGAAGAGAAAAGGAGGCAAGAGTGTCATTGCAACTTTGGAAGAAGAAAGAAGGATTGGAGACCGTTTCGGAGGATAAGATCATTTTGGATAATTTCTCATTGTCTTCAATCTTCGTGGTGTGATCTATTTTCTATTCCTAAGTGTTGTGGTGATCCGTGTTGGATTGGGAGGAGCTTGTAGCGGGTGTATTCTCTGTATTCCATTAGTGGAGGTTCTTCAGGGTTGAACTCCGATCGTTCCGTTATTTTTTTTTTCGCAAGGGTTTTCCACGTCAAAATTCTCTGTATCGGTGTAGATTATTTTTCTGTGGTTTGGTATTTGGTTTGTACGTTGTATTGCTCGGTTCTCTCGCATATACTCTCTGGTTTTGGGGAAGGTTTCCGCGCTTCTTTTCCAACAGTGTGGCATGAGAGCCAGGTTCTGGAATTTTCAAAAGGGTGTCAGGAGTTGACGGGCAAACCAGGAAGGAGAGATGGACGCAAAGCCGGTGCGCATGGTAAACCTGAACGATACCAACTATCATTACTGGACGAGCAAGATGAAGGATCTGCTATTTGTCAAGAAGCTACATCTGACGGTATTTGCTTCTGAGAGGCCCAGTGACAAATTCGAAGAGGACTGGAATTAATAGCATATACAAGTGTGTGGGTACATCAAGCAGTTTATTGACGAGAACGTATACAACCACGTTGCCAATTTTGAGCATGCAAGGACACTATGGGATAAGATAGAATTTTTGTATGCAAAGAAGATCGGGATAAATAAATTGTTCCTGATCCGGATGATGATGGGTCTGCGGTAGGAAGATGGGACATCTATTATGGATCACTTGAGTGAGTTCCAGGGTATGGTAGACCGGCTATCCTCGATGAAAGTCAAGTTTGATGACGAGGCTCAGGGACTATGGCTGTTGTAGACTTTTCCAGACTCGTGGGAGATCGTACAAGTGTTGAGATCGTACAAGTGTTTATGATTGCTTCTGTTCCGGAAGGCGTAGTCAGTTTGGAGTTTGCCAAGAGCGGGGTACTGAATGAAGAGATACGGAGACGTTCTCAGGAAACTTCATCTACATCCCACTCAGAGGCGCTTGTTTCAGAGAGCCGTAAAAGGGGTAAAAATAGGGGTCCAAGCGGTGGTAGAGACAAAAGCAGGGGAAGGTCCAAGGGTCGGTACGAGGACTCGGTGTGTTACCATTGTGGTAAGAAAGGCCACATCAAGCAGAACTGTTTTACTTGGAAGAGAGAGAAGAAGGGCTACAAGGGAAGAAAAGTAAGAACACTACAACAGCGGCCTCGACACATGGAGGTGACGTGATCATTGTAGGTGATGAGGTAGTTATGAACCTCGCCTGCGATAACCAATCTTGGCTGGTGGACTCAGGTGCTTCAGCACACGTATCTCATAACAGGGCACTATTTGCTACTTACACAACAGGCTACTGTAGAGTGTTGAAGATGGGAAATAGAGATGTGTCCAAGGCGGTTGCCATTGGAGATGTGCATTTGCGAACAAAGACGGGTGCAGTTCTTATTCTCAAATATGTTCGTCATGTCCCTAATATCCGTTTCAACCTGGTATCGGTTGGAAGGTTGGATGATGAGGGTTTCTTCAGTCTCTTCGGGAACAATCAGTGGAAGCTTTCCAGAGGTTCGATGGTGATTTTTAGAGGAAGCAAGAGGTCCGGACTCTACTATTTGGAAGGAAGCGCACAGGGGTGACATGAGGTTAACGCAGCTACTGATGCGTCTACTGAGTTGTGGCACAGATGGCCCAGCCATATCAGCGAGAAGGGAATGAGCTACTTGGTGAACAAGAAGGTGATTACAAGGCTAAAGTCTACAAAGTTGGAGAAGTGCATGCACTGTTTGGCAGGGAATCAAAATAGGGTATCTTTCCAAAGTCACCCAAGTTCAAGGAAGTCGGTGTTGCTCAAGTTGATTCACTCAGAAGTCTACGATCCTATGAAGGTAAAATCCATTGGTAGTGCTTTTTATTTTATAATATTTATTGATGAATATTCTAAGAAGGTTTCGGTCTATACCATAAAGACCAAGGATCAGGTGCTGCCCACTTTCAAAGAGTTTCAGGCCTATAATGAAAGAGAGACGGGCAAGAAGCTGCTATATGTTCGGTCGGACAATGGCGGCGAGTATATCATTCCCTTCGATGCTTATTGCAGAGAGCAAGGGATATGACACCAGAAGACTCCACCAAAGATATCGCAGCTCAACGGTGTAGCGAAGCGGATAAACAGGACACTGATGGAGAGGGTGCGGTATTTGCTGTCAGAAGCAAACTTGCCGGGCAGCTATTAGGGTGAGGCACTTTACACAGCTGCTTATGTTATTAATTTATCTCCCTGTGCTCCTTTACATGGTGATGTGCCTGAAAAAGTATGTATGGCAAAGAGCCGTCATACAATCACCTACGAGTGTTTGGTTGTAAGGCCTTTGTGTATGTACCAAAGGATAAAAGATCCAAACTTGAGCCAACGACGAGGCGATACGTCTTTGTCAGCTACGGTCGGGATGAGTTTGGATATAGACTCTACAATCCAGTGGAAAGAAAGCTTTACAAAATTAGGGATGTGGTATTCGTCGAGGGTCAGACCACGACCAACACTCAGGATTCTGAGATACCATCTGAGGCTGAGGAATTGCCTGAGTTAGAGTTATTTTGCTTCGAGCAGTTTCCAGATGACATCGTAGAGGATCTAGTTATGGGAGAGCCAGTACATGGAGTTGCTCCCAACCTTGATCATTATCCTGCTGATGGTAGTCAGGGTGACTCTCTGGAGGATGAGCATACCGAAGAGGAAGTTCCTGGAGGGGTGGAGGCTGTAGTTATACAGCCAACACCAGTGGTTCCATTGAGGAGGAGCGATAGAGAACGTCGACCATCTACGAGATACTCACCGGGTGAGTATGTGCTACTGACTAAAGGGGGAGAACCCGAAAGTTTCGCAGAGGATATGGAAGACGAACACAGGCAGGAGTAGATAAAGGCCATGCAGGAGGAGATGAGTTCCTTGGAGGCCAACTCTACTTATGATATGGTACGGTTGCCAAAGGGCAAGAAAGCTTTAAAGAATTGATAGGTGTTCAGAGTGAAGCAGACAGATGATGCTACCCGCCCTCGATATAAAGCGAGGCTGGTAGTAAAAGGATATGATCAGCGAAAAGGCATCGATTATGACGAGATCTTTTCGCCAGTCGTCTATTCGGGTGGTGCTAGCTTTGGCAGCGAATTTTGACTTGAAGGTCGAGCAAATGGATGTGAAGACGACATTCCTCCATGGTGATCTTGAGGAGGAGTTGTACATAGAGCAGCCAGAGGGATTCTGTGAGAAGGGCAAGTCATATTTGGTCTGCCAGTTAAGAAAAAGCTTGTATGGGGGAGCTTGGCTATGCACGGACGATGTCAGATTATTGTGCTTTTATGAGATACTTCGCCGAGGATGATTTTATCATTTTGTTGCTTTATGTTGATGACATTCTGTTGGTGGGTCAAAATGCCACCAGGATAGTAGAGTTAAAGCACCAACTGGACGCGGCCTTCTCTATGAAGGAATTGGGTATAGTGAAGACTATTCTTGGGGTGTAGATCAGCCGAGAGAAAGATTCCAAGCTGTTACACTTGTCCCAAAAGAAGTACATTCTCTGGGTACTTCAGCGTTTCGGGATAGACGGGTCGAAAAAAGTGAGTAACCCCCTTGCGGCTCACTTTAAGTTTACTGAGGAGCAGTGTCCATCTACCGAGGACGAAAAGGAAGTTATAGAGCGGGTTCCATATGCCTCAGCCATAGGAAGTCTTATGTATGTTATGGTATGTACGAGGCCAGATATTGCTCACGCAGTCAGCACAGTTAGCAGGTACACCTCCAATCCTGGAAGGGTACATTGGGGTAGGGTCAAGTGGATTCTACGATATCTTCAGGGCACTGCCGATTGAAGACTTTCATTTGGTGGTGACGAGACGAAGCTGGTTGGATATACCGATGCTGATATGGCTGGAGATGTAGACACAAGGTAATCGACTTCGGGCTATATGGTGATGTTTGTTGGTGGAGCAATATCGTGGCAGTGGTATTTGCAGAACTATGTTTCCTTGTCGACAACGGAGGCAGAGTACATTACGGCGATGAAGGCTTGCAAGGAGTTTCTATGGATAAAAAAGTTGTTGCAAAAAATTAGGCTAAAGCAGGAGTAGTATCCTTTTTTTTGTGATAGTCAGAGTGTTATTTACCTTGCGAAGAACCAGACATTTCATAGTCGGTCCTAGCACATTGGGACCCGGTATCATTGGATAAGGGATGCTATTGAGAAGAAGAAAATAGCATTTGAGAAGGTTCATACAGACAAAAATGGAGCAGATATGTTCACAAAATTATTCCAAGGAAAAAAGTTTGAGTACTGCAGGCAGATCGTCGGGATGACGATCCCCTCCACATAGTTGTGAAGGGAGAGATTTTTTGGAGTGGGTGTGGTTCCTAATCTATGTAGAGAATATCCCGGAGTACGACGAGTGTCGTCTATGGTCAGAGAAGCTCGGGGAGGTGACAAGAGCCATTCGAGAGGTCGAAGAAACTCAGAAGGAAGAATGAGCAGTCTGTTGTACAGGGGAATACAGAGTTCGGGCCAAACTCAGTTCGAACTTGGTCCGAGTTTGGTGTGGTATTTCAGAACCTCAAAATTAAAGTCGGGACAAACTCGATGTGGTATTCCAGAACCTCAAAACCGAAGTCGGTCTGCGTTCGGTCGACGGGCTGAACAAAATTTCAGAGGTATTTTATACACCGTTGGATCGTATCCTACGATCCAGAATTAGCTGCGGGATTAGGGGGTATATATTAGGTTTTTCTAATCCTAATTCCTAATAGAATACATAATATATCATCTCAAGGAAGAGAAAAGGAGGCATGAGTGCCATTACAACTTTGGAAAGAAGAAAGAATGATTGGAGGCCATTTCGGAGGAGGCGATCATTTTGGGTAATTTTTTATTGTATTGCGTCATAACTGTCACACCCCGGTCCCAAAATATTGAGGGACTGGACACGTGGCAATGGCCAGCAGAACACACCGATGGACAAACCCAATTTAATGGATCCATCGGGGCGTACTTAAGCTGTAGTACAATAATAAGTGTCTAGATATACTAATCTCATCCACAGAAATGAATACAATAATATCATAATCATAAAGCAAGATCAATCTCAATAAAATATAAACTCGAAAAATAACCCGATAATGAGTCTGATACATCTGTCAAGATACAAGAATAAAGATAACTACAGCAAATACTGAGTATGGAACAGTATATACTCAGAAGATACCCTCAGGGATCACTCGTCTACTGGATCTGGTACTGCTCCAGTGCCTGCTCTTGTTCCTGCTAATGCTCATGTACCGTATACCTCTGGGTGGATCTCCTCTGCTAATCCTGGGGACATAATCCGGATCCAGGTCCTCAGGGGACATAGCAAGGTACAAAATAACTCATGCCAAAATAAAATCAGTCCAGCAATAAATAAAATAATAGGATAAACTATATAACCAGCTAAGTGATATACAAATGAGAGTATTAGTCAAACTCGGGCTGAGACTACTATAGGATCAGTGTCGGAGAAACCCATAGCAGTATTCTCTCGAAGGGCCAGTACGGTACCAAAGTTCTGTGTCAGAGTCTAAGGCACTTCCATTAAGGTATTATATATATAATCAGCCTTTTGTATGGTAAATCTCTCCCCACCCAATGTAATCTCACGTCTCATGTCCATGACACGCAGGATCAAAACTAATGCAACAAGTCATAATAAGATCTAAGAAAATAATATCTATGTCATGAAACCCGTATCCTATACAGAATTACCATGAATATCTTAGGAAGATTCTGTCTCATGAATAGTGTCAAGTATCCTGGGTTATGATGTACTTGATAAGACAAGTACGAGAATGTAAAGAGGTCACGATATCCATCTCTAGATGACTTACACAACTCCGCGTACGGTGTTGGCACCTGACTATTAATCGGACGCTAAGTAAGTCACACGGTCCTAGGTCAAGCATGTACAACAATATATAAATAAGACAAAAAATAAGTAGCAAAAACTGCAGTGTTGGCAAGGTACACTTGCCTGGGGTTCTGGCTCCAACTGTAGCTCTGGTCTCAGTGGGAGTTGCAGGTACTGCTCCGGTTGCTGAAATAAATTTTACCATCAGATTCAAAAAATATCAAATAGCGAGAAACGTCTGTCCTTGAGTCCAATTTGGACACAGGGGCAAAAATGACAGTTTCTGGTCAAAGCGGGATCCATATATGGCCCGCTTCGTACCGAAAAATGTGTCAGAACCAAAGGTCTCCAAATTCGTCAAACTTAGTGTCAACAAGTCCAGAATGATGATACGAACCCAACAGAACTTTCAGAATTGGATTCCGATGAGCCGGTCATAAAATTGCCCATCAAGTGGAGCCGTGGGGCCCACGATACGCGATTTTGTCAACGTTCTCAGAATCGAACTAAACTTGGGTCACAGGACCAGCGTATTGCTACGAGTCCGATGGCATAAATTTCGTCTCGATCCAACATGTGTACACAAAGTTACAACGAGTTCCAGAACAGGCGGATACGGGATATTGTCGACGGATACGCGTTGATTTCGGTGTGCACGCATATCCAAATCAACTTTTGCGAAATCTCGCACGTCCGTATCAACGGCGCGCACCTTTTGGTGAAGACCGTGCGGGACCAAGTCGTCCCGTTTGGCGGGCGTACTCAGTTCCGGGAGAAAAAGGGGTATTATTTTTCCTATTTTTGGATCGCGGTTCACGATCGCCACAGGACGCGACGCACTGAGCGGGTTGCATGGGCATCGAGAGGGTTACACAGCCTATGCGTCACAACTGACAAAACAGAAAACGGAGCAACGAGGAGAGAGAACGGGTTACCTGAATAGGGCTCCGTAGAACGGGGTTTCTCCGTGTCCGTGAGGCTATACGACACAACGGTGTCCGGGTACCGTGCTGCTGTGTCCGGGTTTTAGGGTTTAGAGTTCTGTGTAGGAGATGGTTGCCGTCGGAGGACACGGCGGAGGAGGCTGGGGGCTGCTCGAGGACGACTAGGGCATCGAGGCAGAGGGGAGGCCAAGGTCGGGGGAGATCGTCGGAGGCTGCGGGAGGCGGTGGAGGAGCGAGGGAGGCGGTGGTGCTGGGGTTTCGTCGAGGGAAAAAGGGGTTAGGTTGAGGCAGTGGCGGAGGGGATGACAAGGGGTTCAGACGGTGGTGGTCGAGGGGGTTTCGACAGTGGAGCGGGGAGAGAGCGGCCGGGCTAGAGGGTGAGGTGGTGGTGTTGAGCTGGGCAGGGCAGCGAGGCTGGAGAGGCAGCGGGTAGGCGGAGGAAGGTGGTGGAGATTGCAGAGGGTTCGATCGTGGAGAGAGGGGAGAGCGGGTCGGGGAGAGAGGCGGAGGAGACTGGTCGTCGGGGACGATGGCGGGGGCTCGGGGCTTAGGGCGGTGGAGCTAGGGTTCCGGCAATGTGGTCGAGGGGTTAAATAGGGGTCATCGCCGGTCGAAATAGAATTAGGATTAGGATTAGGGTTTCGGTTCTGATCGGGTAATGGATCCGGGTCCGGGTCGGGTTCAATCCGGATCCGGCCCGATAAGCTAATGTTTAAGTGCGGGTTCGGGTAGGCTAGTTTCGGGTCGGGTTTAGATCCGACCCGACCCACTAAGGTTGGGTTTGGTTCAATTGAACCGGGTCTGGGTTGGTTTGGGTTGGTTTCGTTCAATTGAACAGGGTTTATTTCATGGTTTATTTTGGTTTAAATATAAATTAGTTTTTAGGGCTTTAAAAAATGTTTTCGGGGTCCAATAAATTTTCGGAAAATTATCCTATGTCTAGTTTTTCATTTTACACCATAAAATATTATTTTTATAGTATTTTAATATTATTTAACATCAATTAAAAATCATTTAAATATAAAATATCTTTGTTTTAATTACAGAAAAATCTCAGAAAATTATAGAAAATTGTAAAAAATCCAAATTAAAAATTCCTGAAAAATCAGGGGGTTCACAATAACCGCAGTGATGATCTAATATAGATTCTCAGGAATGACAGACGGGACAGCAGAATAAATTGGAGATAGAGGAGGAGGAGGAGGAGGAGGAGGAGGAGGTGCTAGAGTATCCATCGTTGGAGCCGTTAGAGGAGCATGAGCTGCAGGAGGAGCAGGAGCTGTAGGATCACGAGACTCTGTCAGTTGTCTAATATGCCTCTTTACCTTTAACAGAGTCATCGTGATCTACTCCAAACTCATAGCACCAGAAGGATCTCCGGGGCCGTGCTCTGATGGAGCTGGAGGAGCCGCCGGAAGAGCCCTAGAAAGAACGAAAGCTGGGATGCCAACGATCCAGTCTCGTACACGCTGCTGTCTTTTCCTCTCCAGACAGCTTATACCCCGATTGTTTCTCTCAGTCGACATACTACTCTGTAAACCCCCTCACCCAAATTATGTATTTAGTGTGTATTTTATATCTATAGTATTTATTTTAGATTATTTAAAATCAATTAAAACTTATTTATTGCATAGGGACACTTCACGGTAGTTTGGACATTAGTAAGATAGAAAAACCCCAAAAACTACACCGCCTTCGTAGAAAGTAACCTACACTAGAGACACTACTCGTAGGATCTTCGCATGCCACAAATTTTGATCATTCAACATTAGTGTAGCATTAGTATACCACCGTAGTTCTTTGTATTTAATATTTTGGATTTTTTTATATAGAATTTATTTACTGTAATTTGCAACCCAAACTCCCGATAATTAGCAACCATAATTTCAATTGCCACCATGAGTCCCCTCATGATCCATAATTCATATATATCTCCAAGGTTCAATTAAAGATTTTAAACCCCACATTTCTAAATTAGGAAACCCCCCTAGTTTGTTGCATATTTCTATCTTTGGATCAAACCAAATCCTATGTGAATATTTTATGACAATTTTCTAATTTAAATTTTAGTCCTTACCATATTAAGACTCCACAAAATCCTATCCATATATTTTAAATATTAAATCAAATCTTAACCACCCACCTATTTAAACTACCTATATTTATCACCCCCCCAATACCTAAACCTAATAGCCGACCTCCCCCTCTCTCAAACCCATTACCAAGCAGTATATCCCCTTTCCTCTCTTCTCTCTTTTCTATCTCTTTCCTTCCCCCTTTCAATCCCCCACAAGCCGGCCACCTAAACCCCCTTGGCCGATCACCTCCTAGGCTGATCAAGGCACCAAGCAGGCCGGCTGATTGCTGCTATTGCAATAGCAGTAAAACCACTTTAAAACCCCATAAATATTATATATTCTCCGTTTATTAGAAGTCATCTAGCACTCTGTCTAGTGGTTCAAGGTTTAGAGTTCGTTTGGTACTCCGTTTGGCCGTAGTTGCAAGAAAGTTAGATAATTTCATATTAAAGTTAGATGATTTCATAATTATCACCATGCATGTGAATCATATTTTTTGACTTGGCTCATTTTCCAATTTTTTCTTTGTATAAATCTTTGCATATATTTATATTAAAGTTAGATGATTTCATAATTATCACCATGCATTTGAATCATATTTTTTTTACATGCAAAAACTATCCCAAAACCGATGCACAACCATGACACGGACACGTGCACCAAGACTATTGGTAGCCCTTTGATGTTTGCTATATTTAAATTATGCAATAAATTCCAGAATTAATAGTTTTTAATTATTAATGATTTAAAAATAGTTTTGATAATGTTTAATAACTAGTAATATATTAGGGTGTAGCTACTTGTATGTGCAACCAATGTAGAATTAATAACTAGATAATAACCTAATTAAACTAGAAAATTATAGTCTAATTAGTGTAATAATTAATTGGTAGGTATTCGAGACGTTTCTGTAGAGAGATCCAGACCAAACTTGTGGTTTCATAACTTGGCTTGGAAGACAAGTACATCCTGCTTGATTGTATTATTCTATTTATATATGCCTAGTTTTAGTTGATAGTATATGCACACGTCTTAGAGTAGCAGACTTACCGGTATACTGTGAAGGTACTTGGTATCTTCTGACCTGACACATGTTCAACATGTTTCTGTCTGAGTTAGTGAATGCATGGACTAGCGTGTCGACTGATCTTCGATACGTGAGTTTGCATCTTGGGTTAGTAGTTAGTGTTTGGTCTAGTTCCTAGATTTTATTGACGTTGTTGCATTATGTCTGCACCGTGTATACAGTTCAGACGGTACATTGGGAGGGGAGTATCTACTAGCGAGCGTATGGGATATTATTCTTCTCCTTCTATATATGGTTTACCCCTGTGTTCTGTCGAACGTCTAGTGGGTCGACGGATCTTCTCTACCCCTGATGATGCGCCACTAGAGATGTCTATAGTGCATATCACATAGATGATTTAGTTACCCTTTCTCTTGTTTACTGTTTTACTTTCATGCATGTCAATTCTTGTGTACTTGTTATGTCCCTCTGAGGACCTAACACCCTTTCCAGATTCGGACAAGCACTTGTACCCGACGGACTACGGAGTTAGAGATTTTACTGACGAGTACTTGAGGTGGAGCCACATGAGTTTCTTGAGCGTTGTGGATGATAGGTGCATGGTGTCGTGGATGTCCTTATCTAGTTAGCGGACTCCCGAACTATTTTATTATTGACTAGTTGTATTTTCTTTCAGTATTCTTTCATACTTTATTATCGTGGATTGTTCTCCACTATACTTTGTTTGGTAGCTGGATTCTAAGACGTTATATATTCATCAGTTTCCTATTGTTTGTGATATTTGTGGATGAGACTGGATTATTACCTACCTGTGATTTTGTGTCTTAGTTATGTTTACAGCGTACTACGACTGGTTAGGTACACTAAATTGGGTTACTATACTTGTTCGTATAGCTGGCATGCGTACGTATACCTGATTCTACGTATTTTGGGACTGGGGCGTGATATGTTTTAAATGGTGGCCTATGCAGGTCGAGTTAGCCGTTTCAGTTACATAATTATACCGAGCGGGCCTGCACCTAGGATTAGAGTTTTAGGTCTCATCCATACTTGACTATAACTCACCTTTCTGCCAACCCGTCCTATTTAAATAAATGTTGCATCATGCTTGATTCGTGTACTTTTCATAATCTTTCGTCCATCTCTTGTAGAGATATGAATTTGCGTTACAGACGTATCGCCATCGGGCAACACGTCTTTAGGGGTCGATGGCCAACCACCAGGAAAGGTCTCGATGGCCCCTCGACTTCCAGGACCGGATGGACAGACTAATAATTCGGTTCCACCAGTTCCTTCTGAGATGCCTAACGGAGCTTTTCCAGCTCCAACAGTACCACGGGACGGCCAGACACAGATGTTCCAATTCTTCCAGATGATGATGCAAGAACAGAGACAGCAGGCTTACAGAACAGAGACAGTATGCCAGAGAGCAAGCTGTGGAGAAGAGATAGCAGGCCGCAATACTGGCTGCCGAGCAGAGGCGGCAAACGACAGAACCGAGGCAGAAAGCTGCCGAGATGAGGCAGGGCTTCCTGACAGCACTTCAAAGGTTGGCTGCACCTGCACCAGCTCAAGAACTAGCTACCGATCCATAAGCACGTGTTAGTTCAGTAAAGGATTTCGTACATATGAACCCCAAGCCATATAAAGGCAACGAGAGCCCTGACAAGACCACAGCTTGGATAACCAGTACCAAGAAGCTATTGGAGGCATCACAAATGCCTACAGACTTATGGATGAAATTCGTGAGGACCCAGCTAGAAGGAAACGCTCATCACTGGTGGAAATCGATGGAGCGCCAATTGGGTACACGCTAGACTTGGGAGCAGTTCTTGGAGTACTTTGAGAAGAAATACTTCTCGGCCACTGTGAAGGATGCATTATACGACTAGTTCTTCCATCTAGAGTAGGAAAATAAGAAGTTTGATAAGTATGATTCGGAGTTCAGTCGCCTCAGCAGATATGGCGCCGGTCTGATACCTAATGACTTAGAGAAGGCCAAAAGATTTTATCGCAGGCTAACCCAGAAGCTTCAGCACTATACCAGCTCACAAGCCCAGATCTCTTATGCTGAAATATTTCCAGAGGCCAGGATTTGGGAGGCCATCGACAAAGGGAAAGGGATTCAATTTGAGACTTCAGCAAGGACCAGCAAAGATAAAACAGGGAGGGTCTATCAGACGACCAATGGTACAGCAGCAGCAACAGAGGGCGGGGACCTACCATCTCAGAGAGCTTCCAACTTTGTCATTTCTGTGGCAAGAAGCGGCACGTACAAAAGGAGTGCAGGAAAAAACTAAGAACTTGCTTGGCTCTTGGATCAGGTCAATATCAGGCTCAGGATTTTCCTTAGCGTAAAGCTATTGTTCCAACTGGAGTTCAGAATTCAGCAGTACTGGCACTAAAAGAAACCAACCAAGGAGCAGGATTACTTCGTATACCAGAACTAGGTGGCCAACAGAGAGGAACTCCATTGGCACTCCAGAAAATGCAGTTCGAGAGAGCCAGACAGTAGGCGGGAGCTCAGAGGCAAGGATAGGTGTTTTCTCTGGTCCAGGACAGAAAAAAGACTGAAAAAGAGGCTATTACAGGTATTATTCTAGTTGGAGCATTGCCTGCTAATTTTTATTTGATTCTGGTGCCACTCTTTCATTGATATCATCTAGATTTGTAGCAATGCAAAGAATAGCTAATTCCCTTTACCTAAGAGTTGGAAGATTCTTACCGGGGGAGGTATAGTGCCTATAACTAGTACTTGTAGGACTTGTTCAGTTGTCATTTGTGGCCGAAAGATGAGAGCTCAACTTTTGGTATTTCCAATGCCAAATTTTGATGAAGTATTGGGGATGGAATGGCTTAGTCAATATCATGCAATGTCAGATTGCCATAGAGGTTGCGCTATCTTTAAGCCGCTAGGTCAGGCGGAGTTTGAGTTCATGAGAGGAACTACATAAAAGGGAGTAGGCCAGTATGGTGGATCTTGCATGGCAATGAAAGTTGTGCCACCACCGATCGTTGAGGAGTTTGCGAATGTCTTTCCAGACGAGTTGTCGGGTCTGCCACCAAACAGAGAAGTCGAGTTCACTATTGAGTTGGTACCGGGAGCGGTACCGATATCTTCTAATGTGTATCGGCTGGCAAAGAATGAGCTAGAGGAGCTGAAGGTGCAGTTGCAAGAGTTGCAGGACAAAGATTTTATTAGGCCAAGTGCATCGCCATGGGGAGCCCCAGTTTTGTCTATGCCAAAGAAAGATGGAACAGTTCGCATGTGCATCGAATATATATCCCTTATTACAGTGACCATCAAGAATAAGTACCCTCTTCTGCGGATTGATGACTTGTTTGGCCAGCTGACAAGAGCATGGGTGTTTTCTAAGATTGATTTAAGATCGGGATACCATCAAGTGAAAGTGAGAAGCGAGGATATTCAGAAGACGGCTTTCTGGACTCGTTGTGGTCACTATGAGCTCTTGGTAATTCCCTTTGGTTTAACAAATGCGTCGGTTGTATTTATGAATTTAATGAACCGAATAGCCATGAGGAGCACGAGGAACATTTGAGAAAGGTGCTAGAAATATTGAGACATCATAAGTTATATGCTAGGATGAGCAAGTGCGAGTTTCTACTAGATCATGTCTCTTTCCTTAGGCATGTTATCTTAGGAGAAAGCATATCAGTTGATCGAGCTAAGATATCAGCAGTGGAGATGTGGCCGACCCGAACGACATCTCAGAGGTACGGAGTTTTCTAGGACTTGCCGAATATTACCGGAGGTTCGTAGAGAATTTTGTGAGGATCATAGAGCCTATGATAAGGTTGAACGACAAAGACTAGGAGTTTATTTGGACAGAGGAGTATCAAATGGCGTTTGATGAGTTGAAGAAGCGCCTGACTACAGCGCCAATTTTGACCATACCTACTGGACCAGAAGGATTTGTTATTTATAGCGAGGCTTTCAGAAAGGGATTAGGTTATGTCTTGATGCAGCACGAAAAGGTGGTAGCATATGGTCCTGGGCAGTTGAGGACCCATGAGAAGAACTACCCCACTCATGACTTGGAGCTTGCAGCGGTGATCTTGGCTTTGAAGTTTGGAGGCATTATATATACGAAGAGACTGTGGAGATTTATACGGATCATAAAAGCCTAAAGTATGTCTATACTCAGAAGGATCTAAACCTGAGACAGAGACAATGGCTCGAGTTGATGGAAGATTTTGACATTGAGCTGCAGTACCATCCGGGCATGGCGAATATAATAGCGAATGCGTCGAGTAGGAGACCGATGGTGTGCTTCTTGAAAACACCGAAGGAATTGATATATGATTTGGAGAAGCTGGGCATAAAGGTGGTTATGCTAGGAGAGATCGCAAAGTTGATGAACCTTCAAGTACAATCATTATTGGTGGAGAGGCAGCTCTGTCGACTGTTGTGAGATTTCATCGACTTCCACAAAGGACTGAGGCTGGATTGTAGACTGGGCTTAGAATATATGAAGATGGGACTTTGAGGTATCGGGATCACCTCTATGTTCCTAATAGAGAGCTTAGGCATGAGCTAATAACGGAGGCTCACAGTTCAGCATACTCTATTAATCCGGGAAGTACGAAGATGTACAGAGACTTGAGGCAGCATTACTGGTGGCACAGGATGAAGTGAGAGATAGCACAATTTATGGCGAAGTGCTTGGTGTGTCAGAAAGTTAAGGCCGAACATCAGAGATCGGCAGGACTACTTCAACAGCTTCCAATCCCGGAGTGGAAATGGGAGCACATCACCATGGACTTAATTACGGGTTTTTTGAGGAGTCCAGCTGGCCGAGATACAGTTTGAGTGATTGTGGATAGATTGACTAAGGAGGCACACTTCTTACCCTCTAGAGTTGGAAAATCTACAAAAGTTCAGAAAGAGATGTACATGAAAGAGATTATACGCCTATATGGAGTACCAGTCAACATAGTTTTTGGCAGAGATTCGAGATTCACATCACACTTTTGGAGAAGCATGCAGGAGAGCCTAAGAACTAGATTGAATTTTAGCACTTCATATCACCCGCTGACAGACAGACAGTCATAACGTACCATTCAGACATTGGAGGACATGTTGAGAGCGTGCATGCTTGACTTTGGAGGATCTTGGAAGGATCACTTATACTTGGTAGAGTTATGTTACAATAATAGTTACCAAGCAAGCATTCAGATGGCTCCTTTTAAAGCATTACATGAAAGGAAGTATCGATTGCCAGTATGTTGGTGTGATGTGGGCAAGAGACAAATACTTGGACCGGAGTTGGTGACTCACACGATAGAGAAGGTCAAGCAGATTCAAGGTCATCTTCGAGTAGCACAAGATAGGCAGAAGCAATGGGCAGATACTCACCGTAGACTCCTAGAGTTCAAGGAGGGAGATCACGAGTTCTTAAAGATCTCCCCTACTAGAGGAACCATCATATTTGGAGGTAGAGGGAAGCTTTGTCCGAGGTACATCGGATCGTTCGACGTATTAGAGCGTGTTGGCGAGGTTGCTTACAGACTAGCATTATCGCAGACCTTGAAGGGTGTCTATGATGTGTTCCATGTTTCATAGTTAAGAAGATATGTGGGGGATCCTAGCCATGTACTGGATCATTCAGAGATCACCGTGGGACCAAATTTGCGTTATGAGGAACAACCGGTTGAGATTCTCGACCGCAGGTTGAAGGTGCTAAAGGGGAAGACCATTCGACTAGTCAGTGTTGCTTGGAAGCATTATTCTCTAGGTGAATCGACTTAGGAGCGGAAGGATTCTATCTTAGAGAGTTTTCCCCACTTACGTGAGGCTTTAGGTATGACTTTACATACCGCATTATTGCTTCCTAGATCGTGTCATATTCTTAATTTCGATGACAAAATTTTTTAAGGCGGGTAGGTTGTAAACTCCCTCACCCAAAATAGGTATTTAGTGTGTATTTTATATCTATAGTATTTATTTTAGATTATTTAAAATCAATTAAAACTTATTTATTGCATAGGGACACTTTACGGTAGTTTGGACATTAGTAATATAGGACAACCCCAAAATCTACACCGCCTTCGTAGGAAGTAGCCTACACTAGAGACACTACTCGTAGAATTTTCGCATGCTACAAATTTCGATCATTCAATATTAGTGTAGCATTAGTTTACCAACCGTAGTTCTTTGTATTTACTATTTTAGGTTTTTTTTATATATAATTTATTTACTGTTATTTGCAACCCAAACTCTCTCCAATTAGCAACCAATAATTTCAATTGCCACTATGAGTCCCCTTATGCTCCATAATTCTTATAAATATCCAAGGTTCAATTAAAGATTTTAAACCCCACATTTCCAAATTAGGAAAATCTCCTAGTTTGTTGTATATTTCTATCTTTGGATCAAACCAAATCTTATGTGAATATTTTATGACAATACCCTAATTTAAATTTCAGCCCTTACCATATTAAGACTCCACAAAATTCTACACACATAATTTAAATATTAAATCAAATTCTAACCACCCACCTATTTGAACTACTTATATTTATCAACCCCCAAGACCTAATGCTAATAGTCAACCTCCCCCTCTCTTAAACCCATGACCAAGAATCCTCTCCCCCTCCCTTTCTTCTCTCTTTTCTATCTCCTTCCTTTCCCCTTTCAATCTTCCACAATCCGGCCACCTATACCCCCTTGGCCGACTCCCTCCTAGGCCGATCAAGGCACCAAGCAGGCCAGCTGCTTGCTGCTGTTGCTATAGTAGTAAAACCACTTCAAAACACCCTTAAAAATATATATTCTTCATCTATTAGAAGTTATCTAGCACTCCGTTAAGTGGTTCGAGGTTTGGAGTTCATTTGGGACTCCGTTTGGCCGTAGTTGCAATAGAGGTCCACGCCGTAATCGAATTTGTGTACGTTTTTCGACTTGGATCATTTTTCAATTTTTCTTTGTACAAATCTATGCATATATTCATATTAAATTTAGATAATTTCATAATTACCCCCATGCATAAGATTTATATTTTTTTACATGCAAAAACTATCCCAAAACCGATGCACAACCTTGACACGGACACGTGCACCAAGACTAATGGTAGCCCTTTGATGATTGCTATATTTAAATTATGAAAATAAATTCTAGAATTAATATATTTTAATAATTTAAAAAAATTGGCAATATTTAATTACTAGTAATATATTAGGGTGTAGCTACTTGCATGTGCAGCCAATGTAGAATTAATAACTAGATAATAACCTAATTAAACTAGAAAATTAGAGTCTAACTAGTGTAATAATTAATTGGTAGGTGTTCGAGACATTTCTGTAGAGAGCACCGGAGCAGACTTGTGGTGCTCACAGCTTGGCTTGGAAGACAATTACACCCTGCTTGATTGTATTATTTTGTTTACATATGCCTAGTTTTAGTTGATAGTGTGTGCACGCGTCTTAGAGTACCAGACTTACCGGTATATTGTAAAGGTACTTGGTATCTTCTAACCTGACACATGTTCAACATATTTCTGTCTGAGTGAGTGAGTGCATGGACTAGCGTGTCGACTGATCTTCAATATATGAGTTCGCGTCTTGGGTTAGTAGTTAGTGTTTGGTCTAGTTCCTAGATTTTATTTGACGTCGTTGTATTATGCCTGCACCACGTATACGGTTCGGTCGGTACATTGGAAGGGGAGTATTTACTAGCGAGCGTAAGGGACATTATTCTACTCCTTCTATATATGGTTTGCCCTGTATTTTGTCGAACATCTTATGGAACGACGGATCTTCTCTACCCCCGTTCATGCGCCACTAGAGATATCTCGAGTGCATATCACATAGATATTTTAGTTACCCTTTCTCTTTTTTACTGCTTTACTTTCATGCATGTCGATTTCTTGTGTACTTGTTATGTCCCTCTGAGGACCTGGCACCCTTTTAGATCCGGATGAGAACTTGTACCCGATGGACTACGGAGTTGGAGATTTTACTGACGAGTACCTTGAGGTGGAGCCACAGGAGTTCCTTGAGTGTCATGGATGATAGTTGCATGGTGTCGTGGGTGTCCTTATCTAGTTAGTGGACTCCCGGACTATTCATTATTGACTACTCATATTTTCTTTCAATATTCTTTCATACTTTATTATCGTGGATTGTTCTCTACTATACTTTATTTGGTAACTGGATTTTGAGGCATTATTTATTCATTTAGTTTCCTATTTTTGTGATATTAATGGATTAGACTATATTATTATCTGCCTATGATTTTATGTCTTAGTTATGTTTACAGCGTACTATGATTGGTTAGGTCCATTAAATTGGGTTCATATACTTGTTCTTATAGCTGGCATGTGTACGTATACCTGGTCTTACGTATTTTGGGACTAGGGCGTGACATACTCTTAGTCCCCACCCTCCAACTTCACATATGTCTCCTATATTTATTTATATAAATAGGTTTAGTTATCGTAGGTTAGGATTAATCTTTTTATTGACTACAACTAAGGTTAGATTTAAAATTATGTTTAGATATCGTAGGTTAAGTTTAGAGTTAAGATTTTTAGATATAATAGGTAACAATATTAAAATTAAGGTTAGATTTTTAGTGTAAACAAATATAGTTTAATTATAAAAAGAGTTTAATTAAATTTTATTGAAAATTTTTATAAACACCACTTACATATTCTTTTGCTGCCCGCTCATCTATGAGCTTTTCATCCTTCTTCCTTTTGTGCATCCGCTGGAAGATTGTGGGGAATTATACGGTCTTTGTGTCACCTCCGGTTCTGATGGCCTCCTTGCACTGTAAAAATTAAGTAATTAATTAATAAGAAAAAATAAAAATTACCAAAAAGCGATATAGTAAAAATTTATAATACTGACCATCCGTCGAAAATGCTCGATGGTCGGAATGGATCCACCAGTGTGGACACCACCCATAGCACGGTGCGCTCTCGCCTTCTCGCACTTGGCCTTATATGTCGGGGCCTCCATCTTCTCCTTCATCTTCTCCAAAACTCTGCCTTGAGCCACTCCTTGCGAAGATCCCCTGAATGTGATGCCAGCACCTTCTTGATCATTGATCATATCCCTGGAACTTTTGTTGGCGATTGTATTATAGCACTTTCGAATTGCAGCATCTCTATGATCCGGCCACCAGTACAACTTCTGCAAATTAGAAAAATATTTTATAGCATTTTAATCAATAAATTATATATTATTCTAAATAAAAATCTTATACATACCCGCAGTATATCCAGCCAAATAAATCGTCGATACAGCGGGACATCACTGAAGTTGATGTAAGGGCCATGAAAGTTCTTCCGCATGATGTCCCCCAGATCAGTGCCAGCATTGGTCGGGAAGAACCTGAAATAAGTAAACAATATACAATTAGAATAAAAAGGAATAAATAAATAAATGTATAAATTGACAATAAGTACTTACGTCTCTCCATCGGCCCACAGCTCGGGACGATCGATATTAGCTGGACGCTCTGCTAAAGTAGGGGGATCTGTAAATCCTGGATGACGAAAATATACTCTGTGGTCCACCAGAAGGCCTGGATATGGATTTGCTCCAGTAGGATCAACTAGTGGAGTAGCCGGTGTATAAGTAGTCGAAGTAGCCGCATAAGTAGCAGCAGGGATAGAAGCTGAGGGAAGCCCGGGAGATGGAGTAGCTCCCCCTACCGATGAACGAGTATATGGCGGGGATAAACCATCATCGGCATCTATGAACTCGTCCTTTGATGGCCGTGTATGAATTGCATCCAGAGTAGCTGAAGGATGCAGGAAAGAAGATCCTCTATGAAGCTGTCGTCGTGCTCATCCCTGTCCCCGTCCTGCCAAAGGTAATTTTGATAGTAAATAATGCATGGTGTTGTTGAACAAATAAAAATAGTGACATCAAGATATCATAAAAATGGATGGTGTGGTAAAACAAATAAATACTAGTATGATAATAAAATAAATAATAACCGTGTTATTAAATAAATAAATAAATAAATAATCTAAGCAAATGCATATGTGTGTATGTACTAATCTTCTTTATCTTCCGAATTGTCAATGTCTTCCGAATTATTTTTTGAATCTTCTTTATTTTTATCTTCATCTTCTACTTCTCCATTTTTATTTTCACTATCACCTCCTTCTTCCAATTCTTGTTCCTCATTCGATACCTCCATATCAGAGTCCTCCTCAATATGAGTTAAATCTTCTATGTCAATCTCTTCATTAACTCTATCATCCTCTATGGTAACATCAACCTTCATACCATCAACATTGGCCAAACTCATATATATAGGCTGAGTCATGACCACATCATCCTCCTGGTATGCTAGATCACCAATATTATATGCGTTTCTAGCTTTAGTTTTGTATACAAACTATCAATCCTTATCATTGCGTCATCGACTATGATAGCTCGTATAATATACTTAAACCATTTGACTAACCAATACAAATGGTTCAAAACCTACATATCTTTTTCCATATTTTATATCAAGAAACCCAAACTGGTTGTTAATTTTTTATCCTTGCTTGGGGGTTGTGTCGAACCAATCATATTTAAACAGCAGAATTTTTGTCTCATAAGAGTATTTCAGCTCCACGATATCTCTTAGTACACCGTAATAGTCAAATTATGGATCCTCATCGTAAACTGAACCCCTCACACATACTCCAGAATTCTTTGTATAATTAGCCTTCTCATCGACAAATGATAAATTAATAGGCTTATCAGTGGTTCTAAATTTGAAGCCATTGATGGTGTATCCATCCCAGCACTTTGCCCTCTTGCTTGGTCCGATAGCTAATGCTCGAAGTCGTTCGCTCTGTAACTCTGTATCAGGACAAAAAACTTAAAACATCACATATCATATAGACATTAGACAAAGATTGGTCGGAATGCTAAATTTGAATGCTTAATATTTATGATCTGTACATAATTATGGAACCACGATGGAAATTTTTTATCAACCTCTCTAACAAGATCATCATCTCTAATATTAGGTCTCTCCATTTTTACCTCAGCTCTAAAAGTACTATGATAATAAGGAGAATAGTTAGAGCACTTTTTTTCAAGCATATACAGAATTAAAATATATAGCAAAGATGTTTCGCTTACTTCTCAATATCTAGCATCTCCTCAAGGTTACTATTTAACAATATATACCAATGAGCGGCTTCAAACTCATCCTCTTTCAACCATCGTACTTTACTATCACTTGTAGGCTTGCCACCCACATTGAAGACAGTGTGTATTAAACTATTTGGTGCATAAACTCAACCGTCATCATTACTTGGGGCTCTATTACTATTTGTTCTAACATGAGTAACAAAGTAGATGGAGCAGAAGTTTAAAATCTCCTCAATAATATATGCTTCGCATATCGAAGCTTCTGTTGTTCAATTTATTCTTTAAGTGATGTAGATACCTATAGATAATGTATTGAATATTAGAATTATTTGAGTAAAGAAATTAATATTATAAACTAATTAATTTATACCTCTCAAATGGATACATCCATCGATAATGGACGGGAGCACCGACACGTCCTTCATATGCAAGATTTATCGGCAAATCCTCCATACTATCAAAAAACCAGGAAGGAGCACCCTTTCTAACTTGCACAATGTCAATACAAATATTTTTCTCAAGTTCTATTAAATATTGCACGGTCAACTTGCTTGAACACAAATCTCTAAAGAATATAGATAATTAGGCCAGCGGAGTCCATACATGATGAGACAACATCTCTCTCAGAGCAATAGGTAGTAACCTCTCCAGAAATACATGGCAATCATAACACTTCATCCATGTCAGCTTATGTTCGTTGAGATCGACACATCTTGCCTGATTTGATATGTATCCGTCAGAAAATCTCAACTTTGAAATCCAGTTGCATATTATCAATTTTTCTTCCCTACTCAATGTAAATGGCGCACTCAATGTAAATGGCGCTGGAGGCTTGACCCAATTACCGTTTGCACTTCCTTTTAGGTGCAAATCTGAACGCCCGTAAATAATTTCTAAGTCCTTTCTTGCTTTAAAATTGTCTTTCATTTTTCTCTTAATATCCATCACCGTCTTAAAGATGTTGTCGAATACATTCTTTCCGATATGCATAATATCAAGATTGTGTCTTATGAGATTGTCCTTCCAATAAGGTAAGTCCCAAATGATACTCCGCTTCGTACAATTATGTCTATGTCTGAACCCTTCAAAGTGAATGACCGATATCGGATCTTCCTTCACAGTCGGCAATCCATCTACCTATTTCCAAACTTTGAGCTAATAAAAGGAACTAGGAAGTAGGGAGTCCCAGTGAGCGAACATGCCTGCTTTTCCAAGATAGAGCAGAAGATTAATTTTGATACGAAAATCAAGACTGAAGTGTGCGAAGTTGTCGGTGACTCATAGGCAGTGGCTGGGTTAAGGGTGGAGGTGTAGAAATCTTTTCTCCCCTGTCAGTCTCAACAGGGGCGAAGATAGTTCCTGTTTACCTGCTCTAAGACTGTCTTTGTTCCTTCTCCACAGATGCGACGCAGGAAGGAACTGATGGTGACAATCACCAAAAAGCATAATTTTCTGCCATTCTGGAGACGGAATGCCTTACTCTTTCCCATACATATCGGACAAGACAAAGTACCATGAGTACTCAACCCCGATAATATTCCATATGCTGGAAAATTATTGATGGTCCATATGAGTGACTCTCTCATCTGAAAGTTTTTCTCCTTCGATATATCATATGTCTGAACGCAAAACTGCCACAATTATTTCAACTCATCCACCAACGACTGCAAGTAGATATTGATGTTCTTCTTTAGATTTTTTGGACTTGGTAAGATAAGTGTCAAGAACATGTAAGGAGTCTTCATGTACATCCACAGTGGTAGATTATAAAGAGTCAAAATACCGCCCAACAAGAGTACGCAAATCCCGACTGTCCGAAAGGAGTAAATCCATCAGAACATGGACCAAACAGAAATTCTTGGGCTCCACAGCAAATTCAGGATGACACCGATCAAAATGCTTTCATGCATCTCCATCGGAAGGATAATATAATTCTTCATCATCCATCTTTCGTTCCTTGCTATGCCAAGTCATTTATTCCGTTATATTTGCAGACATATACATCATCTACAACCTCTTTGTAATCAAAAAAACTGCATGCACTTGTAGGGATGCTACTTTATTCAGACATTTGACTTTCTTTTGTCCTGAATTGGCTTGTATCGGTCCGCATGACAGAAAATGTATCTATTTTTATCATTATTCTTCTTATAGTACAACATGCAACCATTTCGACAATAATCTATCTTTTCGTAGCCTAATCTGAGTTTCCATATCATCATCTTCGACTTGTAGAAGTTTTCAAGCAACTCATTTGATCCTTTTGGCAGCAACTCTCTAGAAAACTGAATTATCTGGTCATAGTATTTTCGTGGCAAGTTAAAATCAGACTTGAGGTTCAACAGCCCCATCACCACCTATATGACAGAATGGAATCAAAACCTGGATATAACGGAGTATCAGCATTCTTGAACAGATCATAAAATTTCTTCGCATCAGGATTCGGATCCTCTGGATCAAAACTTGGACCGGCCGCATCAAATACCAACTCACGCGCCAGATTTTGCGGTCAATATTCAAAGTTATCTCTGAGAGTGGACTCTTCTACCTCTGTATTGAAGGAGGAATTATATTGAGGAGTCAAAGATTCCCCTATCATTCAATTTCATATATAAACTAATCGACAAGGGTGACTACTATTTCATTCATTAATTCAAGCAACCGTCTTTGTCTCATATTCATCTCCTTCTGTGTGAAGACATACTTGAGTCTTTTGTGTTTAGTATAGATCTCCACTCATTTCCCATTTAAATAATGTCTCCATAGTTTCAGGAAAAAAATAATGGCTGTAAGCTCCAAGTCATGAGTTGGATAATTCTTCTCGTGTACTCTCAAATATCTAGATGCATACGCAATCACCTTGCCATGCTGCATCAATACGCATCCCAATCCCTTCCCCGATGCGTCGCTGTAAATCACGTAACCTCCTGATCCTAATGGAATAGTCAACACTGGTGCTGGGGTCAGTCACTTTTTTAATTCCACAAAAGCGGCTGGACACTCATCTGTCCATATGAACTCACTATCCTTGAGAAATTTTCCATGAACTATCGATAATATTCCGCAAGTTCAAGGAAACTCCTCACCTGTGATGTTGATGTAGGAACGGACCATGTTTCAACTACCGAGATTTTCTCTGGATCTACAGAAATACCATCTCTAGTGACGACATGCCCAAGAAAAGAGACCTTATTCAAGAAAAACTTATATTTTCTGAGTTTCGCGTACAATCGCTCTTTCCTCAAGGTTTCTAAGACAATCCGCAGGTGCTTCTTATGCTCCTCGTGGCTCTTCGAATATATAAGGATGTCAACTATGAAGACAACCATGAACTGGTCTAAATACTGATGGAAGACTCGATTCATCAAGTCCACAAAGACAGCTGGAGCATTGGTCAATCCAAAGGGCATGACCAGAAACTTGTAGTATACATATCTCATCCTGAATGCGGTCTTCGGAATGTCCTGATTCTGTACCTTCACTTGGTGATATCCCAATCTCAAGTCTATCTTTGAGAATACCCTGGCTCTAGTAAGATGGTCAAATAAGTCATCAATACGCGATAGAGGGTACTTATTCTTCACAGTCACAGCATTCAAGGCCCTGTAGTCAATGCACATGTGCACTGACCCATCCTTCTTGGGTAAAAATAATACTGGAGCTCCCCAGGGTGATGCACTCGGTGGAATGAAGTATTTCTCCTATAACTCTTTCAACTGCACCTTCAGCTCATCCGTCTCCTTCTTTGCCAGTCTATAAACATGCGACGCTATATGTGCTACTCCTAGGGTCAACTCAATCGAGAATTCTACCTTCCTATCCGGAGGTAGCCCTGGCAAATTTTCAGGAAAGATGTCTTGGAACTCTAAAATAATAGGGTAATAAATGATGTCGTTCAATGCCATCTGAGTACCATCATGGATCTTAGTGGATCCTCATACAAACTCGAGCTCTGGCTGGCCTGGTACTCTAAAGAGGATGCTTCCTCCGTAGCTATCGAAGAAAGCATGATACTTTCTTAGCCAGTCCATCCTAAGAACAATATCAAAGTTCAGCATGGGAAAGACTATGAGTCGAGCCTTTATCTCTCTTCCATGAATCACTACAGAACAAGATCTACAAATACGGCTAACAGGTACAACTCCTCCCCCAGTAAGAATTCTAACACAACTAGGCAAAGCTGTAGTGGCAATATTATGCATGGAAATAAAACTAGAGGATATGAACGAGTATGTGGCTCCTGTATCAAATAATGTCACACCAGGAAAAGCAGAAACAAGGGTGATACCTGTTATAACATCATTCTCCTGCTTTGTGTCATCCATCTCCATAGCAAAAGCTTGTCCAAACCTTTAAGGAGGTCCCTGTGGCCCGGCCCTCGCAAACTGGTCCTCCTAAGTAGGTAGCGATGGTCCTCGTTGGAATCCTCCACCTATTAAAGGTTGAGGTACTCCCGCTTCTGGTGCTCCTGGCCTTGTCATCTGTTGATCTAGTCACGGTACTGGAAGTGTTGGCCTCTGCATCGGCTATGAAAGTTCTAAGGTCTGCTGCTCCGGACAATCTCTGGCCATATGTGGTCCAAACCCACATCTCAGACACTGTCCCAAGCGAGTCTGACAATCTCTCTGAATATGTCCTAACTTTCCATAGTGATGGAAAAGGGGATTCTCTCGGGACTGATAAGGTCCCGCTCTCTGCTGATATTGCAGATGTACCAAGGGACGTCTAATGGGTCCGCCCTAGGGCACTCTAGCGGGTATTGCTGCTGGTGTGGGGCATCTTTTCATCTGATGTGCCTCCTTCAGAAGGAGATTCTTACTGCTTGCTTCTTCCAAAATTGTTGCCTGGGATAACCTCGACTGTGTAGTAGTATACCACCTTATATCCGGTGATAACCTATTTTGGAATCTCTTGGCTCTCTCCAGCTCTGTAGGAATCAACATCTCACCAAAATGACTCAGTCTGCTGAACTCTACGTCGTACTGATCCACCGTCATATTCCCCTATTTAAGATAAAGGAACTGGTTGTAGAGTACATCTCGAACATTGGTGGAGAAAAATCTCTCGTTGAAGAGTTCACAGAACTCCTCCTACGTCTGGTCGATGCCATATTGCCTCTGCTCGCCTTCCACCAGTGGTGAGCATTGTCCTCAAGAAAAAGGTCTACTTCTGTCATCCATAGGTCCACTGGTAACTGTGATGCCTTCAGTAACTTCTCGGTGCTGATGAACCACTCGGAGACCTCCAGCGGAGTCTCCGTACCTCTGAAGTACTTTGGGTTTATCTGCGTGAAACCCTTGACATTGCCCTCATAAGGTCGTGGTGCTGGGGCTGGTGCTAGTACAGGGGCTGGTGGTCTTTCCATTGCAGCTATAAGAGCCTATCTCAGCAGCTCATTATGCTTCCACTGAGCCTGCATCATGGTCTGCATGAACTGGGTTGAGGTAACGTTCCTGTCAGTTTGCGAAAACTATGGATGGGCACGAAAGGTATCTGTGAGACAAACTGAGGTAAAAATTAGGGTGGTGGTAGTGGCATAATCCCATCTAGGGGATTTGTATTCTGCTGCGGTTGATGCCCCACCGGAGGTACTAGAGTCTGAGTGTTCATCTGAACTGATGGGGGTGTCTGGCCTACTAGCGGTAGTTGTTTCGATAGTAGTCGTGTATTCGGGGACACAATCGAGGAATGTGGTACTCTAGATTCCAACTGAGTTGTTGAGTCACCAGCTATGATGGTGAGGTGAGCAACATGTCCATTAGGAGGATTCATCTTGCTGGACATGAAAATAACGACAATGTTAGAACAAGTTCAAGATAGATGCAGTTCAAGCAGTCAAAGGGAGTACGAAATTAGAATTCAAAGAAGGTGATTAAGTAGGTGGATGAGATCCTATATTCTAATCCTATTTGCTGGCTTTCTCGGTACAATAATATAACCGAGATAATATACTCTTCGACATGTATGGGGCACCACAAAAATATGTCACGCCCTAATCCCATAATACGTAGGACTAGGAATACGTAGCATGCCGGCCATATGTATATGACACTCCAATATGTTAGAAAAATCATAACACACGTGCATATTATATATGAATAAATAATTCACAAGTGGTAAATATACTGTTAACACAAGTCACATGCATCTATATCTCATCAACAACATAGTAAAGAATATCAAAATAAATAACTAAAAGTCTCAAGTATGAAGTAGTAAAAGAAATAATAGTCAGGTGGAGACAAATCCACTACCCATCGACTAAATCAAAACTAAAATGATAGAGGAGATTAGAACCCCAATATGAAATAATGTTAGATAAAAGAAACTACAACTAAGATATCCATCAACAATAAAGTAATCACTGGTACTCTGAAGGTAAGACCTCATCAATAGTTAATGATGCGTCAGGCTCGGGGACGTACTCCTAAGGATAATCCTGATCGTCTATACCTGGAAAGAGACCAGGTCTTCATAGGGACGTAACAAGATACAGAAAACAATATGCTATAATATACTGAAAGTAAACATCCATCATGGTCACCTAACCAGTCTATATGATATGCAAATTAAGAACAACTTCCCACGTATGGACTATCTGGCTGAAATAATAGGATGAGTGTAGATCTCTCGGAGATCCAGGGACCACGTGCATAACGACACGGACGTCAGAGGCCGCCAAGTAAATATAGGGTCATAAACCTCGCATCTCCAGCAGAGCATACGGGTGAATAAAGAAAAGTGTAAAGGAGTCGCATACGCTTACTTATTATTCTCCCCACCCAATGCTACTAATGTGTCTCATCCATAATACGCAACACCTCTAGTAACTGATAAGTCCGCTAAAAATTGATATTTCTGTTAGCAGTTACTCCTTAACCGTCGTATGACCTTTAGGTACAGGTGGCCAACCTATCATGCAAGTCCATATCCTACATGAGACTCACAATCGTGTAACAAATGTGTCACGGCTAATAAAACATAATGATGCCTCAACTCATGAGGTGGTCTCATAAAACTAGGTTAACATGTATAATATAATAAAGGACAAAAGGTGACGCAACCGTCGTTTGCACCCAAGTCTTTCTTGGATGCACAATTTTATATATATCAAAATAAATAAAAATAAACAACAGAAGATAAATATGCAGCAAAGGAATGTAACTAAACAGTACTATGATAAGGTATACTTTCCTGACAAAAAATATGTGTAATGTAGATGTCCAGACGATGATCCCAATGAATCGTAAAGTATGGGCTCTGAATGAACATCTTCAGATGCTAAAATAAACATCACCAACATCTCCAAAATCAGTGAGATAGTCAGAAAACTCTACCATTTTGTCAAATTTGGACATAGGGATGAAACGATAATTTTGGGTCAAAGCGGGGTCCAAGGGTGGCCCACTTTGCACCGAAATGGGTATCAGGGGTAAATATCTCTAAATTGGACAAATTATAAGTCAAACAAATCATAAACAATGATACAAACTCAACGGTATATCCAATTTTGGATTCCGGTGAGATGATCACCAATTCGTCCTTCAAGTCAAACCGTGGGGCCCGCGAATACGCATCTCGGTCAACTATCTTGGAATCACGTAAAACTTGGGTCACAGGACCATCATTATACCATGAATCTAATGACGTAAGTTTTGTCGCATTCCGACGAACTTGCACCAACTAATGGAGAAATTTGTAAAATATCGATACGAGAACTTTTTACGGATACGGGTTGATTCTGACGCGTACACACGTCCGAATCAACTTCCGTGAAAGTCCGCACATCAGGATATACCATACGCTCCATTCGGAATAATTGGCACGTAACCTGGTGGTCCTGTTTATCGAGATGCACTCTGTATCACAAGTTACCTATGTTCTTGAAACAAGTTTTTCATTATTTTTAACAGAGTTTTTAACACAGTTTTAATGATCAAGAATACGCAACCAATAGGTCGTTTTAATCCTGGTTATATGGATTTTAGGTCTGTGAAGTTATTTTCGATTGGATGAAAGGGATTAAGAAGGTATAAGGCTTCCAAGGTGGGTGTTTCGAGTTAAGTTTCTAGTGCACACACTTATGTGTTTTCGTTATTTTTCTTAACTTTTACGCACGATTTACATTTATCTGAACGATTTGTGTTACCAGGAAATCTACATACTCGTGAACTAGATCTATTAGTCTATCTATATAATTTTATTAATCAAAAATTGATCTTAAATGGAGGGAGAAATTGAATGCCAAACGTGGGTACCTGGATTGCGGTCGCTGATGAGATAACAGGAGTTCCTCTATTCTCGGTTGCCGCAGCAGTTATCCGACGGCGTCTAAATGAGTAGGTGGTCTTGGGAAGGATCGATGAGGCTCTGGGGATCGAGGGTTAGGTTTTCGGTTTAAGGATATATATATATATATATATATATATATATATATATAACGAAAGAAAGAAGGCGCACGGGTCGGGTTCGTTCGTGAACCGCCGGTGAGGGAAAAACTTTTGTTACTGCTGTGTTTGCTTAGTTATTTAGGTGATTTTTTTTCTTGTTATTATTATTATTTTTCTTTTCTTTTCTTATCCCTTTGTCTTGTTATTATATATACACATATATATTTTCTTAACTAATTAATTTATTTTATTTTATTTTTATTATGACTATCATCATTATTAATATTATTAGTATTATTCCTAGGAAAATTATTATTATTATTATTATTATTATTATTATTATTATTATTATTATTTATATCTTTATTATTATTCATGAAAGCTATTATTACGTATTTTTAAAATTTAACATCTAATATATTATTAATCTACTACTAGGCTACCCTCATGTACTGCCATACGTATAAAACCAAGTATTTATATTTTAATTATTAATTAAAAAATTTAGGGTGGTTACAAGACAACATGACATCCCAGTTAGTATCATATTAGATCGAACCACTTGGTTCACTTTAAATTTTTGGAAGAACTTGCACCAGAGTTTGGCACCAAGTTGAGATTCAGTACCGCCTGACGGGCAATTAGAGAGAACCATCCAGGCCTTGGAAGATATGCTTCGAGCTTATACTTTGGATTTTGGAGGGTCTTGGGAAGATCATATTCATCTCGTTGAGTTCTAATACAATAACAGTTATCAAGAAGTATTCAGATGGCATCATTCGAAGCGTTATATGGGAGAAAGTGTAGATCACCAATAGCATGGAATGATATAGGTGAGCGAAAGATTTTAGACCCAGAGATGAACACTTAGATAGTAGAAGTTGTTAAGCACATCAGAGATCGACTTCGGGTTGTGCAAGATAGGCATCGATATTGGGCAGATCAGTATCGTGCCCAGGTCCCACAGGGAGGCCGTTCGTCCTAGCTTGATCCCTACGGAACCGATCGTCCTCGCTTGGGGGCAATGCCGTACAAGCCTAAAGTGTGCTTTCACAAGGACAAAGCTTTGAACAAGGGAAAGTAAGACACACAAGACAGGAGCAGCGGCACATATGTTGCAGAAAAGTAAAGAACACAATGGTATATAAAAATAAGCTCTTTATTGATAATCAAGATGTGTTATAAGCGGCGATTGGCCGAGATTATAGTTCACTCAAGCTCTCTTTCTCTCAATTATAATAACACCGTTCCATACATTATGTCCCTCTATACAAAAGCGGCTCAAAGCAATCTCGATACGGCTCAAGGCATCGACTCTAGATTTTTGGGTCCCTGGAATGAGGCATGGCTATCGCTTTCTCGGACGATCCAGCACCTAAGAACAAGCAAACTGTTGGTGGGTCATCACTTTGGATAAAGTACTGGTGAGTCTAAAATCAACGAACAGAAGCAACACCCCCCGAAACTCACACTAATTAAGCATGTGGAAAAATATTACATTAGTTACATGCAGCACAGGAACGGAGTCATATTACTTCTTTTCGAAAACAAGTTTGAAATCAGAGTTCATGTTCGATATAAAGGCAAGCAGGCAAGACAAGCAGTTCATATACGATATACAAGATTCATTTACTATCTCTGGTGCGCAGTGTGTCTCATGAATCATAAGCATTTCTTTAAGGACTATAGCAAGAATTTAGTAGACTATCTTCTTAGCATCTCTCTCTTAGTATCTCTATCTTTCTCTTATTATCTGTTACATCTTATCGTGTGAACGAGATAGAAGCATATACGAAAAATAGACTTCTCTTATGCAAGCATTTAATACAGAAGAGCATGTTCGATAGCATGCTTATCACTTATTCAGTGATTCTTACCCTTTTGCCGAACGGTTATTCCTGCAGCAGACATACAAGTTAGTAACAATTTACAGAAATATATATGTATAAGGTTCTCCCTTTATCTGTTCGTCTCTGCATCAAACAGTTAGGTATGAAAGAAGGCTGAATCCTAGCATGCGACCTAACTATATGATGGTCCATGAGTCTTCTTCCTCAAGATTAGAAGCGGTGCTATCACGGCCAGCACTACATTATGTATACTAGCTCGTATACATAGCTGCTTTGACATGTGAACCAGCTATCTAATAGACATGAATACCCCCTGATCGCGAGGACTTCTTTGACTCAGGTATTCCTTTAATCCCCCTAGGGCGAACGGTCCCCAGCGCCCCGAAAAATAGTTTGTGCGATTTTTCCTTTTGCACAAGTTGTCTAAGACCAATGCATGAATGCAACTCTATCAGATAAACTCTATATGGATGCAGTAGTTCATTAACAAGCATATATTTAATCTCTTCTCTCTGTGTCTGTGTCTCTGTCTCTGTGCGGACAGGCCGCCATTTCTATCTCTTATGCAGACTGGCTGCCATTTCTCTGATACCGTTTAAGCATTTCGATAACTTCTATGGAAATATATAACAATATCTATTTAAGTAAGAAAGCATGGAATCAGTTCTCTATCTCTTTAGCTAAGCATGCAGTTCTACTCTTTCTTTAGCATATACAATGGAAACATATGAACATCTATTTCTCTTGTCTATTACCATGGCAACGGTTCATTCGATAGCAGTATCCGTGTAGCTAAGCATACAATAATTCTATCTTTTTTTAGCATGGCAATGGTTCTACCTCTATTTCTTTTTAGACAAGCATTAAAGTTCTCAAGTTAGACAAGCAAGTTCGTTTCAAAGACAAGCTATACGAGTTCTCTTATTAGCTTGCAGAGGCAGGTTCTATCATTCTTCTTATGAAACTATTTTCTTAGAATAAGCATTCAAAAACTCAGATTCATTATTAAGGCATGCAAGAATCAGAGAATGAAGTTTCTGCCCACTCATCTAGATCAATCGTCTTGTGTTTCGATCAGGAGCTCTCCGAGAAGGCTTTCGCTCGAGCCAGCAAAACGATATCTCTTGTACATAGTACCTACGTGGAGCGGGGCACTACATACTTATCCACCAATAAAGTGTTTCACCCTCGAAACTTCAAAGAAAAACTTTTGATATCCAGAGCAGTGATAGTCCTCATCCCTCACCATCCTCAATCGAAAAATCTAGCAATAAAAAATGATTACTCAGGCAGACAGAAATCAGAAGCCAAAACTCTCAAACGATAAATCAAATCCAGAAAACTTTTTTCTAGCATCTTTAAGAATATCTATGGACTTATTGTATGGAACGTTCATTGCATCACAACATCTTGGACATCTCTGAGTCGAAGGCAACAGAATGGGCAAAGAATCGAGTAGCTCTGATACTATTATGTCATGCTCTGGACTAGCAGGGGGGCATTCATTCTCGCTTGGTCCCTACAAAATCGATCGTCCACGCTTGGGCGCGATACCGTGCAAGGCTAAAGTGCGCTTGCTGTAAACCCCCTCAACCAATTCAGGGTTAATTTGAATTAAATCAAGAGACTAGGATTAATTTGGTATTAATTAGGATTAATGTGTGTCAAATATACGTCTTAATATACCTTGACGTTGCTTCGAAGTTGGAACACCACACCAGTAGTTATCTTCCACCCAAGGTCACGAACATCTCTTAGACATGCCAGACTACCCCCCTCTGACCATTGTGCAACCTTAGATACTCGTCATTGCGTCTGACCTTAGCTTAACAATGCATAAATGTGCACCTTGCACATTAATTCTTTAATTTAATTAAGTTGAGGCCAAGTTCACTATAAACAGGACTGGACCAAGCCCGTGTACACCCTTAAACATGGACCAGCCCCACCCCAACAAGGCAGGACAGGCCCAAGTCCCGAGGCCAGCCCACAAACTCTATCACCATATAAATAGACATTCTTCTCATTAGAAACCCTAAAACCCCTTTCTTTTTACTGCCTTAAGGAAACCCTAGCCGACTAATCAAAAACGAGCCCTCACCCCCTCCGACTTCACAACCACCACACCACCACCTAAAGCTGCCACTTCCACTGCCCGAACGCAGCCTCACACCGCCAGTACTTCCCTCAGGTCACCGGACCACCACCCTAACCGCCTGCAACCACCACATCGATCCCACATAAAAACCCGACCCCCCCCCGTTCAAAACTCGATAGCCCCGGTTCACGGCAACCCCCTCCGACACCCTCGATCACCCCTGCCAGGCGGAGCGCCACCTTCCTCCGTGGCTGACAGACACCCCCGCGCCACCTCGACCCACCAACCGTCGCTACTCAGAGCTGTTGTTGCTACTGCGGCTACTGAAGTTGTTGTTCCAGCCGCTGTCGCCGCTGCCTTGCCCACCGGCCATCGCCGAAGCCCCCACTCGACGGAGGACGACCAGACAGTGTGGATACCCTCGCCCAGTCTACTAGGTACTCGCTCTATATTCCTCCCTTTTTGTATCGTATCCATAAATGTTCGTAGTGTCGTCATGTCGAGAGCCGTAGTCTTGGACACGGCCTAGTTAACCCGAAACTATATATATGAAAGCATGATAACCTGCAAGAATTAATATTTACGAAATGACTAACCTTTTCCTTAATCATGAGACCTGTTGTTAGAGACATGAGATTCATCGATAAAACTTAGACCTCGCTATGTATGCTTAATATGGGAAATAAGGATCAGTGATTATACTAGACGTAATGTAGTTTCGTAACTGATAATATAGAAAGTATTGTCTCAAGACACACGTTGACAAGGACAGAACACGTGTACATCCTAGCTACGTGCACACGTGACACTGTCTTCGATCAATCGTGAACTTGTGACAGTTCCTAAGAGCAACGTAGTGTCTGCATATTGTCTTAGTGTCTTATGTTAGATTGCTATATTGTGTGTTTAGGACCATTGGATCAACCGGGAGACACCGCAGGAGCAGGCTATTGGCATTCACAGCTTGAGGACTTAGGCAAGATACCTTGTCATATTACTGTTTAAATTAAATGTTGCACATGTTGTATGATAGCTTATTGTTTTATTTTATATGACTGTGCGCGTCCGAGATAGACTCGGGTGCAGTAGACGGATACGTCGATGATTAGTATACTTGACTTAGTCCTTAGCAGACTCACCTCGTTGGAGGATACCCTGTTATCTTCTGAGACCTGACACTCGGACACGTTCACTGAGACATATTCATATTGGGATACGGGTTCGCGTACTCGACTAGCTATCGGTACGTGTGACTTGCATCACGGTTAGTACGTAACTCAGGGTTATTTTTATTCATAGAGACTGGCATATAGATACGTGGTATGCACGTCGAGTATTCGACTTGTGTGTCTACATGGGGCGGGAGAGGAAAACTAGTAGGCGTATGGGCTACACCCATTGGAATTCGTAGTATCTGGAGGAGCCACGGATCCAATGACTCCCTTTATGCAGATTTCCCGTTCTTCGGAGCGGTATGGACGTATATATATTTGCATATTTCCCGTTCTTCGGAGCGGTATGGACGTTATATACTTGCAGATTCCCCGTTCTTCGGAGCGGTATGGACGTTATGCCTACACCTACCCATACGTGCCAATGTTGTCCTCACATTGCATTCACTTAGATAGTTAGCACACCCTTTATTGTATTTACTTTATTCAGTATTTATATATGGCATGTTTCTATGTATATTGTTATGTCCCTCTGAGGACCTGGTACCTTTGCAGATTTGGACGTGGCTTACTACCCCACAGTGTACGGGCCAGGACAGGAGACGAGGTTCGCTACCACAGAGGAGTTAGAGGTGCAGCCGTAAGAGTTTCCGTGATCACTTGGCAGGCCTTCTGCCTAGGGTTGGGTACATCATTATCTAGTCAGCCGATGCCCCAGTCATTATCTTTTATCTATCCTTTCAGTATTTTATTTCGTCATAGTAGTGGGTTTGTCCCCACCAGACATTCTTGGTTGTACTATAATATTTTGAGACTGGCGTTTATCTTCCAGCATTTATTATTTGTACTCTCTTGCTAATTATATTGTGAATGAGATTAGATTACCTGCTGTTAATTTATATAGGACATGCTAGTATTTAGGACAGCGTAGCACTCTTCGTTAGGAACCATTAAATTGGGATATCCTCGGAGACGTGACAGCTAGCTATTGCCACATGGCCTAGTTCCATATATTTTGGGACTGGGGCATGACATGGTTTTAGTGGTGGCCCATGTAGGTCAGACATTATCGTTGAGGTATGGTAACATGCCCAGCGAGCCTGCAATAGGATAGAAATTACTAGGTCTCATCCACTTTGATTTTGTCTTTGACTTCCTTCGTATTGCTTCTAGATATCTGCATCCTGTTTGTTTGATTCCGTACTCTTTTAATGAAGTCCTCTCTCTTGCAGCAAGATGAACTTGCATAGTGGACGAGGAGCACCCAGTACCGTGGTGCCAACCAACACCACCCAGAGAGAGGAGATACCCAAGGGACTACCTGGAGGACAGCCACCGCTACAGGCCCCGCTGATACATTGGCACGAGACTTCTCAGGGCGATCCTACACCACAGAACGAGGGAAAGACTTCCCAGACAATCCCCACGCAGCATTGTGAGGGCCAGACTTCAGGAGCTACACCGATGCCGTAGACCGAGAGGCCGACATCTGAGAAGACACCTACCGCACAGCCAGAGGTTCCATTACCACCACCTCCACCTTATCCACCCCAGATGCCACCATCAGATGGACAGCTACAGATGCTACAGTTCTTCCAAACTATGATGCCAGCACAGTGGCATCAGACAGAGACATTGAGATAGAGCTTGATGGCAGTACTAGAGAGGACACCTGTCACAACACCAGTACCAGCACCCCCACCAGCCCAGACAGGTGGCACTGTAAGATGGTTCCAACAGATGGGACCAGATACTTTCTCAGGCAACGAGACTGTAGAGCAGATCTCCGATTGGGTCGCCAACACGGAGATGCTACTAGAGGCTTCACAACTGTATCCAGACCTTTGGATGACTCGTGAGGGCCCAACTAAAGGGCAACGCCCATCACTGGTGGGATTCTATTAAGCATAGTGTAGGCAAGAACCAGACATGGAAGCAGTTCTTAGAATACTTCAATACGAAGTATTTTCCAGCCATAGTTAGGAATGCCTTGTACTCCCAGTTTCTACATCTAGAACAAGAGAATATGACTGTTGACGCATATGATGCGGAGTTTAGCAGACTTAGCATATTTGGTGCCGTCCTGATACCCAATGATCTAGAGAAAGCCCAGAGATTCCATCTCGGCTTCAATTTTGAGCTACAGAGGTATACCACCACACTGGCAAGGATTTCTTATGAGGAGGTTCTTGCAGAGGCGAGGGTCCAGGAGGCCATTGGCAGAGGAGCAAGACATTCCAATACGACTACCCCAGCCAGAGCCCAGCCCGGAGCAGGAGGACGGATCTGCCGTCCCGGAGTGCAGACACAGCAGAGGATAGCACCATACCAGCAAAATAAGCTTTCATCTTGCAACTACTGTGGTAAGAGAGGACATTAACAGAAGGACTACCGAAAGAGACTAGGAATATGCATGATTTGTGAAGCAAGCCAGCACTATGCCCGAGATTGCCCACAGCGCAGAGACATAGCACCACAGACCGGACAGAGGCCAGCAGCACCAGCTCCGAGGATACTACCCCCGCCAGGAGGACAGCGTCCACCAGCACCTGGAGGATTTCAGAGGGGACCACCCTTGGTCCCACAGCAGGCACAGTTCGATCGAGCCCGACAATAGACTGGAGGACAGAGACAGGGACAGGCCTTTGCATTAGCAGCTACTGAGGAGAAAACAGAAGGGGAAGCTATCACAGGTACCATTTTAGTTGCATTATTACCTGCGATTGCATTGTTTGATTCTGGTGCTACGTTATCATTTATATCTAGTAGATTCGTAGCAATGCATAGAGTAGCTACTTTCCCCTTACCTAAGAGTTGGAAGATTCTTACCGGAGGAGGTATCGTGACGGTTACCAGCACTATTAGAACGTGTTCGATAGTCGTATGTGGAAGAGAGATGAGAGCATGATTCTTGGTATTACTCATGCCATACTTTGATGTGGTACTAGGCATGGACTGGTTAAGCCAGTATAATGTCATACTGGACTGTCGGAAGGATAGCGTCACTTTTAGACCGCCAGATCAGCCAGAGTTCGAGTACATGCGAGGGACCGTCGAGCAAGGAGTAGGACAGATAGCTGGAACCTACATGGCTATGGAGATTGCACCCCCACCAATAGTTGCAGAATTCGAGGATGTGTTTTCTGAAGAATTGCCAGGCTTACCGCCAGATAGAGACGTAGAGTTTACTATTGAGCTAGTACCCGGAGCAGCACCGGTATCTTCTAATGTATAACGATTGACGAAGAAGGAGCTAGATGAGCTGAAGCTATAATTAGAGGAGTTGCAGAGCAAGGGATTTATCCGTCCTAGTGCATCACCCTGGGGAGCACCAGTGTTGTTTGTACCTAAGAAGGATGGAACAGTACGTATGTGCATTTATTACAGAGCCCTTAACGCTTTGACTATCAAGAAAAAGTACCCCCTGCCATGAATTGATGATTTATTCGGCCAGCTGACATGAGCAGTGGTGTTCACAAAGATTGACTTGAGATCGGGTTATCATCAAGTGAAGGTGCGAAGAGAAGACATTCAAAAGATAGCATTCAGGGCTCGGTATGGTCACTACGAGTTCTTAGTGATGCCTTTTGGACTGACGAATGCGCCTGCTGTATTTATGACTTGATGAACAGAGTATTCCACCAATACTTAGACCGGTTCATGGAAGTCTTCATCGACGACATCTTGGTGTATTCGAAGAGCCACGAGGAGCACGAAGAGCATTTGAGACTAGTGTTAGAGACCCTGAGGAGAGAGAGGATTTATGCCAAACTGAGCAAGTGTGAGTTTCTTCTGGATCGTGTTGCTTTCCTCGGACACGTTATCTCAGGAGATGGCATCTCAGTAGATCCGACAAAATTTCATCGGTGGAGACATGGCCAACCCCTACCAATGTCTCAGAGGTAAGGAGTTTCCTAGGACTTGTCGGATATTACCGAAGGTTTGTAGAGAACTTCGCAAAGATTGTAGAGCCGATGACCCGCTTGACCCGTAAGGAGCAGGAGTTTACTTGGACAGAGGAGTGTCAGAAGGCATTCGATGAGCTGAAGAAGTGTTTGACTATGGCACCTATCTTGACCATACCATCTGGACCCGGAGGATTCGTGATCTATAGCGATGCATCCGGGAAAGGATTAGGATGTGTCTTGATGCAGCATGGAAAGGTTATGACTTATGCCTCTAGGCAGTTGAGGACCCATAAAAAGAACTATCCCACTCACGACTTAGAGCTTGCAGCCGTGATCTTTACTCTGAAACTTTGGAGACACTACCTATATGGAGAAAGAGTAGAGATATTCACTGACCACAAAAGCCTACAGTATGTCTACACGCAGAAGGATCTGAATCAGAGACAGAGACGTTGGCTCCAGGTGATGACAGACTTCAAAATTGAGCTACAGTACATCCAGGAAAGGCCAACGTAGTAGCTGACACATTGAGCAGAAGACCTATGACATTCTTCTTAACTACCCAACAACATCTGTTGAGAGATCTAGAGCAGATGGGTATAGAAGTTGTTATGCCCGGAGTAGACGAACAGTTGTCGAGTCTCCAGTTGCAATCAACATTAGTGGAGAGAATCAAGGCTGTTTTGCCGATATATGCCAGATTTCAGAGGCTTAGACAAAGGACAGAGGCTGGAATACAGACAAGACTGTGTATACATGAAGACGGAACCTTGAGATATGGAGATCGTCTCTATGTTCCAAATGGAGAACTTCGTCAGGAGTTGATGTCAGAAGCACACAGTTCAACTTATTCTATTCATCCAGGTGGCACAAAGATGTACAGAGACTTAAGGCAGTACTACTGGTGGCATAGAATAAAGAGAGAGAGAGAGAGCACGCTTTGTGGCGAAGTGCCTGGTGTGTCAGCAAGTCAAAGGTGAACATCAGAGATCTGCAGGATTACTTCAACCGCTTCCGATACCGGAATGGAAATGGGAGCACATCACTATGGACTTTGTTACGGGCTTTTCGAGGAGTCCTAGTGGTCGCAATATAGTATGGGTAATCGTAGATAAACTCACTAAGTCCGCCCACTTTTTACCCTTCAGAGTTGGACAATCTACAGAGGTCTTAGCAGAGATGTACATGAGAGAGATTATGCGACTGCATGGAGTGCCAGTTAGCATCGTGTCTGACAGGGATACGAGGTTTACATCCTATTTTTGGCGGAGTATGCAAGAGAGTCTCGGTACCCGCCTGAAGTTCAGCACATCATATCATCCACAAACAGATGGCCAGTCAGAGCGCACCATTCAGACATTTGAAGACATGTTAAGAGCGTGCATGCTAGATTTTGGAGGATCATAGGAGGACCACTTGCACTTGGTCGAGTTTTCCTACAACAACAGCTATCAGGCGAGCATCCATATGGCTCCTATGAAGCGTTGTATGGAAGGAAGTGTCGTTCCCCAATATGCTGGAGCGATATAGGCGAGCGACAGATTCTTGGTCCAGAATTGGTTGTTCGTACAGTAGAGAAGGTAAAAAAGATCCAAGGGCATCTACGAGCAGCACAGGACAGGCAGAAGCACTGGGCGAATGCGTATCGACGACCCTAGAATTCCAGGTTGCAGATCATATTTTTCTAAAGATCTCGCCCACTAAAGGGACTATTAGATTCGGAGGCAGAGGAAAGCTGAGTCCGAGGTACATCAGACCATTCGATGTGTTAGAACACGTCGGAGAGGTTGCTTATAGATTAGCCTTGTCATAGACCTTGGAAGGAGTCCATGACGTCTTCCATGTATCTCAGCTGAGAAGGTACATACCAAATCCGAGTCATATGCTTGACCATTCAGAAATCACAGTCGGCCCGAGCTTATCATACCAAGAGGAGCCTGTTGAGATTCTGGACAGGAGTGAGAAGGTATTGCGAGGTCAGACTATCCCCCTAGTCTGCATCGCATGGAGACATCATGCACCAGGCGAGTCGACCTGGGAACGTGAGGAAGATATTCGACAGCGCTATCCCCATCTCTTCGAAGGCATAGGTATGTAGTAGTTTTAATTTCAGTCAGTAGTTCTTACCATGCGTATGTTTTTAATTTCGAGGACAAAATGCTCTAAGGAGGGTAGATTGTAAACCCCCTCGACAAATTCAGGATTAATTTTAATTAAATCAAGAGACTAGGATTAATTTGTTATTAATTAGGATTAATGTGCGTCAATTATACGTCTTAATATACCTTGACATTGCTTCGAAGTTGGAACACCACACCAGTAGTTATCTTCTACCCAAGGTTACGAACATCTCTTAGACATGCCAGACTACCCCCCTCTGACCATTGTGCAACCTTAGATACTCGTCATTGCGTCTTACCTTAGCTTCGAAATACGTAAATGAGCGCCTTACACATTAATTCTTTAATTTAATTAAGTTGAGGCCAAGTTCACCATAAACAGGACCGGACCAAGCCGGTGTACACCATTAAACATGGACCAGCCCCACCCCAATAAGGCAGGACAGGCCCAAGTCCTGAGGCTAGCCCACAAACTCTATCACCATATAAATAGACATTCTTCTCATTAGAAACCCTAAAACCCCTTTCTTTTCACTGCCTTAAGGAAACCCTAGCCGACTAATCAAAACCGAGCCCTCACCCCCTCCGACTTTACAACCACCACACCACCACCTAAAGTCGCCACTACCACTGCCAGAACGCAGCCTGACACCGCCAGCACTTCCCTCATGTCATCGGACCACCACCCTAACCGCCTGCAACCACCACATCGATCCCACATTAAAACCTGACCCCCCCCCCCCCGTTCAAAACCCGACTGCCCAGGTTCCCGGTAACCCCCTCCGACACCCTCGATCACCCCTGCCAGGCGGAGCGCTACCTTCCCCCACGGCCGACAGATACCCCCGCGCCGCCTCGACCCAGCAACCGCCGCTGCTCAGAGCTGCTGCTGCTACTGCGGCTATTGCAGTTGTTGTTCCAGCCGCTGTCGCCGCTACCTTGCCCGCCGGCCGCCGCCGGAGCCCCCACTCGACGAAGGACGACCAGACAGTGCGGATACCCTCGCCCAGTCTACTAGGTACTCGCTCTATACTCCTCCCTTTTGTATCGTGTCCATAAATATTCGTAGTATCATCGTGTCGAGAGCCATAGTCTTGGACACGGCCTAGTTAACCCTAAACTATATATATGGAAGCATGATAACCTGCAAGAATTAATATTTACGTAATGACTAACTTTTTCCTTAATCATAAGACATGTTGTTAGAGACATGAGGTTCATCGATAAAACTTAGACCTCGCTAAGTATGCTTAATATGGGAAATAAGGATCAGTAATTATACTAGACGTAATGTAGTTTCGTAACTGATAATGTAGAAAGTATTATCTCAAGACACACGTTGACAAGGACAGAACACGTGTACATCCTAGCTACGTGCACACGTGACACTATCTTCGATCAATCATGAACTTGTGACAGTTCCTAAGAGCAACATAGTGTCTGCATATTATCTTAGTGTCTGATGTTAGATTGCTATATTATATTGTGTGTTTATGACCATTGGATCAGCCGGGAGACACCGCAGGAGCAGGCTATTGGCATTCACAGCTTGAGGACTCAGGCAAGATACCTTGCCATATTACTGGTTAAATTAAATGTTGCACATGTTGTATAATAGCTTGTTGTTTTATTTTATATGACTGTGCGCGTCCGAGATAGACTCGGGTGCAGTCGACGGATACGTTGATGATTAGTATACTTGACTTAGTCCTTAGCAGACTCACCCCGTTGGAGGATACCCTGTTATCTTCTGAGACCTGACACTCTTACATGTTCACTGAGACATATTCATATTGGGATGCGGATTTGCGTACTCGACTAGCTATCGGTGCGTGTGACTTACATCATGGTTAGTACGTAACTCAGGGTTATTTTTATTCATAGAGACTGGCATATAGATACGTGGTATGCACGTCGAGTATTCGACTTGTGTATCTACATGGGGCGGGAGAGGACAACTAGTGGGCATATGGGATACGCCCATTAGAATCCGTAGTATCCGGAGGAGCCACAGATCCAATGACTCCCTTTATGCAGATTCCCCATTCTTCGGAGCGGTATGGACGTATATATACTTGCAGATTTCCCGTTCTTCGGAGCGGTATGGACGTTATATACTTGCAGATTTCCCATTCTTCGGAGCGGTATGGGCGTTATGCCTATACCTACCCATACGTGCCAATGTTGTCCTCATATTGCATTTACTTAGATGGTTAGGACACCCTTTATTGCATTTAATTTATTCAGTATTTATATATGGCATGTTTCTATGTATCTTGTTACATCCCTCTGAGGACCTGGTACCTTTCCAGATTTGGATGAGGCTTACTACCCCACAGTGTACGGGTCAGGACAGGAGACGAGGTTCGCTATCGCAGAGGAGTTAGAGGTACAGCCGTCAGAGTTTCCGTGATCACTTGGTAGGCCTTCTGCCTAGGGTTGGTGCATCATTATCTAGTCAGCTGATGCCCCAGTCATTATCTTTTATCTATCATTTCAGTATTTTATTTTGTCATAGTAGTGGGTTTGTCCCCACCAGACATTCTTGGTTGTACTATGATATTTTGAGACTGGCATTTATCTTCCATCATTTATTATTAGTAATCTCTTGCTGATTATATTGTGGATGAGATTAGATTACCTGCTGTTGATTTATATGGGACATGATAGTATTTAGGACAGCGTAGCACTCTTCGTTAGGATCCATTAAATTGGGATATCCTCGGAGACGTGACAGCTGGCTATTGCCACGTGGCCTAGTTCCATATATTTTGGGACTGGGGCGTGACACTTGCACAAGGCCAAAGCTTTGAACAAGGGCAAGTAAGCTATACAAGACAGGAGCAGCAGCACATATGTTGTAAAAAAGTAAAGAACACCATGGCATATAAAAATAAGCTCTTTATTGATAATCAAGATGTGTTACAAGTGGTGCTTAGCCGAGATTACAGTTCGCTTAAGCTATCTTTCTCTCGATTACAAGAACACCGTTCCATACATTATGTTTCTCTATACAAAAGCAGCTCAAAGCAATCTCGATACGGCTCAAGGCATTGACTCTGGATTTTTGGGTCCCTGGGATGAGGTACGGCTATCGCTTCCTCGGACGATCCAGCAACTGAGATCAAGCAAACTGTTTGTGGGTCAGCACTTTGGAGAAAGTACTGGTGAGTCTAAAATTAACGAACAGAAGCAACACCCCCTGAAATCTACACTAAGTAAGTATATGACAAAATATTATATTACTAATGATCTTTCTAGTTTTACCTATGTTCGTTACATGCAGTACAGGAACGAAGTTATATTACTTCTTTTCGAAAATATCTTCGAAATCAGAGTTCATGTTCGATATAAAGGCAAGCAGGCAAGACAAGCAGTTTATATACGATATGCAAGATTCATTTACTATCTCTGGTGCGCAGCATGTCTCGTGAATCATAAGCATTTCTTTAAGGACTATAGCAAGCATCTAATAGACTATCTTCTTAGCATCTCTCTCTTAGCATCTCTATATTTCTCTTATCATTTGTTATATCTTATCGTGTGAAAGAGATGGAATCATATACGAAAAATAGACTTCTCTTATTCAAGCATTCAATACAGAAAAAGCAAGTTCGATAGCATGCATATCACTTATTCAGTAATTCTTACCCTTTTGCCGAACGGTTATGCCTGCAGCAGACATACAAGTTAGCAACAATTTGCATAAACATATATGTATAAGGTTCTCTCTTACTCTGTTTGTCTCTGAATCAAACAATTAGGTATGCAATGTCACAACCCGCACCCAATAAAGGGACACGAGCATGTGGGTACGTCAAGCCTACGTCGCAACATCGGCAGTAGAACGATGTCTTGGTCTACTATACTATCTAATATCTCACATAATGTATATAAAATACTGTCATGCCATCTCAATTCCAAATGATACTCAATCACATATAAAACTAAAGGAAGATGTAAGCACGATATGGAATAGAAAAAAAAGAAATACAAGTCTCAATATATCACAAGTCCAAGTCAATATCTAAATACAACTCAAGATCTCAAAATATAATACAATCCACAATCTAAAAAGAAACAACTACTATAAGGTAGGAAAATCTAAATGGCCTCAGTATCTGGTACTACATCCTCAGGTGACACTCCATTTGTTGGTCCATAGTAAGTGGGACACATCCTCTCTAACCATTCATCTAAAAAATATATCCAGTCAGGATTGGGGCAAAGTACAACCCAATTGTAGTTCCAATTAATTAATAATGACTATAAACAGAAATAGAGAATATAATACAAGACGAGAAACAATGAACAATATCAACTATGGTGGAAGAAACAGGTAAACAAGAACAATATGGTTTATACTGATCACGGTGAATAGAACAAGACAATAGAATGAGACAATAAACTAGATTGTGGTGAAGAACTGTAACTATGCTAAGTGATTGAAATACTAGTTAGATATGTGATCGACTTGGGTGAACATTGTCTAATTAACGTTGGATAAACATTGTCTAAGTTAAACATTGAACATTGTCTAGGGTTGGATCACATATGTAGCTAACACTTTCACTTCCCCCGACTAGTACAATGGGTCCAACCATGACACGTTATGATGCAAGATACTCAAGGCCTTGTAAACAATAAACCTTGAACATTAAACATTGAACATTGAATATTGAACATTGAACATTGAATATTGAACATTGAACATTGTCTAAGTTAAATATTGTCTAAGTTAAACATTGAGAACACGAGCAACAATGAAATAATATATATAACATCCCATGACTGATCTATGTGTATACTAGTCCGTGCACTAATGTGTCAAGAGTCATGTAAAATATTTCTAAATACTTGCATTATAGTAATTATCAAATAATAAAAATTATCAGAGAATGTACTCGCCTGTGATCCCAAGCAATGAATGTCAAACTGTGTTCCAACTGGTGTCACATAGACCTATATATGGAATATTGCATTAATACAAGGTTTTGGAATAATATTAAGTTAAACTAGTTCAATTCTAGGTCATAAAGCCATTTCTAAGTCAAACTGACTATTTCTAGGTTGTATGAGTCTAATTCTAGGATACTAGGTCCACATACTATGACACTAAGCCACACTAGCTATGCTAAGCTACTAGGATACACACAAAATACCGTATCCTAAGATACACAAGTTTTAATATATGAAAATAGTAATTTGTATATATATATAAAATTCAATATATATAGTATCTAACTAATTAAATCAAAATAGAATACCTTGGCCTTGAACCAATGCGTATCTCACTACCACACACCTATCTCGATACTCAAACCCAATACCTTGAGTATCGACCCAATACCTTGGTATCCTAAGGTAATTCAAAACCTAGTGAATATAGCTAATATATAGCTAATGCCCCATATACTAACTATATTAATATAACTAAACTATATACTAAACATAGCTAACTACTAAAACTAATAACTAGTAACAGATATTACGTACTAGTGTACATATCTATCTAACTTAATAATTCAATACTTATGTAATACTACAAATGGTTACTTAGCCAATAACTTATATACATATATATATATATATATATATATATATATATATATATATATATATATATATATATATATATATCACTAGCATATGATACCTATACCTATATACTAACATATCAATACAATACTACATATCTAACAAGTATATATATATATATATATATATATATATATATATATATATATATATATATCAAATTATCTAGACTAATAGGTATATAACTAACTATAATACCAAGGTACTAACTAACCTTAATACTAACTAACTGAACACACTGAAACTGCACTGTTGTTGACTCTACTTGCAGTGTTGATACCAGCTGCTGCTCTGCGCACATGCTACTTGCACGATGCAGCAGCTGCTGCATGCACACGCTGTGCTGGCACTATTGTGCACTGCTACACATGCGGCTGCTGTTGCTGCTCGCTGCTGCTGCGATGCGCACTCACTGCAGGCTCGCTGCTGCACTTTGTTGCTGCCGATGCACGCGCTGCTGCACGCTGCAGGTGCTGCGGTGCTGTTGCTGCACTGTGCCGCACTGCTGCTCGTGGCGCTGCCTTGCTGCTGCTGCAGCGTTGTACACTGTTGTTGCTGCAGTGCTACTGCTGATGCGCTGCTGCGCACTGCTCGCTGCAGCACTTTGGCTGCTATCGCTGCACGTGCTGGCTGCTGATGCGCTTTGCTCCTGCGACACTGCTGCCTCGCCCCTCTCACACACACACATATACACGTTTAGATAGATATAAACATACACACATATACACCATATATATATATATATATATATATATATATATATATATATATATATATATATATATATATATCCTCTCATCTATACATATATATGTATATATACCACTACACACACACACACACACACACACACACACACACATATATATATATATATATATATATATATATATATATATATATATATATATATATATATATATATATATATATATATATATATCTAAACACTCATACATATAGATATATATATACACTCATACATATATACATATAGATACACACACACACACACACACACACACACACACACACATATATATATATATATATATATATATATATATATATATATATATATATATATATATATATATATATATATTCTCTCATATATATGTATAGACATATATACACAAAAACACATAACACATATAGCTATATCCCTTACACATATACACATAGCACACACACACACACACACACACACATATATATATATATATATATATATATATATATATATATATATATATATATATAAACACTCATAGATAGATATATATACATATAGATATCCATACATATAGATACACATAGCTATATGTATACTTAGCTATACAATATCATATATTACACACTCATATATATATATATATATATATATATATATATATATATATATATATATATATATATATATATATATATATATATATATATATATATATATATATAATCTAACATACATGTATATATACACAAGTACATATAGAAATAAAGGCAATAAAGTAAACACGTGGAGTGCACCGCATCCGTATCACACTCATTCTATTATACGCTTGCGATACGGCTCCACCACACAACCAAACGCATCCCAAAGGACGCGAGCAAGTCTAAAACCATAATTATGAACAATACAAAGAGTCATTTACACATCTACGTATCTGTGTCAAAATATGACATGCACAAAGTTCCGTGTCAAAAAAAATCTCTAAAATCAACCTATATCGCCAAATTGTTGGGATACTGACTACAAGTATCCAATTATGGATACGACACTAGCCACAAATAATCAAACATATGTCAACTTGGTCTAATTGACCAATTGACAAATACAACATGTGTCAATCTCAGAATTCCCCCAAAATTGACACACAAACACACATAACTTTCTCCATAGGCCTCCTATGAACCTAATTCCAATTCCTATGGGTAGCCTTACCATGTGGGGTAGTTTTTCATGGTTAAATCTCATATTTAAAATCTAATTAAAGAGGGGAAACTAAAATGTATCTATTGGGAGATGGATTCCTAATAAAATCCCTAAATTAGATAAAAAAAAGCCTCCAACTTGTAGATCATTGCTCCTCTTTATAGATTATTGCTTCCTTCTTGTAGATCCTTGTTGTAGTAGTCTCCAATGAAGAATATGAAAGGAATTTGGGTGGAAATTGGTAGGGATTTGATAGAATTTGGTTGAGAAAAATTATAGATCTAGATTTGGAATAAAAAATGAAGAAAGAGAAAGTTTTTACCCCCCTTTATATAGGCCTCTCTTGTCCCCTCCCTCAAGCTACTATATAAAGTCAAAAATACCCCTTGACTCCTCTCTTGAAGAAATTAATTAAGGAGGAAAGGTTCTAGTCTAATAGTTTCACTAATTAATTCATCCTCCTAAACCATGGGCCTAATTATTAGGCTCAATCTAAACTAACATATAATGTTGGGTCCATGCATCTAACTAAACTAGTTAGGTCCACTACAAAAGTCCAAAATAATCTAGCATCTAACAATAAATAAATAATACAACAAAAAATTAATACACATGCACAATATTTAAATATAATAAATTCTAAAAATAAAAATACTCGTGTCAAATACCAAACAACCCTTAATTGAAAAAGTAAGGGTGACAATCCTACCCACCTTAGAAAATTTTTGTCCTCAAAATTAAAGATGATCGTACCCCCTCTAGGTTAACCCAGTCTAAACTAAAACATACAACATCTAATTTAAAAGAAATTACTAACTATGGTCTCTGTCCATCATCGTTTTGCAGTCTCTGTCAGGGTATACTAACTATACAATAACACACAAGCAGTCTAGAAGGCACTAACTAAACACACAAACAACAGATGGAAAGGAAAGGAACAAAATAGGACAAAATAGGCTAACTTATCACCTGAAGTGTCGTCCTCTCCGAATGTCATTGCAAATGCCCCGTCCTGCTGGGCTGGCTCTCTATGCGGGTGCTGAACAGTCTGCGGTGCCATATGTGGCCTAGCTCTACCTCTCTGATCTTGATCTGGTCTATACGGGTTGTTGGAACATTCCTTCACCTGATGGTCAGAGGAATCATAATACAAGCATAGTCTGAGCCTCGTCCGATAGTTCTCCCAATCTTGCCCATGCCTTCCATAATAGGCACAAGGAAAAGTCTGCTGAGTCTGCCTTTGAGGCTGCTGCGGTACCTGATGCACTGACTTCTGAAACTGTTGTATCTATTGAGTTGGTGCCCTAACTGGCACAAGATACTGCTTATGCTGATATACTCTCAGTTGCTAAAAGTGGGTGAGCTTCGCTGGGCCAGCACCACTACTCGCTCCTCCGGTGTCTCTCAGCCTCTTGGAGCCAAGCTCCAAATCATCCTTCGTCCATTGTGTATGTCTCAGAATTTTCTAATACTGTCATGCCATCTTATATATTATCTAATATCTCATATATTTTATATATACCCGACCCGTACCCGGTATAGGGGTACGAGTACGTGAGTACGTCCAACCTACGCCGCAGCATCGACGGTAGAATACTTTCTTGGTCTACTATACTATCTAATATCTCACACAGTGTATATAAAATACTGTCATGCCATCTCAATTTCAAATGATAATCACATATAAAACTAAATAAAGATGTAAGCACGATATAGAATAGAAAGAAAGGAAATACAAGTCTCAATACATCACAGGTCCAAGTCAATATCTAAATACAACTCAAGATCTCAAAATAATAATACAATCCACAATCTAAAAAGAAAAAACTACTACAAGGTAAAAAAATCTAAATGGCCTCAGTATCTGGTAATACATCCTCAGGTGATACTCCATCTGTTGGTCCGTAGTAAATGGGACACATCCTCTCTAACCATTCATCTGAAAAATATATCCAATCTGAATTGGAGCGAAGTACAACCCAATAGCAGTTCTAATTAATTGATAATAACTAAAAACAGAAATAAAGAATATAATACAAGATGAGAAACAATAAACAATATCAACTATGGTGGAAGAAACAGGTAAACAAGAACCATATGGTATATATGATCACGATGAATAGAATAAGACAATAGAATGAGACAATGAACTAGATTGTGGTGAAGAACTATAACTATGCTAAGTGATTGAAATATTAGTTAGATATGTGATCGGCTTGGGTGAACATTGTTTAATTAACGTTGGATAAACATTGTCTAAGTTAAACATTGAACATTGTCTAGGATTTAATCACATACCTAGCTAACCCTTTTCCTTTCCCTCGACTAGTACAATGGATCCAACCATGACACGTTACGATGCAAGATACTCAAGACCTTATAAACAATAAACCTTGAATATTAAACATTGAACATTGAACATTGTCTAAGTTAAATATTGTCTAAGTTAAACATTATCTAAGTTAAACATTGAGAATACGAGAAATAATGAAATAATATATATAACATCCCATGACTGATCCATGTGTATACTAGTCCGTGCACCAATGTGTCAAGTGTTATGTAAAACATTTTTAAATACTTGTATTATATAATTATCAAATAATAGAAATTATCAGAGAATGAACTCGCCCGTGGTCCAGAGCAATGAATATCAAACTGTGTTCCAACTGGTGTCACACAGACCTATATATGGAATATTACATTAATACAAGGTTTTGGAATGAAATTAAGTTAAACTAGTTCAATTCTAGGTCATAAAGCCATTTCTAAGTCAAATCGACTATTTCTAAGTCAAACCGACTATATATGAGTCTAATTCTAGGATACTAGGTCCACAAACTATGACAATAGGCCACACTAGCTATCCTAAGCTACTAGGATACACACAAAATATCGTATACTAAGATACGCAAGTTTTAATATATGAAAATAGTAATTTGTATATATATATATATATATATATATATATATATATATATATATATATATATACAAGTCAATATATATAGTATCTAACTAATTAAAGCAAAATAGGATACTTTGGCCTTGAACCAATGTGTATCTCACTACCACACACCTATCTCGATACTCAAACCCAATACCTTGAGTATCGACCCATTACCTTGACATTACCTTGGTATCCCAAGGTAATTCAAAACCTAGTGAATATAGCTAATATATAGCTAATACCCCATATACTAACAATATTAATATAACTAAACTATATCTAAACATAGCTAACTACTAAAACTAATAACTACTAACAGATATTACGTACTAGTGTACATATCTATCTAACTTAACAATTCAATACTTATGTAATACTACGTATGCTTACTTAGCCAATAACTTATATATATATATATATATATATATATATATATATATATATATATATATATATATATATATATATATATATATATATATATATATATATAGACTAATAGGTATATAACTAACTATAATACCAAGCTACTAACTAACCTTAATATTAACTAATTGAACACACTGAAACTGTATTGCTGCTGACTCTGCTTGCAGTATTGATACACGCTGCAGCGCTACCCACATGCTACTTGCACGATGCTGCAGCTATTGCATGCACGCACTGTACTCGTACTATTGCGTATGTGGCTGCTGCTGCAGCTCGCTGCTGCTGCGTTGTGCACTCGCTACAGCGCTTCGCTGCTACCGCTGTACGCGCTGCTGCATGCTACAACTGCTGCGACGCTGTTGTTGTGCTGCGCCGAACAGTTGTTGCTGCAGCGCGCTGCTGCTCTGGTGCTGCCTCGCTGCTGCTGCGTCACTGCCTCACTGATGTTGCAACGTTGCACATTGCTGCTGCTGCAGCGCTGCTGCTGATGCGCACTGCTCGCTGCAGTGCTTTGGCTGCTGTCGATGCACGCGCTGGCTACTGATGCGCTTTGCTGCTGCGACGTTCCTATCTCGCCCCTCTCACACACACACATATACACGTTTAGATAGATATAAACATACACACATAAACACACACACACACATATATATATATATATATATATATATATATATATATATATATATATATATATATATATATATCCTCTCATCTATGCATATATGTATATATACCACCACCTATACATATATATATATATGTATAAACACTCATACATATATACATATAGAGATATATATATATATATATATGCACTCACACACACACACACACACATACTATATATATATATATATATATATATATATATATATATATATATATATATATATATATATATATATATATATATATATATATATATATATATATATATATCATATAATCTAACATATATATATATATACACAAGTACATATGTATATATACACAAGTACATATATAAATAAAGGCAATAAAGCAAACACGTGAAGTGCACCGCACCCGTATCACACTCATTCTATGATATGCTTGCGATACGACTCCACCACACAACCAAACGCATCCCGAAGGACACGAGCAAGTCTAAAATCATAATTATGAACAATACAAAGAATCATTTACACATCTACGTGTCCGTATCAAAAATGACATGCACAAAGCCCCGTGTCGGAGAAAAATATCCAAAATTAACCCGTATCGCCAAATTATTGGGATACGGCCTGCACGTATCCAATTATGTATATGACACTAGCCACAAACAATCAAAAATATGTCAATTTGGTCTAATTGACCAATTGACAAATACAACATGTGTCAATATCGGAATTCTCCTAAAATTGACACAAAAATACACATAACTTTCTCCATAGGCCTCCTATGAACCTAATTTCAATTCCTATGGATAGCCTTAGCATGTGGGGTGGTTTCTTATAGTTAAATCTCAGATTTAGAACCTAATTAAAGAGAAAAAATAGAAATGTACCTATTGAGAGATGGATTTCCAATAAAATCTCCAAATTTAGTGAAAATAGCCTCCAACTTGTAGATCATTGCTCCTCTTTGTAGATCATTGATTCCTCCTTGTAGATACTTGTTGTAGTAGCCTCCAATAAAGAATAAAAAAGGAATTTGGATGTAAATTGGTAGGGATTTGATGGAATTTGGTTGAGAAAAATTCTAGATCTAGATTTAGAATAAAAAATAAAGAGAGAGAAAGTTTTTACCCCCTTTATATAGGCATCTCTTGCCCCCTCCCTCAAGCTACTATGTAAAGTCTAAAATACCCCTTGGGGCCTCTCATAAAGAAATTAATTAAGGAGGGAAGGTTCTATTCTAATGATTTTACTAATTAATTCATCCTCCTAAACCATGGGCCTAATTATTGGGCTCAATCTAAACTAACATATAATGTTGGGTCCATGCATCTAACTAAACTAGTTAGGTCCACTATACATGTCCAAAATAATCTAGCATCTAATAATAAATAAATAATATAATAATTAATTAATTAATACACATGCACAATATTTAAATACAATAAATCCTAAAAATAAAAATACCCGTGTAAAATACCAAACTACCCTTAATTGAAAAAGTGAGGGTGACAGCAAGAAGGCTGAATCCTAGCATGCAACATAACTATATGATGGTCCATGAGTCTCCTTCCTCTAGATTAGAAGTGGTGTTATCACGGCCCAATACTGCACTATGTATACTCGCTCATATATATCGCGCCTTTGACACGTGAACCAGCTATCTAATAGACATGAATACCCCCTGATCGCGAGAACTTCTTTGCCTCAGGTATTCCTCTAATCTCCCCCATGGCAAACAGTCCCTAGCACCCCAAAAAACCGTTCGTGGGATTTTTCCTTGTGCACAAGTTGTTTAAGACCAATTCATGAATGCAACTCAATCAGATAAACTCTATATGGATACAGCAGTTCAATAACAAGCATATGTTTAATCTCTTCTCTCTCTATCTCTGTCTTTGTCTCTGTGCGGACAGGCCACCATTTCTATCTCTTATGCAGACTGGCTGCCATTTCTCTGATATCGTTCAAGCATTTTGATAACTTCTATGGAAACATATAACAATCTCTATTTAAGCAAGCAAGCATGGAAACAGTTCTCTATCTCTTTAGCTAAGCATGCAGTTCTACTCTTTCTTTAGCATATACAATGAAAACATATGAACATCTATTTCTCTTATCTATTAGCATGGCAGCGGTTCGTTCGATAGCGGTGTCCGTGTAGCTAAGCATGCAACAATTCTATCTTTTCTTAGCATGGCAATGGTTCTACCTCCATCTCTTTTTAGACAAGCATTAAAGTTCTCTAGTTAGGCAAGCAGGTTTATTTCAAAGATAAGCTATACGAGTTCTCTTATTAGCATGCAGAGGCAGGTTCTGTCATTCTTCTTATGAAACTATCTTCTAAGAACAAGCATTCAAAAACTCAGATTCATTATTAAGACGTGCAAGAATCAGAGAATAAAGTTTTTGTCCACTCACCTAGATCAATCGTCTTGTATTTCGAGCAGAAACTCTTCGAGAAGGCTTTTGCTCAAGCCAGCAAAGCAATATCTCTTGTACATAGTGCCTACACGGAGCGGGGCACTACAATTAGCATCGTAGGCCTTTAGAGTTTTGTGTCCATGATCACATGTTCTTGTAAATTTTACCAACCCGTGGATTCATTAGATTCGGGGTTCGCGGGAAGCTTAGTCCGCGATATGTCAGTCTGTTCGATATCCTCGAGCGGGTGGGCGATATTGCTTATCATCTTGCCCTTCCTCCTTCGTTATGTAAGGTACACGATGTATTTTATGTGTCTCAGTTACGTAGGTCTGTCCCAGATCCAAGTCATATCCTCGACCATTCTAAGCTAGTCGTTGGTACCGACTTGTCTTACGAGGAACAACAAGTATCCATTTTGGACCGAAGAAAGAAGGTGCTCAAGAATCGGACTATTTATTTTGTCCGAGTTACTTGGGGTCATCACCCTTTGAAAGAGTTAATGTGGGAGCGCGAGGATGATATTCGTTCTCGGTATCCGTACATATTCAAATAGGTAGGTATATTTGTTCTTATGCCTTCGTATCTAGAATCTTATGATTCATTTACCCATGCTATGTGACACTGCTTTTCTTTATTATCTGGTTGAATTAGATTTCATGTATATGTAAGCTTGTAGTTAGCGTATTTCTTGTTCTGATTTCTCTAGCTAGCCTTGGGTTTGAATTCCGATGACAGAATTTTTCTAAGGTTGGTAGTGATGTCACTCCCCATTCCTAATATACGTATTTGGAACATATTAGTTTTATTTCTTATATTATTTGTTGCTTGCATAGTAATTAGGCTGCATGTCATGGAGACTAGACACATTCTTTGGTTCAATTAGACTCACAGTTTAATTATTGGGTTGATTTGGTCATGAGTGAACCCATGGCCTAAACCTCAAACCCTAGCTATATAAGTTAACTTCTTTCTCTCTCTTCCCTCATTCTCTCTTTTTTTTTCTCTCCCTTCATTTAGGCAAGTACACCTTGCACTACATGGAAAAATCTCTTAATTTTTTATTCTTGCTCTTTTCTTTCATTTTATTAGTCTAATATGTGTGCATTATGATTCTAAACACTTTTAGTACTTGGAGTTTTTGATTTTAATGGATAGATTTAAATTTAAAGTTTAGAGTTTTTATGGGTTCCTTAAGTTTTTGGGGTTGAGGGAGCACTTTATTTCGAGCATTTTGGCTTTTTGTTTCACTTGATTCGGAGTTAAAATAATATTTTGATGAAGAAAATAATTTTCAAAATTTTGGAGCTTTTCGCATTGGCCGAACCTGCTATTAGGAGAAGACAAAGTCTTCATACGGCCAGCGAGTTATGCGGCAGAGAGTTCTATACGGCCCGAGTGCTATGCGGCCTAAGCTCTTTGCCGCATACTGACCAGCATGCGTCCATCTCGTTGGATGCATGATTGTCATCATACAAGTGTTCTGGAGCTAATCTATGAATTCCTTGTGTTTTCACTCGCTGAATGAATGATAAATTCGCTAAGTCCAAAGAGAAATATGCGGCCGAGTGTCATATGCGGCAAGCAGGCATATGCGACAAGAAGAGCATGCGGACACTTTTTTTTGGATGCATAACTCTAAAACCTTGGCATGCACATCTTTTCATGGTTTTATCTTTTCTTTCTGACACGCTTTATGGCTTGTCACATCAATCACTTTGTATCACTTTACTGACACATATTAAACGCACGTCACTCAACACTTATCCCATTGAGTGGACTTTTTCCTGTCATATGCGACACTGATTCCATGCGGCACCGACCCATATGCGACTGAGAATTTCCATACGGCACTGACCCATATGCGACCGACTTCCTATGCAGTACTAACTCTATGCGTACCTGATGCTCATGCAGCCTATGTGCATATTTCACTATTTTGCTTGGTTTGGATGATTTATTGAGTTTTGGGATTCCACGTGTGATTTTAATGATTGCTAATTTATGTGAGCTATGTGACCATATGTTAAACCTGACTATGTGCTAGAACCCGTGTGATTTACCAACGATTGGTAACTTGACTAGACTATTGGTATCCGTGTTGACACACTTACTACGTGCTATGTATTCCTATGTGCTAAGTGTTTCTATGTGATTATGTTATATGTTTCACACCGAGGTGTGCCTATGTGCTAAGCGATATGTGATATAATAAATTCCTCCAGCATGGACATGATAGTTGGTTAATAACAAAGTGTGGCTAGAATTTGTTGACTGCTGCATCACGCTGGGGCAAATCCAAATTGAACTGAAAAGTGACAAAGTAGATTCGTATCTACCGTGTCCGTACTACGGTACTATATATAAGGGGATTAACATGTGACCATGCCATATGATTCTAGCTAACCGTAGGGTTAACTAGGCAACTAAAATATGTAGAGCATTGGGAGAGACGGAATCCCAAGGTCGTGCTTAACTAGCCACCCCCAATCTTTATATGGGGAGTGAAGGATGGCCCCCATGGATATTTTTTAAATTCTCATTAGTGGATGGCAATATCTGACAATTATATTATAATATGTGTTCTATGCAGTCTTAGCACGGTGGCCTTACGAGGGACCGGTGCATACTACTATGTGATATGCGATGATTCATGGATCGACTAGACCTTGCTAGAATATGGTTCGATCTAAGGATTCCTATTATATGCATAATATCGCTGGGATAACCCAGACTACACCTAGCAAGCCGTATAAGCGATTGGACGATTATATAATTGAGCTTATTTGTGTATTGTTTATGTTGTCAAATAGTCTAGGGATATGGACTATCATGGTGCGATATTCTAACCCTTGTTCTTATTTGGTTGTAGGGTTAGATTGTTGTATCACGATAGGCTATAAACCGAAACTATGAGACATAACTATATATATGTATCTATCTCGTAACCTGGTTTTATTTCTTCATTCGTGCTTTCTTTATGGAACTTGTTATTTGTGGTCTAACCCTACTGGTTTTGCATGGCCAGGTTTAGAGCCAGCACCCGAGGATCAAGCGTACTTTCCCCTGAACCATGACATGCACCAGATGGATGGCCACAGAGAGAAACGGGTGGGTTTCTTCTTTCCTGCTCGTTATTGCACATTTTACTCATTTTGGGCGTTTAGCCACCAGCACTTGTTAGCCGTAAATCTGGACATTTAGTTTCCTTACATAATTATAATTAATCAGACTGCAGCTGATCATGATTATGTACTTTTGCTACTCTGCTAGCTTTCTTATTTTTGCACAGCTGGTTTTCGGAATGTTGTGGTAGGGCGTTTGTGACGCCTTACTTTCTTGTCATATATGTTCTATGTTTACTGTTCTTACTTGACTGATTGAGATAATAGATATGTTGTGTGACCCTAAATGACTTGCTTGTAGTATGCACTCCAATGTGTAGTTACAGCCGTGACCGTCGTATGATGTTCCATACCTTATACGGGAGAGTTGGCTATGTCTGTCTCCCTATTCCGGTACTGGGGCGTGATACACTATCTTGTTGAAAGGTTCTATATATCTGCCCTTTCTCAACGCATTTCTTTAGACAAAGACTCCAATTTTTCTTCTTTCCGGATGGCATCGTCCAAAGCAACGATTTGTATCAGTTGTAGCAATGAAAGAGACTTTTAAAAAATATAAAAAAAGATAAGGACCTAAGGTCCTGGTCTCGAAAGAGATGCGGCATTATGAGCCATTCGTAGAAGTTATAAACTATTAAGTTTCGTACGTGATTTTCGCGATCGGGGAGATATCCAAAAATTTTCCTTTCGGGTTCAGATTTTGTGACCGAAACCTCCGCAATATCCCTCTTGGGTACATTATTCAAATATCTGTCCCACATTCATTCGTGAGGGTACTACTAATGGATTGAAGACCATATCAACAAGTGTTCCATCTTGCGAATGGGTCGAATATTTTAAGAATTGAATGTCTTTTTTCGTAGTGGGGTTAGGGGAAAGAATGGGAAAGATCTCATTTTCAATTATTCAACCATTTTATTTTACCAAGTTCAACCTATGCATGTTTGAACAGCTTCAGTTAACCCTGTCCTTCTTAGCTTCGAAAGCTATGGAGGTCCAAAATAGGATTCGCAAACTGCGTCTCAATCATTGACCCCTTGCCAATTGATTCTGCGTAGCTTTATCGAGATTAGAAGCGAATTGAGAAAATGCGCCTAACTCTGCGAATTGAGATAGTTCCAATTTTGATTTGCTAGCTACTTTGCCAAAGAAGAAAATAATTTATTTGATATTATGGATGATTGGTTACGGAGGGATCGTTTCATTTTTTTTTTTTGGCTGGTCCGGCCTGTTCCAAAGAATATAAATTTGTATTAAATTGGAACTAGTAACTAATCCCAACATAAAAATATTAAAAAAATTATATAAGCAAAAAATCTCAAATACCCTTGATCGTGAGACATATAATTGTCACTATAAATAAAAAGCATGATTCTAATCGAGTCCCCTTAAGAAACTTTTCGTTACTGGGTTTGCCATACACTTTATATATTTTTAGCGAAGGATGTTTGGCAAATATTTAATAGATAAAATATACGATTAATAAGTAAATTACATTATTTTATAAAATCTCTCATTGAAAAAGTAGGGTCCTGAGCTAAACATTGGCTAAACCTTGGAAATCTTAATGCCATAATGCCTTTAAAATCCTCCTAGCTATTTGTGCAAGTATTTTACGATTAAGAAGTAATTGCTTCATGTACATATTGTGTATTAATCGACTACGCACAATTACAACCCTAATTATTTCTGTTCTTACTAGAGGCATATTGAGCACTACTTCTTTGATTATAGCAACAATAACGTCATATGTATGGAGTTAGAGACGCATCCATTTTTGTTAGGGGTCCTAGATACGTAACCACTCAAGATATCATCTCACCACCTTCTGTATGGTTTAGGAAACATTAGAATTGATGAATTAAATAAAGGCTACTTGAAATCATATTCAAGTAGAGAAAAAGACGTCAAAGTTTTAGCTCAACATATACCTATGTCTGTTTTCAATGTGCAAAGAGTAATTGATCAAATTCGCGGACGTTGGAGTCCACTCAACAGATCTTTTTCCTCTCTTCGTCTATTTCAATACAACCGAGCGATTTATCTTAGTTATAATTACAAGAGAGTCAAAAATCCTTTATTTTGCAGCTTCTAGGACTATTTCTTAGTTCAAGATCCCTTACTAACTTAACTGGAACAAAAGAATTAGTGGATCTATTCCGTCATCTGTACATCGCACATTTCACGTTTGTTTTAGACTCCTAGAAAAAAAAATTATGCTTTTTTTTACTCTCATTCAATAGTTAATCATCAGCTTGGTTCACTTTCTTTCTTTGCATCTAGCCCCGCCTTCGGCATCCCCCTCCTTACGGTTAAGGTAACGACTTCGGGCATGGCCATGTGAATCCGTCAAAAAATAAAAAATACGCATGTCCGATGAAATGGTTGTTTCTATATGTTCCAATAATGAATCATTGGTTTAACTAAATAACTAAAGAAAATAGACCTTTCTCTCTATCTCAGGTCGATTCGAAAGCTTATTCTGGCAAAAGACTAGCAACACTTACTTTTACACCGGTTACCCTCAGCTGCGAATGGAGTGGCCTAAGGAAATGATTACTAGCCAAAAGTCTTATCCATTTATAGATGGAACTTCGACAACAGCGAGGCCTAGATGGAAGTTAGCAATGTACAATGGTCAAATAGGATCATTTTCTTCTCGAGACCCTTTACTTTTCTTCAAATAGGAATCTATTTTCTGAAAGATCCTGGCTTTCGTGCTTTGGTGAGTCGTCTGAGATCCTTTCGATGACCTATATTGTGCTGAAGGGATATCTATATGATCGGATCGCTGGTGGTTGTTTCTTGTTGTAAATGAATGCAACAAAAAAAACCAAAAATAATGAATAATGAGAGAATGAATTTATTGACATTTACACACACATGCTTTATGGTCGATCGATAAATCGATCTTTTATGGTCATAAATCGATCTATAATCGATTTATACCCCTGTTTATGTACTTTGTTATATCAGCATAAAAAAAGAGCTTTTAGCTCATTTTTTAATAGAACTTTATGGTCTCACGGGGGGAGTCCCCTTGATTCCTTCGTAAAGTAGCTCCTAAAGTCGCTCCTTTTTCTAGCTCGCCCAGGAGGGAATGGTTCCCCCCCCCCCCCCAGGACCCTCAAACACCGATAGAGCAAAGGAAGTGATGCCTAAACTATACTTGCTATTATAAATTATAAAAATATTCCCAGATCATTTTTAACCAACTATACCGACCTACATATATATAAATTTATGCAGATATAATGTATCCAGTAAGATGAGGCAAACGTTGGTGAGGTGAGTTCTCAACCATTACCATTCATTAAGCCCATTTTTGTACTTTCCTTATTTTTAAAAGCAGCAAGGCGCCCGAAGGAAGCTTTTGGAAAAGAAGAAATCTAATACGCCAATGTCAATACATTTGACCAACCGATTGAGAGATTGTTTGACTTTTTACTATCGTCCAACTATTATAAAGGCTTTTTTCTCTGTTCAATTCATAATGACTGAAGCCATTTTTGGTTGCCGGGACAAAGGGTCACGATCTCGCGAGGGTGAGCTAACTCCAAAAACCCGTCCTCGGTTCGGATTGCAAGCTGTAACTCGCCTGCATGAAGTTGGAATCGCTAGTAATGGCCGCGAATTCCTCCAATTTGTGACCTAACATACGATCTGTGAACATAAGCCAAATGACAGAATAGGAAGACCTAGGATATAGAAGATCATACATGAGTGATTCAGCAGATTTGGATTCTGCACCAATAGTTTATTATCTAATAGACCTTTCCTTTCTAAAATTCTATCTGAGAGTTATCAGTATTTATCAAATCTCTCTTCCAAAACCTAATCCACCCGTATCCGCTTCAAAAAAGAAAATCCAACTGTAAACTCCCTCGACCAGATTTCAGCATTTTAGGAATATTTTTGACAAATTAGAATTATTGCAACTTTTAAAATTTATTTTGCTTACATATCATATTGATTTGCGCACATGTCCATCACCTAATTAATTAGAGCATTACACTGACTATTATTCCCAAACAAAATTCACATACCTCTCCTAGACATGTTAGACTATTTTTCTGAATTTTTTGCAACTCCCAGATACTCTATTTTAAGCCTCGTTTGAGACGCACAAATATCGTTACAAACGTCCGTATTTATTTTCTATTTAATTTCCTGCTCTATACCCATCTCTGTCCCAATAGAGATTTGAGGCCCAACCTGTACCTGTTTTGCCCAAACAAAAATACGTTAATATCCTACTTTGAATATACTACAATTAGTATATTGACACCGTATTAAAATTATGGCCCTACCTGCCTCTAAATAATTAGAGAACACCGTGCGCAGTATTTATTAATTAATTAATTAATACGGTGACCCGTATCACCCAAGAACCAGGCCCAGGCCCAGGCCCAGCCCAGGCTCACCCCCACCCCCCCCACCCCCAAGGCACTCCCCCAACTTTCTTCCTCATTTCTGTGCAATTCAGTATTTTTAGGAATCAGTGTTTTTACTAAACAAATTGTGTAATTACGCAAATTCTCAATTTTAGAACCTTTATGCAATTTATGAAATTACAGGGGTTTTTTTGTAAATTTTTAGTATGAGGTGTCAACACCTCTTTGGCCGGTGAACCTACACCGTACATGTGGCAATGGGTCCCACCCAAAATATCAGCCAAAAATATCCAAAGATATTTTAATTATGAAATACCTAAAATACCCTTGAACTTTACCCTATTTACAAACCTATGCCATTGACCTAAATCTATAAAACCCGACCCCCCCCCATTCCCGAACTCCACACCACCTACCTCCGGCCACCACCTCCGACGAAACTTGGTCGAACCCTTCGCCACCTCCCCAGCTCCCTTCCGGCCAATCGACACCCGCCCTGGCCGCCGCAACCGCCGCCGGCAGCCACTGCAAGCCCAACTCCCCACCTGCACCACAGCACCCGGACCATCCCCGACCTCCCCCACCACCGCCTCCGACCGTCATGGACCACCGCCACCACCCCCAACCGCTCCGCCTCGACCCCCTCCGTCAAACCACCCCACTCCCACTGCCCCACGATGACCACCCCGGCCGCCATCATCCCCGCAGCACCTCCACCCTCACCCACACCACCACCGCCTCCCCCATCCCGACCGCCTCCAACCACCACCACCGCTACCCCTGACCTCCGCCACCACCACCAGACTCTTCGACGACGTCCCCTCCGCCGACCCAACCGCCTGCACCGCCGCCCCCGCCACCGCCTGCGGCACTGCAACCGCTGCAAGCTGCCGCTGCTGCTGTCACTGCTGGCAGTAGCTGCTGCTGTGCTCGTCCCTCCGGCCAGCCGCCGTCTGCTCCGCCGCCGTCCTCCCGCCGGCGACAAGCCGTGGGCCCCCCCTTGCTGACCTGTCAGGTATAGTACTGTATATATACGTATATACCTATTTATTTGTATATGTATGTATATATGTCTATATATATATATATATATGTATATATTAATATATATTAATATATATATTATTATATGTATTTATATATTAATATTAATATTATAAATACAGTATATACAATAAATATGTATGTATTTATATTTCTGTATTTTTTTTCCTTTTGTATATATATATATGTATATATGTAAATATATATATATATATATATATATATATATATATATATATATATATATATATATATATATATATATATATATATACTATTATATATATATATATATATTATTAAACTGAATATATACAGTATATATATATACTATTGTATATACAATAAATATGTATATTTTATTTTCTGTTTATATATATATATATATATATATATATATATATATATATATATATATATATATATATATATATATATATATATATATATATATATATATATATTTATGTATGTATGTATGTATGTATGTATGTATGTATATTTATATATATGTTTATATATATATAAGTATTCTATAATATATTATATAATTATTATATATATTATATCAGTATATAATATATATTTATATAAAAATATATGTATCTTTATTATATTATATATATATATTTTATATATATATAATAACTATATATATGTATATATATATATATATATATATATATATATATATATATATATATATATATATATATATATATATATATATATATATATATATATATATATATTATGTATATTATATTATACATATATAATTATATATCATAAGTATATTATAATTATATTTATATATATATATAATATTATAGTATATTATTATATGTATATATATATATATGTATGCCTTTCATTTTTATTATTTATATATATGTATATATATATATATATATATATATTTATATTTATATTTATATTTATATTTATATTTATATTTATATTTATATTATTACATATATATGTATATATATTATAATATATTATTATATGTATGCCTTTCATTTTTATTATTATATATGTATATATATTATAAAATATTATTATATGTATGCCTTTCATTTTTATTATTATATATGTATATATATTATAATATATTATTATATGTATATATATATGTATGCCCATTTTTATTATTTATATATATGTATATATTTATATTATTACATATATATGTATATATATTATAATATATATTATATATTATATATATATATATATATATATATATATATATATATATATATATATATATATATATATATATATATATATATATATATATATATATATATATATATATATATATATATGTCTTTCATTTTTATTATTTATATGAATATGCATATATATACATATTCATATTATTACATATATATGTATATATATTATATATATTATAAGTATATGTATACACAGATTATATATATATATAAATATATATGTATTTTATATTTTCTTGCATATAAATAGTATATATGTATTTATATACTATATATATTATTATATATATTATTCATATATATAGCAATATATGTATATATGTATACTTATATTTATGCATTTATTTTTCTCTTATTATACATATGCAATTTATATATATGTCTATGTACTTATATTATATATATGATTATATTTATATTAAGTATATAAATACTATATTTATATACTTATATGTACATATATATTATTTATGTATTAAAATATATATATAATGTCTTTATTTATACATAAGTATATATATATCCTATACTATTTTAATACGCATCATTCTTATATTATATTTACGAGCCCTGTAATGTCCTAAACAGAGTACACCTGCAACGCAGTCAGTAACCCCGAGTCACATGACCCCTCAGACTTGACTGCAAGTACAGGTTTTTGGCACTTCCAGCACAGAGAAGTAGGCAAGTATACCTTGCCAAGTTTACTGTTTAAATATTAAATGTTGTTATATGCTAATTCTCCTGAACTTTATATGACTGTGTGTATCTGAGATTGCCTCGGGTACCGTCAACAAGTACGTTGACACGTAGTATAAATAACTTAGTCCTTACAGACTTACCAACAACTGTGAGGGTATCATAATATCCTCCTAGACCCTGACACGGAAATATGCAACAAGGTTGCAATACATATTGGGATGCGAGCTGCATACTCAATTAGCTACCGGTGCATGTGACGTGCATCATGGCTTAGCATAAAATCAGGAAAACTCAGGAAAAGTACGACTTGGCATTAGTTATATTGGGCGAAAAAGATAACTAGTGGACGTATGGGACACCCCCCTCCTTGAGTTTTATACCTTTGTACCATGCTCCTCGGAGATGGTCGATTGCAGAGCTACCCATGTGTCTGGGGGCATATGACACATATACTAGCCAGTCAACACGATTGGTGAATTAAGTCAGCATATGTCAAGCCTACACTTTCTCATGCGTACTACAAGGTCTTTACTTGCATTCACTTAGATAGTTAGCACCCTGTATTTATTTATTCAGTATTTATATATATGGCATATTTTTATGTATCTTATTATGTCCTACTGAGGACCTGGTTCCCTTCCAGATTTAGACGAGGCCTTCTACCCTACTATGTATGGACCTGGACAGGAGACCGGGTATGCCACGGAGGAAGAGTTAGATGAGGTACCATCAGAGTCTACCTGATCCTTTAGTACATCTGGAGCTGTTGCTACTACCTCAATAGACGATACACTAGTCTATCTTATTTCAGTTTTTATCATATTTTGTAGTGGGTTTGTTCCCACAAGATGTGTGCTATGACATTCAGACTTAGCATTATATATATTTCAGCACTTATTCCCATATTCATGATATTTTTGTGGATGAGATTAGATTTACCTGTATTAAAATTGTAGTATTTTAGGACAGCGTAGCACGTTCCTTTGGGTCCATTAAATTGGATTAAACCCTTAGTGACGTGTCAGCTGGCCAATGCCACGTGGCCTGGTTCCATATACTTTTGGGACTGGGGCATGACATGGTTTTAGTGGTGGCCCATGCAGGTCTAGTTTATTGCCAGTGGTATGATGACATGTCCAGCAAGCCTGCTATAGGATAGAAATACTAGGTCTCATCCACTCTGACTTCATCCATAAATTTTTGCATCCTGCTTGATTATCAATTATTATTTCCTTGTACTTTTCTAATTATTCTATCTTCTTCAGAAATATGGACATACCCGGTGGACATGCGATTGATGGGGCTGACCAAGCAACAGACCCCTCGCCATATGTCCAAGGAACCCCGACTACCCCGAGAGACCAATCCCCAAGAAGGATGCTGGTCTACCCAACGACCCCATACATTCACCAGAATCCTGCCCAGACAGGAACACCAGCCCAACATGAAGGGCAATCACCAACACCACAGGCGGAGACACCTTTGCCTCCACCTCCAGCCCTTCCTGCCCTGATGCCATAGCTTGAGGGCCAACCTCAAATGTTCCAGTTCCTCTAAGCCATGTTGCAGACTCAGTGGCAACAGACTGAAGCCCTGAGACAGGCTCAGTGGCAACAGACTGAAGCCCTGAGACAAACCTTGATGACGGCTCTGGAGAGAACAACTGCCCCGGCACCAGCACCTGTCCAACCAGTGGGCACTGTCCGAGGCTTCCGCCAGATGAACTCGAGAACCTTTAAAGGCAGCAAAACCCCAGAGGAGATCTCAGACTGGATCTCCAACACAGAAATGCTGCTGGAAGGTTCACAACTTTCCCACGACTTATGGATAACCGCCGTGAGGGCCCAACTCTTAGGCAACGCCCATCACTGGTGGGATTCTATAGAGCGTAGCGTCGGCAAAAACTAGACTTAGGAACAATTTCTGGAGTACTTCAATGCAAAGTACTTCCCTGCCATAGTTTAAAATGCCATGTACTCCCAGTTCCTGCACCTGGAACAAGGGACAATGACCGTCGACGCCTACGACACAGAGTTCAGCAGACTGAGCCGATTCGGTGCTAATCTGATACCCAACGAGCAGGATAAGGCCATGAAATTCCATCACGGCCTTACCTTCAAGCTCCAAAGGTATACTACGGCACAGTCGAGGATTTTCTACGAAGAAGTTCTTTCAGAGGCAAGAATACAAGAAGCTATTGGCCAAGGAGCAAAACGCTCTAATCCTACTATACCGGCCAAAAATTAGCCCGGGGCAGGAGGACCGATCCGTCGTCCACAAAATCAGACACAACAAAAGATGGGGCCCTATCAGAAGAAGGAGCTCCCGACTTGTCACTTTTGTGGCAAGAAGGGGCATTATGCCAGAGACTGCAGAAAGAAGAACGGGCTATGCATGATTTGTGGAGCTAGCCAACATATGGCAAGGGACTGCCCACAACGTAGAGATGCAGCACCTCAGAACGGGCAGAAATAAGGAGCACCAGCCCAGAGGATGCTACCCTCAACATCTGGAGGATATCAGAAGGGAGCACCCCTGGCCACCCAGGAGAGCCAGTTCAACAAAGCCAGACAGCAGTCTGGAGGACAAAGGCATGGGCAGGCCTTTGCATTAGCTGCAGTTGTAGAAGAACCAGAAGGTGAAACCATCACAGGTACCATTTTAGTTGCATCATTACTTGTAACCGCATTATTTGATTTTGGCGCAATACTGTCTTTCATATCTAGTAGTTTCATAGCCATGCAAAAACTAGCCACTTCCCCACTACCTAAGTGCTGGAAAATTCTTACCGGAGGAGGCATCGTGCCGGTTACCAGCATTATTGAAACATGCTCGGTAGTCGTTTGTAGTAGAGAGCTGTAGCGCCCCGTTCCCCCGGTGCGGGGAGCGCGGCTAAGAAACACAAGTCGGTATCGTTCGATCGGGATAGATTGAATTAAGAACTCGTCCTCGTTATGGATTTGTTTCTTCGGAATCGATTCCCATATTCAGTGGACCGCGCCCCAAGGATCGGCTTAGCGGCAGAGTCAGGAGGGACCTCTCTGATGCTATCTTTTATTGCCTCAGTTTTCGATGTCGCTTGTTGCTTTCGTGCTTTGAGTTAGTTTTGGGACTTGCTTGTTTTCCTTGAACGGTTTCGATGATTTTCATTGTTTTCGTTCATTAACTTGCACTTCTATTCTGAGATAGGAAAGAGAGGAAGAAGCATTAATCGAGCTGTTCGTGTGGAGGTGAACGAGCAGTAGATGGCTTGCGAGCGGAGTCGTGAAGCGCCTCTTTCCTTCTCCTTTTCTTCCAACCAAGTGAGTGGCTACCAACCCGATTAGCTAGCCCTGCTTCCAAGCTTCACAGCTAAAACACTTGCATTCTCTTTGTCCCAATCAAATGATACCAAGTAATAATAAAAGAAACCAAGATAAAAGAGAATAGACTTGGTTATTACTGCTTGTCAATCAAACTCGTGAACGGTTACTTACTTGCATGCTTGTTCGTTCGGAATGTTCATCATATGCATAAATTGTAGTTAGAATATAACTTCTTCTATAAATTGTGTTATTTATGAATCATATCGTGTATGTGCATAACTGTTCCTAGAGGCTATGCAAAATGAAACATGCATTACTCGTGTTGCCTCAACTGCGTGAAATGATAAATTAACTAAACATCGTGTGTTCGATCATGGACAACTTGTGCACAAGGATATAAGTTCTGCGGACGGTCACTGGGTCACTGGCACCGATCCGATCCGGGCAGACTTCGTGTTTATAGTCAATCGTGTGCGGACGGGATAACTTGCAACGCATCGTATTTTCTGAGCTCCTCGTGTTTTCCCGTTGTATGCTATCCTTGTCCTTAACTAGTCCATTATGGCATCATGCTAGTGATCCTCGTGTGTATATGCTTGCAACGCCTCGTGTGTTTATCATGTGAATATGGCTTGCAATGCATCGTGTATTCAACGTGTATATTTAAACCTGTTGCAAACTAACTTGTGTCTTCGTGGCAGGGAAGGCATGGTAAGTATTGTGCAGGTAATTCAGACGGGCAGGTAAAATCTACCGAACGGTGGCACGTTTATTTCAGTAAATTCTATATGCTGCTTACTTGTAAATGAACTAAGGCAAGATAGAAACCCACAAATATGCATGCTTCATTAAAACAACGTGTTGATTGGTATAGTCAGGCTAGCTCGCCTTCACCAGCATGTTTTGATATGCTGACCCTCGTTGAAACAGGTTCTCCGCACCAAGGCGAACCGAGCGAGGAGCCAAAGTCGTCTTCCCGATCCAGTCCAGCTGTGGGCGCATCTTCACCGCGCCCCCTTGAAGCATTTTGAAGCCAGAAGCTGCAACTCTTCATACACAAATGTAGCTCCGTGGCAAAGCTACCCTCCATCCTGGAGGTCTATATCTTTTGAAGTTTAGTAAAGGGATGTAATGTACAGGACTGCTATCTCATTTTGAGTCATCTCTTTGTAAGCCGTTCGGCATATTAGCTAACTCGTTCAAGAGTTTGTAATAGATGTTCATTATCAATAAAAAGAACTTTTTCATATTTCAAATCTGTGTTTCAATTTATCTGCGTACTCTGAATATGTGCTTGCTATGCAAATCATTAAAGCCTTGTGCGGGCGCAACTCCAGGCCCGCACGGCGGTCACGATTCGGGGGATGCCTCAAACGATTCTACGGAATCGGGTCGTGACATAGTGGTATCAGAGCACAGATTCAAAGTTCCTTAGACTTCGTGCTGGAAAAGTTCCTTTAATGATCAAATACCGGTATGAACTCTTGAACTCGCTAGGCCAAAATAAGATACGTTCATGCAATAAGTCCATAATACATTATGATTCTAATATAATTTACCTTCTTTTGAAGGAATGGATCCAGCGCAATCTGCAGCGCAACCACCGAACGAAACACAGGAAAGTAGTTCGGGCACTTCGGGAAGCTCTCGGAGCCAACGAGGCATGTCTCAAGTCGACCCGCTTGAGCGGGTAATACAAATGTTAGAATCGCAACGATAAAGAGACGATGCTCGCCAAGCCAAGCTCGAGAGCAATCTAGAGACCCGATTCTCAGTCCAACAGAAGCAGGTAGATGCCCTGCAACAGATCGTCCAGACTTTGGCTGCCAACCATTCTGCCATAACAGCAACGACTCCGGTGGAACAGCCCGTGCTTGAAGTAGAGACGCCGCAAATCCCAAGGCCGAGGGACGTGACTGCCTTCAACTTGGGCCACTTCAAGAAAGTCTGCAACACCCCATTCAACAGGACTGAGGACCCAGTGGTAGCTCTAGATTGGCTAGCAGAACTTGAAGATCACTTCGCTCTGCTAGAGGTCCCCGAAGAGAAGCGTGTCTCCTGCGCGCAACTACAGCTCCGCCTCAACGCACACGATTGGTGGGACGTGCATCGACGATCTCTCCAATTTGATCACGGAGAGGAGGCGATCTCGTGGACGACCTTTCGTGCCACGTTTGAAGAGGAGTTTATACCCCCTCCAGTACAACGTCAAATGGAAAATGATTTCGTGCAACTGAGGCAGGGCAGTATGACAGTTAAGCAGTACTCCGCCGAATTCAACCGACTCTCCAAATTCGCTAAGGCCTATTTACCTGATGCAGCGAGTCGAGCCAGAAGATTTGAAGGTGGATTACGCCCTGCCATCCATTCGCACGTGGTCAATAATCAGTATGGGACAATGCGTGAAGTCATGAATCACGCCTTATCGCTAGAACCACAGTATCCTCACGTTTCCACCGGCGCTGTGTATACCTACAATCACAAACGCCAAGGCAACGATGGAGGAAACACTGCTGCAAAGCGCCAAAACAACGGTGGTCAGCTCAGGGCAAATCCCAACCAAGTATGTCGATACTGCAACAAACGTGGGCACTCCTTCAATCAATGTCCTAAGAGACTTGGGTTATGTCTTGCTTGTGGCAATCTAGGCCATGCCATAAATTCCTGCCCGAACCTTCCTGTTCATCGCCCGCAACGTAATAACCCCTAACGGTAAGCATTATTCCTAAGTTTTGGGACGAAACTTCCAATTGGTTGGGTAGGATGTAGCGCCCCGTTCCCCCGGTGCGGGGAGCGCGGCTAAGAAACACAAGTCGGTATCGTTCAATTGGGATAGATTGAATTAAGAACTCGTCCTCGTTATATATTTGTTTCTTCGGAATCGATTCTCATATTCAGTGGACCGCGCCCCAAGGATCGGCTTAGCGGCAGAGTCAGGAGGGACCTCTCCGCTGCTATCTTTTATTGCCTCGGTTTTCGATGTCGCTTGTTGCTTTCGTGCTTTGAGTTGGTTTTGGGACTTGCTTGTTTTCTTTGAACGGTTTTGATGGTTTTTATTATTTTCGTTCATTAACTTGCACTTCTATTCCGAGATAGGAAAGAGAGGAAGAAGCATTAATCGAGCTGTTCGTGTGCAGGTGAACGAGCAGTAGACGGCTTACGAGCGGAGTCGTAAAGCGCCTCTTTCCTTCTCCTTTCCTTCCAACCAAGTGAGTGGCTACCAACCCGATTAGCTAGCCCTGCTTCCAAGCTTCACAGCTAAAACACTTGCATTCTCTTCGCCCCGATCAAACGATACCAAGTAATAATAAAAGAAACCAAGATAAAAGAGAATAGACTTGGTTATTACTGCTTGTCAATCAAACTCGTGAACGGTTACTTACTTGCATGCTTGTTCGTTCGGAATGTTCATCATATGCATAAATTGTAGTTAGAATATAACTTCTTCTATAAATTGTGCTATTTATGAATCATATCGTGTATGCACATAACTGTTCCTAGAGGCTATGCAAAATAAAACATGCATTACTCGTGTTGCCTCAACTGCGTGAAATGATAAATTAACTAAACATCGTGTGTTCGATCATGGACAACTTGTGCACAAGGATATAAGTTCTGCGGACGGTCGCTGGGGCACTGGCACCGATCCGATCCGGGCAGACTTCGTGTTTATAGTCAATCGTGTGCGGACGGGATAACTTGCAACGCATCATGTTTTCTGAGCTCCTCATGTTTTCCCGTTGCATGCTATCCTTGTCCTTGACTAGTCCATTATGGCATCAAGCTAGTGATCCTCGTGTGTATATGCTTACAACGCCTCGTGTGTTTATCGTGTGAATATGGCTTACAATGCATCGTGTATTCAACGTGTATATTTAAACCTGTTGCAAACTAACTTGTGTCTTCGTGGCAGGGAAGGCATGGTAAGTATTGTGCAGGTAATTCAGACGGGCAGGTAAAATCCACCGAACGGTGGCACGTTTATTTCAGTAAATTTTATATGCTGCTTACTTGTAAATGAACTAAGACAAGATAGAAACCCACAAATATGCATGCTTCATTAAAATAACGTGTTGATTGGTATAGTCAGGCTAGCTCGCCTTCACCAGCATATTTCGATATGCTGACCCTCGTTGAAACAGGTTCTCCGCACCAAGGCGAACCGAGCGAGGAGCCGAAGTCGTCTTTCCGATCCAGTCCAGCTGTGGGCGCATCTTTACCGTGCCCCCTTGAAGCATTTTGAAGCCAGAAGCTGCAACTCTTCATACACAAATGCAGCTCTGTGGCAAAGCTACCCTCCAGCCTAGAGGTCTATATCTTTTGAAGTTTAGTAAAGGGATGTAATGTACAGGACTGCTATCTCATTTTGAGTCATCTCTTTGTAAGCCGTTCGACATATTAGCTAACTCGTTCAAGAGTTTGTAATAGATGTTCATTATCAATAAAGAGAACTTTTCCATGTTTCAAATCTGTGTTTCAATTATCTGCGTACTCTGAATATGTGCTTGCTATGCAAATCATTAAAGCCTTGTGCGGGCGCAACTCCAGGCCCGCACGGCGGTCACGATTCGGGGGACGCCTCAAATGATTCTACGGAATCGGGTCGTGACAAGAGCTAAGAGCGCGATTTTTGGTACTCCCAATGCCAAATTTCGACGTCGTTTTAGGCATGGACTGGTTAAGGCAGAACAACGCTATCCTAGACTGCCGAAAGGGTAGTGTCACCTTTAGACCACCAGGGCACCCGGAGTTCGAGTATGTACGAGGTACCATCGAACAAGTAGTAGGCCAGACTCCCAGAGCTTACATGGAGATGGAGATAGCACCCCCAGCACTCATTGCAGAGTTCGAAGACGTATTCCCAGAGGAATTGTCAGGCCTACCACCTGACAGAGAAGTAGAGTTCACTATTGAGCTGATACCCGGAGCTGTACCGGTATCTTCAAATGTGTACCGACTGGCGAAGAAGGAGCTTGACGAGCTGAAGCTACAACTTGAAGAATTGTAAATCAAGGGATTTGTTCGTCCTAGTGCATCACCCTGGGGAGCACCAGTATTGTTTGTACCAAAGAAGGACGGAATATATCGGATATGTATTGATTACAGAGCCCTCAACGCTTTGACAATCAAAAACAAATATCCCTTGTCGCGGATCGATGATCCGTTCGATCAACTGACAGGAGTTATGGTATTCTCAAAGATAGACTTGAGATCAGGCTATCATCAGGTCAAAGTACGGAGAGAAGAGATTCCAAAGACAGCATTCATGACTCGTTATGGTCATTACGAGTTCCTGGTGATGCCTATTGGACTGACTAATGCACCAGTCGTATTCATAAACCTGATGAACAGAGTCTTCCACCAATATCTGGACCAATTCGTGGTAGTCTTCATCGACGACATCTTGGTGTATTAGAAGAGCCACGAGGAGCATGAAGAGCACTTGAGACTAGTGCTAGAGACGCTGAGACGTGAGAGCCTTTATGCTAAGCTAAGCAAGTGTGAGTTCTTCCTTGATCGTGTCGCTTTTCTTGGATACGTGATCACAGGAGAAGGCATCTCGGTGGACCCAGCAAAGATCTCATCTGTAGAGACGTGGCCAACCCCTACCAACGTCTCAGAGGTGAGAAGCTTTCTAGGACTTGTCGGATATTACTGGAGGTTCGTAGAAAACTTTGCTAGAATCGCAGAGCCGATAACCCGTCTTACCCGCAAGGAGCAGGAGTTCATCTGGTCTGAGGAATGTCAGGCAGCTTTCGAGGAGTTAAAGAAGCGTTTGACTACTGCCCCCATCTTGACCATACCATCTGGATCCGGAGGATTCGTCATCTATAGCGATACATCCGGAAAAGTATTAGGTTGTGATGCAACATGGGAAGGTTGTAGCTTATGCCTCAAGACAATTGAGGACTCATGAGAAGAATTATCTGACACACGACCTGGAGCTTGTCGTAGTCATCTTTGCCCTGAAGCTATGGAGACATTATCTATACGGCGAACGAGTGAAGACTTTTATCGATCACAAGAGCCTGAAGTACGTTTACACTCAGAAGGACTTGAACCTGAGACAAAGACGATGGCTCGAAGTGATGACGGATTTCGAGATCGATCTGCAGTACCATCCAGGGAAGGCTAATATAGTAGCCAATGCACTAAGCAGATGACCCACGGCATTCTTTATTATCACCCAACCAAATCTATTGAGAGATCTAGAACAGTTGGGTATAGAGGTCATTATGCCAGGAATTGACGGCCAATTGTCAAACTACCAGCTACAATCAAAATTGGTCGAAAGAATCAAGGCGGCGCTACCAACAGATGTAAGATTTCAGATGCTTCGACAAAGAACAGAGGCTGAAATCCAGACAGGATGTCGCATACACGAAGATGGGACTCTAAGATGTGGAGATCGTCTTTATGTTCCAAATGGAGAACTTCGTGAGGAGCTGATGTCAGAAGCTCATAGCTCAACATACTCTATACATCCAGGTGGCACAAAGAAGTACAGAGATCTGCGATAATACTACTGGTGGCATGGAATGAAGAGAGAGATAGCACGCTTTGTGGCAAAGTGCCTGGTGTGTCAGCAAGTCAAGGCTGAACATCAGAGATCAGCAGGTCTACTTTAACCCCTCCCAATACCCGAGTGGAAATGGGAACACATTACGATGGACTTTGTTACGGGCTTCCCGAGAAGTCCCAGTAGTCGTAATGCTGTATGGGTGATCGTAGATAGACTCACCAAGGCTGCTCATTTCTTACCTTTCAGAGTCGGACAATCTACAGAAGTCTTGGCGGACATGTACATGAAGGAGATCGTGCGTCGGCACGGAGTACCAGTCAGCATAGTGTCTGACAGAAATACGAGGTTTACATCTTACTTTTGGCGAAGTATGCAAGAAAGTCTTGGTACCCGCCTCAAGTTCAGCACCTCTTATCACCCGCAGACAGATGGCCAATCAGAGCGCACCATCCAGACACTAGAAGATATGTTGAGAGCCTGCATGCTTGATTTCAGTGGATCATGGAAAGATCATTTACACCTGGTGGAGTTTTTCTACAACAACAGGTATCAAGCGAGCATTCAAATGGCTCCCTTTGAAGCATTGTATAGAAGAAAATGCCGTTTCCCAGTATGTTGGAGCGATGTAGGTGAAAGACAGATCTTGGGACCAGAATTGGTCGTTCGTACGGTGGAGAAAGTAAAGAAGATACAAGGACACCTACGAGCTGCACAAGACAGACAGAAGCACTGGACAAACGTACATCGACGACCTCTAGAGTTCCAAGTGGGAGAGCATGTGTTCTTGAAGATCTCACCTACCCGAGGTACTATCAGATTTGGCGGAAGAGAAAAACTGAGTCCAAGGTACATTGGACCCTTCGATGTGTTGGAACGCATCGGAGAAGTTGCTTACAAGCTAGCCTTACCTCAGACCTTGGAAGGAGTACATGACGTCTTCCACGTATCTCAGTTGAGGAGGTACATTCCAGACCCAAGTCATGTGCTGGACCATTCAGACATCACCGTCGGCCCGAGCCTATCGTACCAGGAGGAACCTGTAGAGATCCTAGATCGTAGCGAGAAGGTGTTGCGAGGCCAGACTATCCCTCTAGTTCGTATTGCATGGAGACATCATGCACCAGGTGAGTCAACCTGGGAACGAGAAGAGGATATTCGACAGCGTTTCCCCCATCTATTTCCAGACCAGGGTATGTCCTAATATTTCAAATCAATCTAAGTTCTTTCATTATATGTCTGTTTTTATTTCGAGGATGAAATCTTTTAAGGAGGGTAGATTGTAAACTCCCTCGACCAAATTTCAGCATTTTAGAAATATTTTTGATAAATTAGAATTATTGCAACTTTTTAAATTTATTTTGCTTACATATCCTATTGATTTGTGCACATGTCCATCACCTAATAAATTAGAGCATTACACTGACTATTATCCCCAAACAAAATTCACATACCTCTCCTAGACATGTTAGACTATTTTTCTGAATTTTTTGCAACTCCCAGATACTCTATTTTAAGCCTCGTTTGAGACGCACAAATATCGTTACAAACGTCCGTATTTATTTTCTATTTAATTTCCTTCTCTATACCCATCTCTGTCCCAATAGAGATTTGAGGCCCAACCTGTACCTGTTTTGCCCAAACAAAAATACGTTAATATCCTACTTTGAATATACTACAATTAGTATATTGACACCGTATTAAAATTATGGCCCTACCTGCCTCTAAATAATTAGAGAACACCATGCGCAGTATTTATTAATTAATTAATACGGTGACCCGTATCACCCAAGAACCAGGCCCAGCCCCAACCCAGGCTCACCCCCACCCCCCCCCCCCTCCCCCAAGGCACTCCCCCAGCTTTCCCCCTCATTTCTGTGCAATTCAGTATTTTTAGGAATCAGTGTTTTTACTAGACAAATTGCGTAATTACGCAAATTCCCAATTTTAGGACCTTTATGCAATTTATGAAATTATAGGGGTTTTTTTGCAAATTGTCAGTGTGAGGTGTCAACACCTCATTGGCCGGTGAACCTACACTATACATGTGGCAATGGGTCCCACCCAAAATATCAGCCAAAAATATCCAAAGATATTTTAATTATGAAATACCTAAAATACCCTTGAACTTCACCCTATTTACAAACCTATGCCATTGACCTAAATCTATAAAACCCGACCCCCCTCCATTCCCGAACTCCACACCACCTCCCTCCGGCCACCACCTCCGACGAAACTCCGTCGAACCCTTCGCCACCTCCCCAGCTCCCTTCCGGCCAATCGCCACCCGCCCTGGCCGCCGCAACCGCCACCGGCAGCCACTGCAAGCCCAACTCCCCACCTGCACCACAGCACCCCGACCTCCCCCACCACCCCTCCGACCGTCGTGGACCACCGCCACCACCCCCGCAACCGCCGCCGGCAGCCACTATATATATTATTAAATATATTATTCATATATATAGCAATATATGTATATATGTATACTTATATTTATGCATTTATTTTTCTCTTATTATACATATGCAATTTATATATATGTCTATGTACTTATATTATATATATGATTATATTTATATTAAGTATATAAATACTATATTTATACACTTATATGTATATATATATTATTTATGTATTAAAATATATATATAATGTCTTTATTTATACATAAGTATATATATATCCTATACTATTTTAATACGCATCATTCTTATATTATATTTACGAGCCCTGTAATGTCCTAAAAATAGTACACCTGCAACGCAGTCAGTAACCCCGAGTCATAGGACCCCTCAGACTTGACTGCAAGTACATATTTTTGGCACTTCCAGCATAGAGAAGTAGGCAAGTATACCTTTCCAAGTTTACTGTTTAAATATTAAATATTTTTATATGCTAATTATCCTCAACTTCATATGACTGTGTGTATCTGAGATTGCCTCGGGTACCGTCAATAAGTACGTTGACACGTAGTGTAAATAACTTAGTCCTTACAGACTTACCAACAACTGTGAGGGTATCCTAATATCCTCCTAGACCCTGACACGGGAACACGCAACAAGGTTGCAATACATATTGGGATGCGAGCTGCGTACTCGATTAGCTACCGGTGCGTGTGACGTGCATCACGGCTTAGCATAAAATCAGGAAAACTCAGGAAAAGTACGACTTGGCATTAGTTACATTGGGCGGGAAAGATAACTAGTAGACGTATGGGACACCCCCCTCCTTGAGTTTTATACCTTTGTACCATGCTCCTCGGAGATGGTCGATTGTAGAGCTACCCATGTGTCAGGGGCATATGACACATATACTAGCCAGTCAACACGATTGGTGAATTAAGTCAGCATATGTCAAGCCTACACTTTTCTATGCGTACTACAAGGTCTTTACTTGCATTCACTTAGATGGTTAGCACCCTGTATTATTTATTCAGTATTTATATATATGGCATGTTTTTATGTATCTTGTTATGTCCCACTGAGGACCTGGTTTTCTTTCAGATTTAGACGAGGTCTTCTACCCCACTGTGTATGGACCTGGACAGGAGACCAGGTATGCCACGGAGGAAGAGTTAGATGAGGTGCCATCAGAGTCTGCCTGATCCTTTAGTACATCTGGAGCTGTTGCTACTACCTCGATAGACGATACACTAGTCTATCTTATTTCAGTTTTCATCATATTTTGTAGTGGGTTTGTTCCCACAAGATGTGTACTATGACATTCAGACTTAGCATTATATATATTTCAGCACTTATTCCCATATTCATGATATTTCTGTGGATGAGATTAGATTTACCTGTATTAAACTTGTAGTATTTTAGGACAGCGTAGCACGTTCCTTTGGGTCCATTAAATTGGATTAAACCCTTAGTGACGTGTCAGCTGGCCAATGCCACGTGGCCTGGTTCCATATACTTTTGGGACTGGGGCGTGACACCTACCCTCCGAGAAATTGTAAAACAGGCCAAGCAGCCAAGAAGAAATGTAGAGAACAAAAATTGTTAAAACTAGCATATTGGAAGATCAATCGGCCAGGATACTTCCAGTAAGAAATATATCGAAGAGTTGGCACTGGACTAGCCAAAAATCTGAGTTTATCGAAAGCTTGGTCTAAAATTCCTAAAAATTTAGCTTTTTCTTTGTTCGTTGGTAAAAAAAAAACATTTTTTGGAGAGAGAGACTATTTTACCAATTGAGTCACAGATATCTGATATATTCATATGGCTCCTCGTTCAATTCTTTTGAAGTAATTGGATCATTTTTTTCGTTCTAGAATCTCCTCCCTTCTTCCACTCTATCCCGAAGAGTAACTAAGACCAATTTATTGACGTTTTCATGTTTCAATTGAACACTTTCCACTTAAGATGTAAGAGGAGGAAGGATTAAGGATTTATCCGATGTGAGATAGCACATTGTTCGAGGAACCCTAGATGTTGTCGGAGTAAAGGATCGTCAGCAAAGGGCTATTGCACAAAATATACTTCTAAGTAATTGTCCCATAGATCTTATATCTATCTATATGAAGAAGAAACCATGTAAGGCGGTAATGAAAGTATCTTGTAACTGAACTAGTGGCTTACTTTTTCTAAGTAACGGGGAAGAGGACCGAAACATGGGTGATGGCATCATTTAGACTCCATTCTATTTATATATGTACCTTATCAAAATCGATTTTTTGCCCCACTACTTCATCTACCGAAATGACTGGACAGATCTAATGTATTCTAGCATTAAACCAGCATCGGCGGATATGCCTCTTTTTCTATTATCGGGGGTCTTTCTCTAATGTTATTGTTATCGGCCTCTGGATATGTTCTCCTATCTGATCTGATTCCAGTGATCAACCACTCTCCTATCATTCTTGACTTTCTGCTGGATAAGTGGAATGAGGGAAGCACTAGAGGTGCTTACCGAATGAAGTGAGGCATCGCCGAGTGAAAGTGGTTTCTTGGTCCTCCGTCGGTACTTTCGGATTTAAAGGCACAAGAAGAGGGACATGACTGTAGTCATAGCGATCATCCTATTCAACTACTTCAACCATTTCTAAACACTTCATTGATAACACGGATTCCTATTTCTCAATGATATCCCACGATCGGGACAATTAGCTGAATCCCGTGAAATCCTACTAGGAACTCCTAATTCTCTGGCAAATACGGCCCTATTTATTTAACAAGACCTTATTATGAGTTACTAAATGAAAAGATGAATAAAAATTCACTATTTTAGGTACAATAGTAGTTCTTTGTAGGATTTCATCGAATGAAGTGATAAAAAAAGGAACCCCTTATGTAACTACTTGAGCCTGGTGCAAAAAGAAGGCATGGCTCCAAGTTATTCAGGAATAGTGGCGTTAAGTTTCTTGACCCTTTGCCTTAGGATTAGTTAAAGTTGTCCGATTAGACAACGAATTACAAATGTTTGGAAAAGCTCTATTGTTCTCTCTCTCTCTCTCTCTCTCTCTCTCTCTCTCTCTCTCTCTCTTTTGAGAAAATATAATGAATTATTTCAAGACTGATCCCCTTGCTTTGTTTACTTTGACTGACCTAGCATCCCACTTCACTCCACAAGGGAAAGTGGATATTACGTCCAACCTTCTTTGTGGAAGTGGAAGACTAGACCATAAAGGAGGAGTTGAATTGAAGCGAAGACTAGCTTTGAGGAATGAAATGAAATAGAAGACTGAATCCATTTGATTTCTAAAAAGGATTACTAATCCTTAACTTTTTAAGGAATCATTAATCAGTGGTTGTGAATTGACCCCAAAAATGAAATGGTAGGTATAGCTAGTTCGTGAACAGCTAACCATCGTAAAAAAAAATTAAATGATTCAAATAAGAAATATTTCTCAATGATTACTCTTGTACTAAGAAAAAAATGATGGCGGTTATAGCAGACTAACCACTTCCCATATGGACCCACCCCTCTCTGGAATCATGGTGAGTGTCATTGTTCACTAATAAATCGACTAATTAAACTCATGTTTCTATAATTAATTCGATCCCCCGATTAAATTGGGGGATAACGCATGCGCTTCATATTAGCCTGGAGTTCGCTCCCAGCAATATAGCCATCCCTAAGAAAATGTGAAGACTACCATTAAAGCAGCCCAAGCGAGACTTACTATATCCATGCGAATTATGTCCCCTATCTCCATGAAGGAATTATTTCATAGAATTTATTATGGATCCTTGGGATTGTTGGATCATTTTCTATCATGCAGTTCTAGGCAATAGATCAAGCCAAAGGAATGACTCACCCATTATGTATATTATCTTTTTCATTCCAACATGCCATCCACACCAGAATAGATCGAGTTTTCTAAAAAAAATTGCCTAGGACCCCTTTCGGTTTTTCGCGGTCGGTGAGATATCCGAAATTTTTCCTAGGACAGAAATAAAGCATTGGGTCGAACTCTTCTTTGGTGTCAAGGTAATAGCTGTTACTAATAAATTTGAAACCCTAGTCCTAGTTATTTTTCTTATTGGATCCTTGTCTAAAGCTCAATAATGTGTTGGAGCATCCGTTGACAAAAGGAACACCCTAAGATGATCATCTCATGGCTATTGAGAACGAATCAAATCAGATGGTTTGTACCATGTAAAATAGAAATACTTTTCTTGGGTAAAGGAAAATATGAATCGATCTATTTCTGTATCGACGGTTAGGAGTCCTTGGTTTTCACTCTTATCCGTTTGGGGATTCACCCTCGCTACACTCTCACTCTTATTCACTCGATTTCTGGTCAATAATAAGATTATGTAGGAGATATGGCTGGCAGACTTGTTTTCAGTGGTTTCTCTGATCAAACTAGAAGTTACCAAGGAACCATGCATGGTCTTTTTCTCTTAGGTGCTCATTTTAGTGGCTCATTCATAAAAAAAAAATTGATTTACCTAGAAGTAAAATTATTCTCTCTTTTTTTTTTGAGAAAATATAGTAAATTATTTCAAGACTGATCCCCTTGCTTTGTTTACTTTGACTGACATGACCCATCAGAACAAGATTCGATTTATTTACGAATCTGATATTGACATAGACTATAAAGCAACACGACTTCGGTTCCGACCGAATATAGCCATTTTTTGTCATCATTCAATTGTTCTCGAGTTAGTCCATTCAACGGTTTGAAATATAACAACGATGCGACAACATGGTTGGACCCATAAACCCAATAAGGTATTGGGTTGGCCCCTTAGGTACTATTGTACCTAAAATAGTGAATTTGTATTCATATTTTCATTTAATAACTCATAATCAGATCTTACTAGGGCCTTTTATGGCAGATATCGGTGCGCAAACCCCATTTTTCTATATTTTCAGGGAGAGGGAATTGAACGGAATGCTTCCTTTCCCGATCTGCGGCTCGCAGTTAAGAAGAAGTGAAGGGACATCAGTAGGTCATATTTGGGTTCGTTGACTCTCTTTGACTTACGCTTTTATCTTTCCTGCTCCATATAGATCAGGTTTTGAGGGCGAAGTACGCTTTCTTATCCACCGGGCAAGCGGGTTCCACGGGTTAGGAGGTTGTCTTTAAGTGATAGGGGGTCGTGCGCTCGTACATCCGCTCCTAAAGTCGCTCATGTTGCTGGCTTGCCGGCACAATTTTGAATGAGAGAAAGAAATGAGAAATCCTCTTTTCAAATTTGACACTTCCTTCAAAAGGATTTCTGCTTGCTCGGTAAATGTCTTGGTAGAAGATATAATTTCTTGGAATTGAGGTTTATTACTTTTTAAGTTACAATATTACGTAGTTAAATAATTAGTTAAAATTTATTTATTTTTTCTTTTTTAATTACGTGAGAATATACGTACAACCTAGACGACTAGTTTTTTCAAAACTTTTTTATAAATAGTAGAGATATATTCATAATAAATTATAATTAAAATATAATCAAATCTATAATAAATCGTAATTAAAATGTAAATATATATATATAACAAATTTTAATTCAAATATATTTAAACTATTTAAAAAAAATATCAGAAAAAATTATTTTAACTACAATGCATTTGCATTTAGTATTAATGTTATAAATGGTCTTGTCTGAATATTCCCATAATTGTTGCAGGGAGTGCTAATACTCTAAAAGGGAAAATGAAGATTGCAGTCACAGCAACAAAACTGGAAGGCATAGAACTATAAACAAGAGAAAAGTAGAAATAAAACATATGAAGAAAGAGAAACAAAAATGAAAGGAAGGAAGAGAAACAAAACAAAAGAACAAATATTGGAGACCAACCGAGTGACCGTTGCAAGTGGAAGACCCTACATCCTTATTATTCTATGCATCCGTACCACTCAAGACTATTTGTTTCTCTTGTCCGAGTGTCTGCTGACTGGCCAAAATTGAAGAATCCGAGGCCGCGGGCCCAGCTGACGCAGACGACCCACGTGTTCTTTTCTTTTCCTCTCACCGGCACCCTTCGTCATCAAAAATTCGGTCAGCACCACCCCCGGCCGGCGGATTATTTCTATTGCTTCGATGACGTGGCATCTCACAGCAAACCTGGATATTTCGTTTGATAAGGGATTGAGTTGCGATTGGGACGGAGCCTAGAATTACAACTTAGGATAGATGTTAAAGAAAATGAACACACACAAAAAAAAACATTAGTTCTGAAAGAAAATTATTGAAGAAAAATAGTGGCTCGAATTCTACCTATTCTGTTTGGTGTTCGTTCTACTTTTTACTTGACCTACATGTGCTGAACTAGAAAAAATGATTCAATCCATTATTTACTTTTTCTTTAAATTTTATGAATTTATTACAAAATTTTAGGATTAACTATTCATGCTCAAAATATTTACTTACTTTTCAAAGACAAACAAAATATGACAAACATTAAATTTTTTTAGATGTTAGAGCAAAGAATTCATTTTATTTTTTATTTTTTTCACCAACCAAACTAAACCGTATATAGGGTAACCAAGGGGACGAAGACTTGACCAGGAATGCAGAATTTGGCTTTCTAAAAAATTTGGTTGGTTGCTTACTTGCAATATAGGGTAACCAAGGGGACGAAGACTTGACCAGGAATGCAGAATTTGGCTTTCTAAAAAATTTGGTTGGTTGCTTACTTGCATGTCTGCAGGTCAATTCGATTTGATCAATTATGATTGAATTATTTTAAAATAATTTTAATTATTTATTTATTTATTTTAGTGCTTAAAGACAAATTTTCTCACAAGAGCTAGCACTGCAACGTAAATATTTGATTGGTTGCACTTTTTCTTTCTGAAATGAAATAGTTATAGCATCCACAATAGAAGTGATTTCAATACTATAATTTTTTGGTTTAGTCAAAAATTGTAGCACTTAATTACTGCAGTGAACTTTTGTCCACGTCCAAGAGGATTTTTAAATTTCTAATGTATTTTAGCAAATAAATAGTAATCTGATTGGATCCTCTAGTAAATAAAATATATAAAAATATATAAAAAAGGAGAGATTAATTTTGAGTATAGATTTAATGTGTTATTTGGAGTATAATATTATATGCCAATATCAATATCAAGAGGATGTAAAAACAGTAATTTATTTAATTAAAAAAAAATTTAAGTAAGGCATGGACTAGATATTTTTATAGATTTTAAAAAAAAAAAGTCTTATCTTTGATTAGCGATCTTTACTGGACTTTACTTGCAGGCCGTTTTAATCGCATCACCATATATTTTTTAGCTTATTTGCAACCATCATCATTACATTACATCATAGCACAAAAGTAGAAAGAAAAAGAGGTTTATTTATTTATTTATTTATTTTATCTAGATTAAGGCCGACAAACGTCATGCTACTTGCAAAGTATAGAAGACCAAACTCCTTGTTGGAGTGGTTGCGGTTTTCAACGTAGGTGAAGAATATTTCAGAGTGTGACCAACGTTATGAGTCGAACAAAAATTCAAAAAATATATCGAGTGTCGTATTGTAAATTCCTTCGATCAGA
>JAYESA010000014.1:134994142-134999142 GCA_036927795.1 Iris macrosiphon
TGGCAACAGACTGAAGCCCTGAGACAGGCTCAGTGGCAGCAGACTGAGGCCCTGAGACAGACCTTGATGACGGCCTTGGAGAGAACGACTGCCCCAGCACCAGCACCTGTCCAACCAGTGGGCACAGTCCGAGGCTTACGCTAAATGAGCCCGAGAACCTTTAAAGGCAGCGAAACCCCAGAGGAGATCTCAGACTGGATCTTCAACACAGAAATGCTGCTGGAAGGTTCACAACTTTCCCCCGACTTGTGGATGACCGCCGTGAGGGCCCTGCTATTAGGCAACGCCCATCACTGGTGGGATTCTATAGAGCGTAGCGTCGACAAAGACCATATTTGGGAATAATTCTTAGAGCACTTCAATGCCAAGTACTTCCCCGCAACAGTCCGAGATGCCCTATACTCCCAGTTCCTGCACTTGGAACAGGAAAATATGACTATTGACGCCTACGACGTAGAGTTCAGCAGACTGAGTCGTTTCGGTGCTATCTTGATACCGAATGAGCTGGAGAAGGCCAAGAGGTTCCACCACGGCCTCACCTTCGAGATCCAGAGGTATACGACGACACAGTCAAGGATCTCCTACGAGGAGGTTCTTACAGAAGCGAGGGTGCAAGAAGCTATTGGCCGAGGAGCAAGACGCTCTAATACAACAATCCCGGACAAAAACTAGCAAGAGCAGGAGGACCTATCCGTCGTCCACAAAACCAGACGCAGCAGACGACGGGACCCTACCAGAAGAAGGAGCTCCCGACTTGTCACTATTGTGGCAAGAAGGGGCATTTTGCCAATGACTGCAGAAAGAAGAAAGGACTCTGCCTAGTATGTGGAGCTAGCCAGCATATGGCAAGGGATTGCCCACAACGCAAAGATGCAGCACCTCAGAACGGACAAAGACCAGGAGCATAACACCCCTTCTACATCTGGAGGACATCAGAGGGGAGCACCCCTGGCTACCCAGGAGAGCCAGTTCAACAAGGCCCGACAACAATCTGGAGGACAAAGGCACGGGCAGGCCTTTGCTTTAGCTGTAGTTGTCGAAGAACCCGAAGGTGAAACCATCACAGGTACCATTTTAGTTGCATCATTACCTGCAACCGCATTATTTGATTCTGGCACAACCCTGTCATTCATATCTAGTAGTTTCGTAGCCATGCACAAACTAGTAACTACCCCACTGCCTATATGCTGGAAAATTCTTACCGGAGGAGGCATTGTTCCAGTTACCAACATTATTGAAACATGCTCGGTAGTCATTTGTAGTAGAGAGCTAAGAGCGCGATTCTTGGTACTCCCAATGCCAAATTTTGACGTCGTCTTAGGCATGGACTGGTTAATCCAGAACAATGCTATCCTAGACTGCCGAAAAGGTAGTGTCACCTTTAGACCACCAGAACACCCGAAGTTCGAATACGTACGAGGTACCATCGAGCAAGGAGTAGGCCAGACTCCTAGAGATTACATGGCGAAGGAGATAGCACCCCCAGCACTCGTTGCAGAATTCGAAGACGTATTCCCAGAAGAATTGCCAGGCCTGCCGCCTGACAGAGAAGTAGAGTTCACTATTGAGCTGATACCCGGAGCTGCACCGGTATCCTCAAATGTGTACCGACTGGTGAAGAAGGAACTTAACGAGCTAAAGCTGCAACTGGAGGAATTACAAATCAAAGGATTTGTTCATCCTAGTGCATCACCCTGGGGAGCACCAGTGTTATTTGTACCCAAGAAGGACGGGACATATCGAATGTGTATTAATTTCAGAGCCCTCAATGCTTTGACAATCAAAAACAAGTACCCCTTGCCGCGAATTGACGATCTGTTAGACCAACTGACGGGAGCAGTGGTATTCTCAAAAATAGACTTGAGATCAGGCTATCATCAGGTCAAAGTACGGCGAGAAGACATTCCGAAGACAGCATTCAGGACTCGTTATGGTCATTACGAGTTCCTGGTGATGCCTTTTGGACTGACTAATGCACCAGCCGTATTCATGAACCTGATGAACAGAGTCTTCCACCAATATCTGGACCAGTTCGTGGTAGTCTTCATCGACGACATCTTGGTGTATTCAAAGAGCCACGAGGAGCACTTGAGACTAGTGCTAGAGACGCTGAGACGGGAGAGCCTTTATGCTAAACTAAGCAAGTACGAATTCTTCCTTGATCGTGTCGCTTTTCTTGGACACGTGATCACAGGAGAAGGCATCTCGGTGGACCCAGCAAAGATCTCATCTGTGGAGACATGGCCAACCCCGACCAACGTCTCAGAGGTGAGAAGCTTTCTAGGACTTGTCGGATAATACCGGAGGTTCGTAGAAAACTTTGCAAGAATCGCGGAGCCAATTACCCGTCTTACCCGCAAGGAGCAGGAGTTCATCTAGTTTGAGGAATGTCAGACAGCTTTCGATGAGTTGAAAAAGCGTCTGACTACAGCCCCCATCTTGACCATACCATCTGGATCCGGAGGTTTCGTAATCTATAGCGATGCATCCGGAAAAGGATTGGATTGTGTCTTAATGCAACATGGGAATGTTGTAGCTTACGCCTCAAGACAACTGAGGACTCATGAGAAGAATTACCCCACTCACGACTTAGAGCTTGTCGCAGTCATCTTCGCCCTGAAGCTATGGAGACATTATCTATACGGCGAACGAGTGGAGATATTCACCGATCACAAGAGCCTAAAATACGTCTACACTCAGAAGGACCTGAACCTAAGACAAAGAAGATGGCTCGAAGTGATGACGGATTTCGAGATCGATCTGCAATACCATCCAGGGAAGGCTAATGTAGTAGCTGATGCACTAAGCAGAAGACCCTCGACATTCTTTATGATCATCCAACCAGGTCTATTGAGAGATCTAGAAAAGTTGGGAATAGAAGTCATTATGCCAGGAATTGACGGCCAATTGTCAAACTACCAGCTACAATCAACATTGGTCGAAAGAATCAAAGCTGCACTGCCAACAGATACAAGATTTCAAAGGCTTCGTCAAAGAACAGAGGCTGGAATTCAGACAGGATGTCGCATACACAAAGATGGGACTCTAAGATACGGAGATCGTCTTTATGTTCCAAATGGAGAACTTCATGAGGAGCTGATGTCAGAAGCTCACAGCTCAACATACTCTATACATCCAGGAGGCACAAAGATGTACAGAGATCTGCGACAATACTACTGGTGGCATGGAATAAAGCGAGAGATAGCACGTTTTGTGGCAAAATATCTGGTGTGTCAGCAAGTCAAGGCTGAACATCAGAGATCAGTAGGTCTACTTCAACCCCTCCCAATACCCGAGTGGAAATGGGAACACATTACGATGGACTTTGTTACGGGCTTCCCAAGAAGTCCCAGTGGTCGTAATGCTATATGAGTGATCGTAGACAGACTCACAAAGGCTGCTCATTTCTTACCTTTCAGAGTCGGACAATCTACAGAAGTCTTGGCAGACATGTACATGAAGGAGATAGTGCGTCTGCATGGAGTACCAGTCAGCATAGTGTCTGACAGAGATACGAGGTTTACATCTTACTTCTGGCAAAGTATGCAAGAAAGTCTTGGTACCCGCCTTAAGTTCAGCACCTCGTACCACCCACAGACAGATGGTCAATCAGAGCGCACCATCCAGACGCTAGAAGATATGCTGAGAGCCTGCATGCTTGATTTCAGCGAATCATGGGAAGATCATTTACACCTGGTGGAATTTTTCTACAACAATAGCTATCAAGCGAGCATCCAAATGGCTCCCTTTGAAGCATTATATGGCAGGAAATGTTGTTTTCCAGTATGCTGGAGCGATGTTGGCGAAAGACAGATGGGACCAAAATTGGTTGTTCGTACGGTGGAGAAAATAAAGAAGATCCAAGGACACCTACGAGCTGCATAAGACAGACAGAAGCACTGGGCCAATATTCATCGACGACCTCTAGAGTTCCAAGTAGGAGAGCATGTGTTCTTGAAGATCTCACCTACCAGAGGAACTATCAGATTTGGGGGAAGAGGAAAACTGAGTCCAAGGTACATTGGACCCTTCGATGTATTAGAACGCGTCGGAGAAGTTGCTTATAAGCTAGCCCTCCCCCAGACCTTGGAAGGAGTACATGACGTCTTCTACGTATCTCAGCTGAGGAGGTACATTCCAGACCCAAGTCATGTACTGTTCATTCAGAGATCACCGTCGGCCCGAGCCTATCGTACCAGGAGGAACCCATAGAGATCCTAGATCATAGCGAGAAGGTGTTGCGAGGCCAGACTATCCCTCTAGTTCATGTTGCATGGAGACATCATGCACCAGGTGAATCAACCTGGGAACGAGAATAGGATATTCGACAGTGTTTCCTCCATCTATTTCCAAACCAGGGTATGTCCTAATATTTCAAATCAATCTTTCATTCTCATTATATGTCTGTTTTTATTTCGAGGATAAAATATTCTAAGGAGGGTAGATTGTAAACTCCCTCGACCAGATTTCAGTAATTTAGGAATATTTTTGACAAATTAGAATTATTGAAACTTTTTAAAATTTATTTTGCTTACATATCCTATTGATTATGCACCTGTCCCTCACACAATTAATTAGAGCATTACACTAGCTGTTATTCCCAAACAAGTTCACATACCTGCCCTAGACATGTTAGACTATTTTTCTGAATTTTGTGCAACTCCCAGATACTTTATTTTGAGCCTCGTTTGAGACGCACAAATATTGTTACAAACGTCCGTATTTATTTCCTATTTAATTTTTTGCTCTTTACCCATCTCTGTACCCCTAGAGATTTGAGGCCCAACATGCACCTGTTTTACCCAAACAAAAATACGTTAATATTCTACTTTGAATATACTACAATTAGTATATTGACACCATAGTAAAATTATGACCCTACTTGCCTCTAAATAATTAGAGAACACCATGCGCAGTATTTATTAATTAATAAATACGGTGACCCGTATCACCAAAAGAACCAGGCCCTGCCCCTGCCCAGGCTCACCCCCACACCCCCC
>JAYESA010000014.1:135003373-135068373 GCA_036927795.1 Iris macrosiphon
ATATCACGTAGGGTGTAGCCTGACCATTTACATGCCTCATAGCCTTTTATATATGATTAGCCTGGACTATTGCTTGCATTATAGCTAAACAGATGGTTAGCCTGTGTAACACCCTATTTTTTTAAAAAAATTTAAAAATGAGTTTTCTGGATTTTTCGGTAATTTTTAATTAATTATTAAAAATGTCCTTCATGGATTAATATTTTATGTATTAAATTAAGTATTAAAATATTACAAAAATTATACTTTTGGGTGTATAATTAATTATTGGATGTTGTGTAATTTTTTTGGAATTTATTGTGCTCAAAAACTACTTTTAAATAGCTAAAACCCCCCGTTTTAATTAAACCAACTTGAACCGGGTTAAACCGGGTTAAATCGGACCTAATTGAATCGAACCGAACCTGGCCAAACCCTACTGGACCAGACCCTAACCTATTGGGTCGGATCCTATCCTACCCGACCCACCTACCCGACCCGCCCCTAACCCAAATCCCTCTCCCCCACGACCCCCGTTCCCCGCTCCACTGGCCACGACCCGCCCCGCCCCCGACTCTGCCGCACGACCCCCGTCAACTCCGCCCCGCCTCCTCCCACGACCCCCGATTCCCCCGCTCTGGCCTCCCCACTCCGCCACCCTATAAAACCCCTTCGGATCTTCACCGCCACCGCCATCACTACCATGACCACCGATCACCACCATCACCGCCATCCTCCGTCGCCCCTCTTCTTCCCCGGCGAGAACCCCCAGCCGACCCGCCGAGCCCCTGCCTCCACCACATCTTCCCGTCCTCCGGCCACCGCCATCACACAGAACTTCAGCCGACGATCCGCCTCTGCGAGCTCGAGCCTCCGGCAACCCTCCGCCGTGACCCCGCCGTCGACCAACAGCCAGAGCAGCCGCAACAGTGCTTCCGTGCCGCGTCACGCCGCATCGTGCATGCGCAATTTCAGTCGTTACCTACCCCTGTTCAGGTAAAATTTTCTCTCTCCTCGTTGCCTTATTTTCTGAACTGTCTGCTGTGACGCGTAGACCGCATGACCCCCTCGAAACTCGTACAAATCGTTCGGGGTATCGCATCCTGTGTCGATCGTAAACCGAGACGCAAAAATAGGAAAATCAACCATATTTCTAAAAATTCAGAAATTATCCCAAACTTGCAAGTTTACGACCATTTTTCGTGCAACCTGTTAACTATTTCTAAATTCCACTTGAACAGTAATTTAGACCGTATAACCTAGTTTTAAAACCCTATTTTTTTATTTTATTGTGCTGTATGTTGTGTTTTATTCGAGGGTGAAAATAGCCAAAAACTTGGTATTAAAACCCTGATTTTTCCCGAAACTGGGTGAGCTCCGCTAAATGAGGCGACTTGGTCGTGTGCGAACTTCACCGAAAGGTGCGCACCATCGATACGGGCGTATGGAATTTGCGGAAGTTGATTTGGATGTGCGTGCACACCAGAATCAACGCGTATCCGTCGACAACGTCCGTATCGGCCCTATTCTGAAACTTGTAACTTCGTGTACGCTCGTCGTATCGAAACGAAACTTACGCCATCGGACTCGTAGCAATACGTTGGTTCTGTGATCCAAGTTTGGTTTGATTCTGAGAACGTTGAAAAAATTCTGTATTGTGGGCCCTACGGTTCCACTTGATGGACGATTTTGTGATCGGCTCATCAAAATCTAGTTCTGGACATTCCATTGGCTTCGTATCGTCGTTCTGAACTTGTAGACACTAAGTTTGACGAATTTGGAGAATATTATTTCTGGCCCATTTTTTGGTACGAAGTGGGCCATATGTGGACCCCTCTTTGATCAGAAACTGTGACTTTTATCCCTGTGTCCAAATTAGACTTATGGACAGGCAATTCTAGCTATTTGATATCTTCTGAGCATGATGGTAATGATTATTTCAGCAACCGGAGGAGTACCTACGGATCCCGCTGATACCAGAGCAACAGTTGGAAATCAAACCCCAAGCAAGTGTACCTTGCCAGACTTGCTGTACTTGCTTATTATTATTTTCTTGATTTATTTATATGATGTATCTGTTCAACCTAGGACTGTGTAACATTGCTTAAGGTTCGAATAATATTCGGGTGTCAACGTCGTACTCGGAGTTGTGTAACGTCACTAGAGATTGATATCATGACCGTATATATTTTCGTGCTTGCATTATCAAGTACGTCATACCATAGGATAATTGACACTATTCATGAGAAAGAATAATCTGAGTTATTCATGGTGATTCTGTATAGGTTACAGGATTTGTGACATATATATTACATTTGCATAGCTATCATTATGACTCATTACATTAGCTTTGATCTTGCGTGTCATGCACATGAGACGTGTGATTACATTGGGTGGGGAAAGACACACAAGCTATAGGTTGATTATATTATTACGGTGCCGTAGCCACGCCGAGCTAGGCTCCTACATGATATCACTACTATCGGCTCCCCGACACAGAGCTTGTAGTGGTTTCAGCCTGAGTTCTAGTGATGCTCTCATTTTGCATATCACATAGCTGGTTATATAGTTTGCCCTTTTGATTTATTTTATATACTGTATTTATTTGGCTTGAGTTATTCTTGTACCTTGCTATGTCCCCTGAGGACCTGGAATTCGGATTATGTCCCCAGGTTTAGCAGATGAGATCTTTCTCGAGGTATACGGGACAGGAGCTGACATTGGAACAGTACCATCACCAGAGGACGAAGTGATCGCCGAGAATTTTTTCTGAGTATCTGTTTTATCTATTCTCAGTTATTTCTGTTATTTCCTGTTTATTGTATTAATGTATCAAACTCATTATCGGGTTGTTCCCCGAGATATATTTTATTGAGACTTGATGTTGCTTTATGTTTCATATAGATTATATTTATTTCTGTGGATGAGATTAGTAGCATAGACCTTTATTATTATTCTACAGCTTAAGTACACCCTGATGGGTCCATTAAATTGGGTTTGTCCATCGGTGTGTGCTGCTGGCCATTGCCACGTGTCCAGTTCCTCGATATTTTGGGATTAGGGCATGACATGGTTTTTTTGGTGGCCCATACAGGTCTACGACTAAATTATTTCGGTTTCAACTAAGGGACCGAGCAAGCCTGCGACAAAGATATGATAAGTTATAGGATCTCATCCACTTGTTTGAATCGTCATTGATCTCTATCAGATTCAAATTTTTTTGACTTGCATCCTGCCTTGATTCCTCTGTGTGCCTTTTATAGTTTATTTTGGATGCAGAGTAACGGATTCACAAGCAAGCAACAAGACTTCTGCAGGAATACCACAAGCTGCAGTTATCACCTATGACGATGAAGTAATACCAGTTGGTGGAGGACAATCATCTCAACAAAGCAATCAAGCAAATCAGCACTCTTTCAGCAGGCCCAGCAACAGCAGAGGATACCACCACAAGGACGCGGACAAGCTTATGCGATGACAATGGAGGATGCACAGACTCGTGGAGTAGCGAATGCGCGTAAGATTTAAGTTATTCATAGATATCTATTCCTAGCATTGCTTTAGCACGTGCCTGTTAGATCATTTCCTTAGCATTAAACCTGATATTTTGAAATTGTTAGTACAAGATACCCAAGCTGCAGATTTTGCTCTATCCAGATTCCTTTACTCTTGAATTACTTATCTAAGAAAATATTTTTCCTATGTGTTCTGCTTGATCCTCACCCCTTTCACTTCGATTTTTCTCGATCATGATTCTTTGTTTGTGTCGTGCTTCGAACATGTCTTACAATCGTGTCATCTTTTCTGACCGGTTATGCTTTCTTAATTACGAGGACGCAATTCTTTTAAGGTGGGTAGATTGTAACACCCTGTTTTTTAAAATTTTTAAAAATAAGTTTTCTGGATTTTTCGATAATTTTTAATTAATTATTAAAAATGTCCTTCATGGATTAATATTTTTATGCATTAAATTAAGTATTAAAAAATTACAAAAATTATATTTTTGGGTGTATAATTAATTATTGGATGTTGTGTAATTTTTTTGAAATTTATTGTGCTCAAAAACTACTTTTAAATAGCTAAAAACCCCCGTTTTAATTAAACCAGCTTGAACCGGGTTAAACCGGACCTAATTGAACCAAACCGAACCGGGTTAAACCCTACTGGACCGGACCCTAACCTATTGGGTCGGATCCTATCCTACACGACTCGCCTACCCGACCCGCCCCTAACCCAAATCCCTTTCCCCCACGACCCCCGTTCCCTGCTCCACCGGCCACGACCCGCCCCGCCCCTAACCCAAATCCCTCTCCCCCACGACCCCCGTTCCCCGCTCCACCGGCCATGACCCGCCCCGCCCTCGACTCTGTCGACACGACCCCGTCAACTCTGCCCCGCCTCCGCCCATGACCCCCGATTCCCCCGCTCCGGCCTCCCCGCTCCGCCACCCTATAAACCCCCGCAGATCTTCACCGCCACCGCCATCACCATCACTGCCACGACCACCGATCACCACCATCATCGCCATCCTCCGTCGTCCCTCTCCTTCCCCGGCGAGAACCCCCAGCTGACCCGCAGAGCCCCTGCCTCCACCATATCTCCCCGTCCTCCGGCCACCGCCATCACACAGAACTTCAGCCGACGATCCACCTCTGTGAGCTCGAGCCTCCGACAACCCTCTGCCGTGACCCCGCCGTCGACCAACAGCCAGAACAGCCACAACAATGCCGCCGTGCCGCGCCGCGCCGCATCGTGTATGCGCAATTTCTGTCGTTACCTACCCCTATTCAGGTAAGATTTTCTCTCTCCTCGTCGCCTTATTTTCTGAACTGTCTGCTGTGACGCGTAGACCACATGACCCCCTCGAAATCCGTGCAAATCGTTCGGGGTATCGCGTCCTGTGTCGGTCGTAAACCGCGACGCAAAAATAGGAAAATTAACCCTATTTCTGAAAATTTAGAAATCGTTCCGAACTCGTAAGTTCGTAACCGTTTTGCGTGCAACCTGTTAACTATTTCTAAATTCTACTTGAATAGTAATTTAGACCGTATAACCTAGTTTTAAAACCCTATTTTTGTTAAATTTATTGTGCTGTATGTTGTGTTTTATTCGAGGGTAAAAATGGCCAAAAACTTGGTATTAAAACCCTGATTTTTTTTTGGAACTGGGTGCGTCCAATTAAACGAGGCGACTTGGTCATGTGCGAACTTCACCGAAAGGTGCACACCATCGATACGGATGTGTGAAATTTTGCTAAAGTTGATTTGGATGTGCGTGAACACCAGAATCAACGCGTATCCGTCGATAACGCCCCGTATCGGCCCTGTTCTAAAACTCTTTGTAACTTCATGTACGCTAGTCGTATCGAAACGAAACTTGCACCATCGGACTCATAGCAATACGCTGGTCCTGTGATCCAAGTTTTGTTTGATTCTGAGAACGTTGACAAAATTTCGTATCGTGGGCCCTACGGTTCTACTTGACGGACAATTTTGTGATCGGCTCATCGGAATCCAGTTCTGGACATTCCGTTGGATTCGTATCATCGTTCTGGACTTGTAGACACTAAGTTTGATGAATTTGGAGAATATTGTCTCTGGCACATTTTTTGGTGCGAAGTGGGCCACATGTGGACCCCGCTTTGACCAAAAACTGTCACTTTTGCTCCTGTGTCCAAATTGGACTTACAGACAGGCAATTCTAGCTATTTGATATCTTCTGAGCATGATGGTAATGATTATTTCAGCAACCGGAGGAGTACCTGCAGATCCCGCTGATACCAGAGCAATAGTTGGAAATCAAACCCAGACAAGTGTACCTTGCCAGACTTGCAGTACTTGCTTATTATTATTTTCTTGATTTATTTATATGATGTATCTGTTCAACCTAGGACCGTGTGACATTGTTTAACGTCTGAATAGTATTCGGGTGTCATTGTCGTATGCGGAGTTGTGTAACGTCACTAGAGATTGATATCGCGACCCTATATATTTTCGTGCTTGCATTATCAAGTACGTCATACCATAGGACACTTGATACTATTCATGAAACAGATTCTTCTGAGTTATTCATGGTGATTCTGTATAGGTTACAGGATTTATGACATAGATATTACATATGCATAGCTATCATTATGACTCATTGCATTAGCTTTGATCTTGCGTGTCATGCACATGAGACGTGTGATTACATTGGGTGGGGAAAGACACACAGGCTACAGGTTGATTATATTATTACGGTGCTGTAGCCACGCCGAGCTAGGCTCCTACATGATATCACTGCTATCGGCTCCCCGACACAGAGCTTGTAGTGGTTTCAGCCTGAGTTCTAGTGATGCTCTCATTTTGTATATCACATAGCTGGTTATATAGTTTGCCCTCTTGATTCATTTCATATACTGTATTTATTTGGCTTGAGTTATTCTTGTACCTTGCTATGTCCCCTGAGGACCTGGAATCCGGATTATGTCCCCAGGTTTAGAAGAGGAGATCTATCCCGAGGTATACGAGATAGTTGCTGACATTGGAACAGTACCATCACCAGAGGACGAAGTTATCGCCGAGGATTTCTCCTGAGTATCTGCTTTATCTATGCTCAGTTATATCTATTATTTCCTGTTTATTGTATTGATGTATCAAACTCATTATCGGGTTATTCCCCGAGATATAGTTTATTGAGACTTGATGTTGCTTTATGTTTCATATAGATTGTATTTATTTCTGTGGATGAGATTAGTAGCATAGACCTTTATTGTTATTCTACAGCTTAAGTACACCCTGATGGATCCATTAAATTGGGTTTGTCCATCGGTGTGTGCTGCTGGCCATTGCCACGTGTCCAATCCCTCGGTATTTTAGGACTGGGGTGTGACAGCCTGACCTCACATCTATCATAGACAATCATATATAACAAGCCTGATCTAGTCCCAAGCCGATCACATAGCAAACTGATATTTCACAACACTTAGCTAGAATTCCTATTCTGTTATTTCAGTACATTCATTTCTAGCATTCATATATCTGTTCATTACTGGTTAGTTCTATATGCTGATTACATGTCTCTCCAATTTTCATTACTTTCCAGTATTTCTTTCATCATGTATTTCCTTCCACTATTTTATAGTTTTTGTCAATATAATTAAAATTGCTGTTAGTGTTTGTGCTTTGCGCCAATCCTGACTGGATAACATTTTTCAGAGAATCTTGAGGATTTATGTCCTACCCATTATGATCCTGGAGTAGATGGAGATTACATCCCGAAGATTCCAGAGGAGCCATTCTCCTTAGAGGAGATACCACCCGCAGTTGTTTAAACAACACTTAGCCCAGTTTATTTATGTATTTGATTGTTCTAACTTTGAGACTTGGGTTGTATTATGTTGAGACCTTATCTATGTTGAGATAGCTAGACTCTAGACTTATTTTTATTATTGGAATTGTGTTCTAGACTTATGTCATAACTTCTTTATATCTTTCATATCTTATCGTGCCATTTACCTTCTTATAGTTATTATGATTGAGTACCTTATGAATTGATGATCATATGCATATTCATTGTCCTCCTTATGGAGTTGTTATCATTGACATGTTATTTTTGTAAGTTGTGTCAGTAGTATTAAGACCAAGACAACATTCTACCGTCGATGTTGCGGCGTAGTATGGACGTACCCACGACATGTCCAAATTCTAGGTGCGAGTTGTGACACAATTTAGTGGTGGCTTATGCAGGTCGGTCAAGAAGAGTAAGATTAGGTCGCAACTAGTACAGTATCGTAGTAGTGCTCAGACTTAGAGTACTATTACGAGCATGATATAGGGTATAGATGAGAGTATGCTCAATCACAACTTGAAAATTTCCAAAATTATTTTAATATTCTAAATAATTGCTTCCTTTAAATTTTACTGTCCTTCTTTGATGATATCGTATCTTTTGCCTTAATTAATTTCTTCTTTCGGTCTGTCTTCAGTATGCCACCGAAGACTAGGTCGCTGAGATTGGGACCTGCAGCTTTCGAGAGGTCTGCCACCTCTCGGCCTGCCACCCAGACAACTGGAGTTGCTTTTTCTACTTTGCCTGTTCATGTAGGAGTTTTCACAGTTTTTAGGGGTCCTTCTCCCCCACCTGTCCAGAGGGTTGTCCCGGTTGTTACGGGAGACCTTCCACCACTACCTGTTCTATTTACAGGAGGTGTGCCTGCTGACAAAGCACAAATGTTTGCATTGATCCAGGGCATGATGGATGCTTAGAGGATGTCGGCAGAAGCTCAGCGAGTTCAGGCTGAGGTACAGAGGGTGCAGGCAGAGGCGCACCAAGTACATACTGAGTTGATGAGGGAGAGCATGGAGAATGCTCATCAGGTGGCTCTCTAGGTTGTGAAGAGAGTCGCACAACAGCATCCTGGCTAGCAACAGCAACAAAAAAGACTAGGCACTATAATGGACTTCAAGAGGATGATGCCTCAGGAGTTTAAGGGTGTTGAGGGGATACTCTATGCCGATAACTGGCTGGAGGACATAGAGAGAAACTTATGCTTGGCTCAGATTCCAGAGAGTCTATAGATCGAGGCCACTGGCTGCTAGATGTTCGATATCGCGTTGATTTGGTATCGTACGGAGCCGAGACTTACTGCTAGAGGACTTAATTGGGAGGCTTTTAAGGAGCTTTTCAAGGAGAAGTTCTTTTTCGACGTGGACTTGGGAACCTTGGAGAGTCAGTTCCATGACTTGGTCCAAGGGAATATGTTGGTCGACGATTACACCTCAGAGTTTTGCCGCTTGAGTTGTTTTGCACCGTCGATGATTCGGAACCCAGGAGACTGAGCCCGAAAGTTCAGGAAGGGGATGATGCAAGGGAAAAAGTTTCGTACTTCTGGACGTCGCACTGCTACCGTTGAGGGCATTCTAATGGATGCCCAGATTGCTGAGGATGATCTGGACCTCAGGCCCAAGAGAGGATGCGATATTTCTGGAGGAGCGAGTGGTAGCACGGGACCGTCCAAGTGTCCCCACTTTCAGCAGCAACAGAGGCCGTATCAGCACCGGCAGCACCACGCACCAGCTTAAGGACATATCCAGCAGCAACTGCAGAGGCAGACCCAACCCGCTGTCTAGTGTGCGTACTACGGGAAGGCGAGACACACGAGAGACATCTACAGGAAGAGGCTGGGTACAAGTTTGTCTTGTGGATCATCAGCGCACCAGTTGAGAGACTGTGCATCTGTTCAGACTCGTCCAGGTCAGGTTGGACCAGCCGCTCAGAGGGGACCTGCTAGAGCACCTACTGCACCAGGAGGCTAGCAGAGGGGACTACCACTTTCGCCACAGCAGCAGAGGTTTGCCCAACACCAGCAGCAGCAGAGTGGTGCACCCCAGGGACGAGCGTATGCCATGACGATCGAGGAGGCTGAGCCAGCAGGAGACGTGATATCAGGTTCAGTTTTTCTCGATTCTATTCCAACACTTGCATTATTTGATTCTGGCACTTCCCATAGTTTCATATCTGTATCTTATGCTCTTAAGCATCGTTTAGAGGCAAATATGCATCCAAAGCATATTTGATTCTGGCACTTCCCGGAGTCGCCAGAACTACGCAAGTATGCATCCAAAGCATCAGGTATCCCGCCAATACGGCCTTGGCGGATAGCCTGTGGGTATCCACATAAAAGTAGTTAAAATCCTCATCCTAGATAACAAGCTCATCCGGGGATACTTCACTTCTTCCTGATTCTGAGGATCCCTCGGCCTCTTCGTTCTCAGCAACTAACTTTTTCAGCTTCTCAATCGAGTCAGCAATTTTCTTCTTTGACCGCGGCGTCCGAACATGGATTTTGATTGACCCTTTCCGCTCCAAAAAGAGATAGTGGGTCCACGACAAAATATTGGGAGAGGATCCCTCAGAAGACTTCTTCTTCTGCTTCTTCATCTACTGACAAATGCGGTGATAACACAGTAACTCCTGATACACTGCCAGGATCTCTGGATTCTCTGCCTCCAACTCTCCCAACTTCGTATTTCACGGGTAGTACTCCTCGTAGGGCACCTCACCCCAAGGAAGCTTAGAGACAAAATGTATCTCGTGTAGAGCTAATCCCATCTCGCCGCCAGACTTATAGAAAGTTCCCGTGCGGCAAATATAATACTCCATCAGAGCGACAAAGAGAAGTCGTTTCATTTCCAGGCCGTAGCAGGTTCCCCTCACTGCAAAGTATAGGTTGGCTTCCATAAGCTCTTACTCATATCTCTTCAGAATCTACAAGGTTATACGACACCACGAGGTATTGTAATGTGCCCAGTTAACAGCCCGTAGTTGCCCAGTCGGGTAAGATCCTTTCTTTTTAATCTGAAGGAGGAAAGTATCTGCTATATAGGCGCTCAAGTTTGGCCCTAACTCACTCCCAATAAGGTCGGGCTTCAAACCATATATGGAGTATGAGCATGCTTCATTCTGGCTAAAAAAATTTCCCCTTGTTCTTATCCCATCAGATACTACCTGCAAGGGCCCCCTGTTGCCCAGGTGTCAGGTCCCAATCCATATGCCGTGGATACGTCATCATCTTCAAGTCCAATAAAGGCAAATAACGATCGAAGGAGGGGAATGATATTTTTGTTTCGCGAAAGGTGAATGACCAGTTCTGGATAATCTTTTCTATCTCTGGATGAATGGCCTTCAGCACATCCCCAAAGATGAAGTACGATTTCTCAATAAAATATCCGTCTCCCGCAGGGATCTCTCCCGCATTCAGTTGACTTAGCAAAAAGGAAGGATCCTTTGCAACAATCCTCTGTTGATACTCAGGAGGGAGATCTCTATCCACCTGACATTGGACAGTAGAAATCAAGTCCTCCAGGTTCATATCCAGAGGAAGCATGCCATGGCTAAGCACCAATTCACCTGACGGTGCAGTGGGTAAAATCACTGCAAAAATAGCAAAGGAACATAGTCAGAGACTTGAAGAAACCCTCATACGGCAGAAACCCTTATGCGACAGAGTGAATTATGCGGCAGAGGATCTTATGCGACAGAGTTACGCATACGGATGCAATCTTCATGCGGCTGAGCAACTCATGCCCAGTGATAAGTCAGCGCATATTCTAGATGATGCTGAGTCACCAATGCGACCAACTGTGCGCATGTGTCTCTGTGTTCAAGGTCTTCTTCTCCTAAATAAACTTACCTAAGATCGGTAGTTGCACATCCTTGGGGAATGTGTCCTCCTCACACTTCCCATTGCCCTTACTCCTCTTCCTAGAGATTTTCTTAGCAGCAGTAGCAGAGGAAGAACCTTTGGGAGCCATGTCGAGCAGAGTAGTAGCATGCGGTCAACAAAGGCAAGAAGAAGAGGAAGAAGAGAAAGTAAGAAAGTAAAAAGGAACCTTTATCTCTCCTCAAACCTCTTTATAAAAAGAAGAAGAAGAGGCGGATCAGGACAATGATGAGGCCGTTTCTTATCCTGATCTATCTTGATCAGCACGACAAAGAGAGATGACGACGTCCCCTCGTTTGTTGCACCGCCTTATCTTCTATGAACGGCCGTTTCAGATTCTGTGTCAACAGACGGCTCAGAATCTGTCACGACCCGCACCCGATATAGGGGTACGAGAGCGTGGGTAAGTCCAGCCTATGCCGCAGCATCGGCGGTAGAACGCTGTCTAGGTCATGTAACTATCTAATCAATCTCGCACTAGTATCCAACTCCATAAGGAGACACGAATAACACTATATAAATAATAACATACTCAATCACATAACGACTACACGATTAGAATTCGAAGAAAAATAAAAATACAACACAAGTCTAAACTTTAAATAATCTAACTTAACATAAACCAAGTCTGAAATAAGATTTGCCGAAGACAAATCCGGTACCAAATAATATGCTGAAGGAACTAACTAGACAACTAATGATTCCGGCTATACCTCCCAGAATCACGACTGAACTACCAAGCCAAATCTCAGCTACTCACCCTGTGGTCCATCAGTGTCAGATACCAGTCCTCTAGGCATAGTCTGGAAAATGTTTTCCAGTCAGGAAGGAGCAAAGTACATTTCTAAATAGCAGTTCTATATCAATGATATAAACTATGTAGCAGTATATAGAAGGAAATGTACAAGATATATGTATATGTATGAGAAATATACAATGAAGAATATACTGGAGATACTGTAAGTAAATGCAGGAAAAGAAACAATATGTCAATGAGCAAGAATCCTATGACTAAGTGTGTGAGTACTAGCTTTAACATGTGATCGACTTGGGACTAGTAAACTCATTACATTGGTTAGCGATCATCCTTGAGGTCAGACTAATACGTAGAAATATCTATGATGCGAGTAATAGTCAGGCTAACCATATATAATAATGATGAGGCATGTAATGGTAAGGCTGCACCGACGCGAGGCGTGGGTGAGCTATGATGCATGTAAAGTTGGGTATGATCACATATCTACACTAAAATACTCTCCACCCCGACTGGTATAGTAGATCCAATCATGGTACGCTATGGCACGGGATTCCCTAGGGAGGTAGCAAATCTTCCCGGGAATCAGTGTCTGTACATGCACAAGGTAACAAGGAAAACAAGTCTTGTACAAGCTACACCATGAATAAGGAATAACATCTCATGACGAGATCCGTATATACCAATCCGTGTAACCATCGTGTCAAGAGCATGGATATTTACACTAGATATAGTGAACATAGGGGATATCATAAATAAGAAGCTAATCAGAGAATGTACTCGCCTTGGGTCCTTAGCTGGTCAAACCAATGTCCTGTCCCAGAGTATCGTCTGGAGGATCCAACAGTCCTATAAACATATAATAAATGTAATCTTGCATCAGATGCTACACTAACATAACACAAGTGTATTGAACTCAGGGGCTATGCCAGGTATGATACTGGTCAAATAGGGTCATCTAGTAGACAGACGTCTATAACACACACCTATTTAACTAACCTTAATACCTACAATATATATATATATATATATATATATATATGCACCAACTTAATACATTACAATATATATATATATATATGTACCATTTAATTTCATGTATAATATATATATTAGTTGAACAATATATATGTACCATATATCTATATGCCAAAAATACAATTTAATATATATATATATATTGTCAACATTACTATTAAAATATACCAAGACTAATACACCAATTTAAGTTTATACTATATATATATATATATATACAGATATACCAATAAAAATATAATACTAATATATATGAGGAAATACGTAATTACTAATACATGAATTTAATTTATACTAGTATATACTTTATTAAATACATATTATATGAAAATACCAATATACACTCATATATATATATATATATATATATATATATATATATATATATATATATATATATATATATATATATATATATATATATATATATATAATACAATAATAATAATACACACATAGAATAATTTATATACCAAAAATACCCAATATACATACCTACACATGTATGTTTATAAATTCATACATATACTAATATGTATGAATACATATACACTATTTGTATATACTAATCTATTATATACACTATGAACAAGGTTTACTAAAGGAGGGGAGAGGAATCTCACATAGATGGTGGTCGGAGTGAGGCGGAGGAGCAGTGGGGAAGGAGAGATGCAGGGGAAGATGGATGGAGAAGTGGCCGCTGGATGGAGGTGGCAGCTGGATGGCCGACTATACGGGTGACAGTGTGAAGTTGACGGTGGTGCGGTGGGTGTTGGCTGAGGGAGGAAGTAATGTGGAGATTTGCTGGCCGGTGGGGGAGCTCGGCTGATGCAGCGGCTGCCGGAGGGAAGAGCTCGGCTGATGCAGTGGCTGCCGGAGGGAAGAGCTCGGGAAGGAGGAACACCGGTGTAGGCGGAGAAGTGGAGCAGCAGTCGGAAAGGGAAGCTGGAGGGAGAGGTCGGCTGTGTCGATTCGCCGGAGTGCGGGATAGAGGGAGAGACGGCTGCAGTGGTGGAGAATGGAGTCGGGGCTCGGCCGGGTGGAGAAAATGCAGCGGTGGAGGCTCGCCGGAGTACAGGAAAGAGTGAAGGAAAGTCGGCTGCAGTGGTGGAGAACGGGTCGGGGCTCGGCCGGGTGGCACAGTAGCTCGCCGAAGCTAGGCCGGAGATGGGGGCCGCTCGGGTAAACAGTGTGGGAGTGGTAGTGATGGTTTCCCTCTCTCTTTTGAAATTTCAAAAAAACAAGGGTAGAAGAAGAAAGAAGAAGAAGAAGAAGAGAAGAAAGGAAAAATAAAATGGAGGGGGGTTGCTACGGTTGGGTGTGGGGGCTTTGCTTAGGTTTTTGGGGATTAGGGTTTTTCCTAGGGAAGAGTGGATGATGGAACATTAAATAGGGAGGGGTGAGATGAGAATGAAGGGTGGTGATGCACCCACTTTAAATGAGTGGCCAGGATTTGACATGAATGAATTCTTCATGTGGGATTGAGGGTGTTGACTAGTCAATATTGGGCTTCTCCATTTAGTTGAACCAATGGGGGTGTTGACACCAAATGCAAATTTGCAAATTAGTCCCCTTAAATTTGGGGCATTTGCACAGATGCATAAAATGATGAAATTTGGCGGGCGATTTGGTGTTCGACATTTTGTAGGGTGGGGGGGGTGCCGTGTGTGTCGTACGGGCTCAAATAGCAGGGTACTGGAATTAAACCGAGATTAACGGGATCAGACAAAATGCTATCCTCAAATTAATTAGAAATAAATGCAAGCTGTGTTCTAAAATTAATTAGGAGTACATGGGACCAAAATCAGGTCGGGTCATCAATAGCATTAATGAAGAAGACTCAGAACAGAATATTACCCTAATTTGGGTCGCACGAAAAATAGGTCAAGATTGCCTCCAATTTCGATTGGAACGCACAACGATACAAAATTGGAATTTATCCAGAAATTAAATAAACGTCCGCGACAATTTTTGTGCGGCTAAAAATAAGGTACAGAGAGCATAATTATGAGTTGCAAAAATAGCAGAATGGAAGGCGGGCATGTCTAGGGCAATGTTGTGAAATTTATTGGAAGACAAAAGCTAAGGTAGCGCTCCAAATATCGAAGCAAAGACAATGCGCAATAATTAAATAAATTACGGTAATTAAATACAACCTCCAATAAATTAATTCTAAAATAAAACAATTAACCACATAATCCCATATTTCGGACATGTGTTCATCTACTAGGCTTCTAGGTCAAGTCTACCAGCTCAACATTAATGAACACTGTAAATAATAATATATTTAATTACACATCTCACAAAATTATTTAATTTAAATACACAAAATATTAAATACAAAAAAGTCAAAATTATTCCTGTTTTCAGAATGTGGTAGTGACAAGTCTACCCTCCTTAAAAGAATTTCGTCCTCGAAATTTAAAATCTCCAATAGTAGTATTTACTCATACACATTATTATTTTCCATCAATAGTTAAATTCATCAATCCACAAAATCAAGTAGTAATCCACCTTGCCATTTCACAATCTCAATTTTTTTTGAAATTACTGTATTCTTGCAATATCCTCGAAAATAAAAATCAGTTTCCATTTCCTCATAATTTCCTCCAAATTTAAATTTAAGAAATTAAATACTCAGATATTGACATCCAATCCTCTAGTTCACTTAATACACATTAAGACTCCCATCTAAAACACAATCCCTAAATCCAACCCTTCAATTTAATTAATCAACTATATTCATAAATTGAAATGTCATCCGAAAAGTTTGAATTTAACACCAATCCATTAATGATTTTTACTCCTCAATTTAAATCCAATCGATGCATATTCAAAATCTAAATCCTCATCCCGAGAATTGAATTCGACACTATTCCATTACTAATTTTATTTCCTGATTTCCTTTTTCCTCAAAATACTCAACGATGCGATACTTATGGAATCTTCAATGCAATATTCATAATATAAATTTCAAATTCCTATCTTGCAATCAAATAGATATAATGATAATTTCCCTAATTTTCTCAAATTTTAATAACCAATTCAATCATATCAAGACCTTCCTAAAATTAATAAATCCTCAATTTTGCCATGTAAATTTCTTAACTCTCCATTTAAGTTAATGTTTATCCTCGAATTTCAATCATACCTCGATTTTCGTAAAATCAATGATCCATCAATTCTGTTATATCAACCCCTTAAGTCTTTATTTAAATTAATGCTTATCCACAAATTTAATCATCTTGCCCCTTTTTGTCAAGTCATAACCTTGTCATAGATCTTTGCTATGGTCAAGATCCTAATGATCATGGTTTAACAAAATTCTACCTACAGTCATGCAATCTAAGAAAATATATAGGTCTTGTGTCTTTGTCATGGTATTGCAGTCTCTGTCGGGGTATACTACCAACTTTATTCTAACAAGAAATCATGCATACGAACTACAGTACTAGGAAAATCAATCAATCGAAAGACGGAAAAAGGAACATTAGGAAGGAAAGAAAGAACCTGCTAACATATTACTTGTAGTATCTCCTATCTCTAACAAACACTTAACTCTAGCACATTCACTAACTAATTCCTATTTCTGTACACTGGTACCCATATCAACTAATCATTAATCCACAAGATCCATGAATATATCTATATTGCACACACCTGTCTATTAATACCAAAATCTAATACCAAGAACCTCTAACACGATTATAGGTCAATTGGTGCATGTAAAGTTTGATACCTCTATCTCTTTAGGTATCCCTGTTCTACTTTAGTACACCCACTGCTAGTTCTCGTTCCTACTACAATTGTCCATACTATTTGTTCTTATCACTCAAGTGTACACCAAGTGTAACATACCATACTAAGTGCTAAGCCCTTTCTAATACAACTCTAGATGGACACCCAAGTCTGTCTGCGGTGCCATCTCAATCATGCCCAAGTCAACAGATCCTTACACATGTATATCGTCTACTCATATATTAATATATATATATCTCTTCCACCATAAAATTTATCCTCAGAATAATCGTCAAGGTTTAACTTCTCGAATAAATTTAAAATAAAATGCATATATATCCTCAATAGTCGAATACTCAATATCGAAATCAAAATTTTCGCTCCTAAAATCTTTATAGCCTTGACCATGTTTATTGAATCAAAATTTGAACCCTCAAAAATTTAATGACATAAATCTCAACTCCTTAATAATTCTGAAAATTAAATTTCATTTCCACTCTTAATTTATAAATCCACAATATACATATAAGTGCCCACGGTCTCTAATACTCGAGGTGCACTCAATGCCTCTATTGCCTACAACTGCCAACTGGGTACTAAAATTGTACTGCCCGAATTAATTGCACTATTACTCCCAATGATTTAAGTTATCATCACACGTATTTTCTTCCATGATTTTTAATCTATGTCAACTGGTATATCATCTAATTATCATCACACAGAGTGCTTACTGTTATTAACGTCATTCTCGACTAATCCTCGATATAGAATCATTAGCACTCTTGGTATTATATCACTAGCTTCACTAATGGATCATCTCATCAAGCTCATTAGAACTCATGATTACCTGTACCTTCTATAACACTCATGTTCCTTTACTCTCATGGGCAAGTATATGGTTCTTCATATCGGTTGATGTATATGTATTTCCCTTTAACCTTTTATAGCCTGTTAAACTAATCCGTGATACGCTTCACCATTTTCATTACTAATTTCAATATTTCTTTTCTCATGACATCTCATTATTACTCCTCATGCATATATATTTCTTTACCTTTAACACACCCGATATTAATCATCAAATTGAACGTCATGCTCTATTAATCCTTAACACAATTCCTGGATACTTAATTGTTTACATAGATCACTCAATTACATAATCATGATTATCCAGGACGGGTATACTGGCTCTGATACTAACTCTAGGAACTATCACTGATACTCTATACTCTCCTTCACTCACAGTCTCTAATGACACTTATCCTAGAACCATTGTTACAAGGTACTATGCTATGGGTTAACTCTAGATTAAGGCCTACTGCTCACATGTCCAACTAGGAAACACTTACAACTCACTAGCAACACTCAGTCAATTCTAATACTCAAGACACAGCCATAATTACAAGTCATTAATTATTATACTTAACAAGGAATCCTTAAAGAATAGGAGCTCAAAAAGACTGGACTGAAGGTGTTTCTACTGCTAGCAACAAAAAGAAACGATGGAAAAAGTCTTGTATAACAGAAATAGATAAGTGTTGAGATGATACTTTAAGAACAAATTTTAAGACACAACCTGATAATCCTACACATCGGTCAGAAATCATGACGCTGAGAATCCTCGCCATGCCAGTAAGCATAGGTGCGATAACGACAGGTTCCGTAACTAAAGTACGCAATCCTATAGTCATGTCATCTAGAATCTTCGCCACGCCAACCGGTACAGCTGCAATAAACTCTAGGTTTCATAACCAAAGCAGACGTTTCACCTTCCGCGCTGTTCTCATCAATATGTGTCATCAGATGATATCGTAAAATATAGTCCGTAAAATTCATCTCGGCATGAAATCAAACTCTACAATGAAACCAAGATCCTAATTTAATAATTGATCAACAATAATCAAATTCAATATCAATGAGTGAGGACGGACGGAAACAAGGGCGAAGGATTTAAAATTAGAAATTTTAATAAGATTCTCAAGGGGTCGTCCCAGGAATCTCTCAAGAATTTGTGATTGAGTATCCTCTCTCATCCTAGTATCATATATTCTATATTCTATAGCAGGCACGCGGTAGTACAACTATGATGTCGCACTACCACGACATCGCACAACTTGCGAAGTCTGACCTGCGTGGGCCACCACTAAAAATGTGTCACGACCCGCACCCGATATAGGGGTACGAGAGGGTGGGTACGTCCAGCCTACGCCGCAGCATCGGCGGTAGAACGCTGTCTAGGTCATGTAACTATCTAATCAATCTGGCACTAGTATCCAACTCCATAAGGAGACACAGATAACACTATATAAATAACAACATACTCAATCACATAACGACAGCATGATTAGAATTCGAAGAAAAATAAAAATACAACACAAGTCTAAACTTTAAATAATCTAACTTAACATAAACCAAGTCTGAAATAAGATTTGCCGGAGACAAATCCGGTACAAAATAATATGCTAAAGGAACTAACTAGACAAATAATAATTCCGGCTATACCTCCCGGAATCACGACTGAACTACCAAGCCAAATCTCAGCTACTCACCCTGTGGTCCATCAGTGTCAGATACCAGTCCTCTAGGCATAGTCTGGAAAATGTTTTTCAGTCAGGAAGGAGCAAAGTACATTTCTAAATAGCAGTTCTATATCAATGATATAAACTATGTAGCAGTATATAGAAGGAAATGTACAAGATGCATGTATATGTACGAGAAATATACAATAAAGAATATACTGGAGATACTGTAAGTAAATGCAGAAAAAAACAATATGTCAATGAGCAAGAATCCTATGACTAAGTGTGTGAGTACTAGCTTTAACATGTGATCGGCTTGGGACTAGTAAACTCATTACATTGGTTAGCGATCATCCTTGAGGTTAGGTTAATCCGTAGGAATAGCTATGATGCGAGTAATAGTCAGGCTAACCATATTTAACAGTGATGAGGCATGTAATGGTAAGGCTGCACCGACGTGAGGCGTGGGTGAGCTATGATGCATGTAAAGTTGGGTATGATCACATATCTACACTAAAATACTCTCCACCCCCGACTGGTATAGTAGATCCAATCATGGTACGCTATGGCACGGGATTCCCTAGGGAGGTAGCAAATCTTCCCGGGAATCAGTGTTTGTATATGTACAAGGTAACAAGAAAAACAAGTCTTGTACAAGCTACACCATGAATAAGGAATAACATCTCATGACGAGATCCGTATATACCAATCCGTGTAACCATCGTGTCAAGAGCATGGATATTTACACTAGATACAGTGAACATAGGGGATATCATAAATAAGAAGCTAATCAGAGAATGTACTCGCCTTGGGTCCTTAGCTGGTCAAACCAATGTCCTGTCCCAGAGTATCGTCTGGAGGATCCAACAGTCCTATAAACATATAATAAATATAATCTTGCATCAGATGCTACACTAACATAACACAAGTGTATTGAACTCAGGGGCTATGCCAGGTATGATATTGGTCAAATAGGGTCATCTAGTAGACAGACGTCTATAACACACACCTATTTAACTAACATTAATACCTACAATATATATATATATGCACCAAATTAATATATTACAATATATATATGTACCATTTAATTTCATGTATAATATATATATTAGTTGAACAATATATATGTACCATATATCTATATGCCAAAAATACAATTTAAAAAATATATATATATATTGTCAACATTACTATTAAAATATACCAAGACTAGTACACCAATTTAAGTTTATACTATATATATATATATATATATATATATATATATACAGATATACCAATAAAAATATAATACTAATATATATGAGGAAATACGTAATTACTAATACATGAATTTAATTTATACTAGTATATACTTTATTAAATACATATAATATAAAAATACCAATATACACTCATATATATATATATATAAAATACAATAATAATACATACATACATAGAATAATTTATATACCAAAAATACCTAATATACATACCTACACATGTATGTACATAAATTCATACATATACTAATATGTATGAATACATATACACTATTTGTATATACTAATCTATTATATACACTATGAACAAGGTTTACTAAAGGAGGGGAGAGGAATCTCACATAGATGGTGGTCGGAGTGAGGCGGAGGAGCAGTGGGGAAGGAGAGATGCAGGGGAAGATGGATGGAGAAGTGGCCGCTGGATGGAGGTGGCAGATGGATGGCCGACTGTAGGGGGGACAGTGTGAAGTTGACGGTGGTGCGGTGGGTGTTGGCTGAGGGAGGAAGTAATATAGAGATTTGCTGGCCGGTGGGGGAGCTCGGCTGATGCAGCGGCTGCCGAAGGGAAGAGCTCGGCTGATGCAGTGGCTGCCGGAGGGAAGAGCTCGGGAAGGAGGAACACCGGTGTAGGCGAAGAAGTGGAGCAGCAGTCGAAAAGGGAAGCTGGAGGGAGAGGTCGGCTGTGTCGATTCGCCGGAGTACGGGATGGACGGAGAGCCGGCTGCAGTGGTGGAGAACGGAGTTGGGGCTCGGCCGGGTGGAGAAAATGCAGTGGTGGAGGCTCGCCGGAGTACAGGGAAGAGTGGAGGAAAGTCGGCTGCAGTGGTGGAGAACGGGTCAGGGCTCGGCCGGGTGGCACAGTAGCTCGCCGGAGCTAGGCCGGAGATGGGGGCCGCTCGGGTGAACAGTGTGGGAGTGGTAGTGATGGTTTCCCTCTCTCTTTTGAAATTTCAAAAAAACAAGGGAAGAAGAAGAAAGAAGAAGAAGACGAAGAGAAGAAAGGAAAAATAAAATGGAGGGGGGTTGCTACGGTTGGGTGTGGGGGCTTTGCTTAGGTTTTTGGGGATTAGGGTTTTTCCTAGGGAAGAGTGGATGATGGAACATTAAATAGGGAGGGGTAAGATGAGAATGAAGGGTGGTGATGCACCCACTTTAAATGAGTGGCCAGAATTTGACATGAATGAATTCTTCATGTGGGATTGAGGGTGTTGACTAGTCAATGTTGGGCTTCTCCATTTAGTTGAACCAATGGGGTGTTGACACCAAATGCAAATTTGCAAATTAGCCCCCTTAAATTTGGGGCATTTGTACAGATGCATAAAATTATGAAATTTGGCGGGCGATTTGGTGTTCGACATTTTGTAGGGTGGGAGGGCGCCGTGTGTGTCGTACGGGCTCAAATAGCAGGGTACTGGAATTAAACCGAGATTAACGGGATTAACGGGATCAGACAAAATGCTATCCTCAAATTAATTAGAAATAAATGTAAGCTGCGTTCTAAAATTAATTAGGAGTACATGGAACCAAAATCAGGTCGGGTCATCAATAGCATTAATGAAGAAGACAGAGAACAGAATATTATCCTAATTTGGGTCGCACGAAAAATAGGTCAAGATTGCCTCCAATTTCGATTGGAACGCACAACGATACAAAATTGGAATTTATCCAGAAATTAAATAAACGTCCGCGACAATTTTTGTGCGGCTAAAAATAAGGTACAGAGAGCATAATTATGAGTTACAAAAATAGCAGAATGGAAGGCGGGCATGTCTAGGACAATGTTATAAAATTTGTTGGAAGACAAAAGCTAGGATAGCGCTCCAAATATCGAAGCAAAGACAATGCGCAATAATTAAATAAATTACGGTAATTAAATACAACCTCCAAGAAATTAATTCTAAAATAAAATAATTATCCACATAATCCCATAATTCGGACAGGTGTTCATCTACTAGGCTTCTAGGTCAAGTCTACCAGCTCAACATTAATGAACCATGTAAATAATAATATATTTAATTACACATCTCACGAAATTATTTAATTTAAATACATAAAAAATTAAATATAGAAAAAGTCGAAATTACCCCTGTTTTCAGAATGTGGTAGTGACAGAATCCCTCCGAGATTAAACCAAATCTTCGCATATATGTGACAATCTGTTAGAAGTGCCTGTGCGACAACGTATGTTTGCGGCACGTTAAGCCATGGGGTCAAAATACGATTAACCATGCTTCTTATTCAAAGTATTTCAAACTTGACACTTTAAAAACTTTGAAGGGTTTCTTTTAGAAGCATAGAAAATCTATAGTCATGCGGCTTATATGTAGGCCACATCATCATGCTGAAGACATGCCATATAGTAAAACCCCCCATGCGGTCAGGACAGATAAAGAGAGCTGAGTCGTATGCATGCCCTCTAACACGGCTCCCAAAGATCTACCTTAGTTTTAAGCACTTATTGTCCTGACTGCCTTAAAAAGTATGAGAGACGGCGACACACAATCTGACAGAAATGTCACGTCAGGCATTAGTAACTTCGTCAGAACACACAGAGCCACGCATCGAATACTCTGCGGCCTCCCCAACATGAGGCCAGAGTGTCCATTCGACCAAGGCCCAAACGAAAGCACGTATGCAGCTACATGGCCCATGCGGCCTTGTTAACATGTGGCCTAGTTGTGTGCAGCCTCCAGCTCACAAGATCTTCCTGTTTCAACTGTAGAAATTTTTGCATAGTTGGCGCTGATTACGTGTTTCCAGTTGACCAGGTCATGCCCACAACGGGTTGATAACAACCCTGAGATCCCATCAACAACATATCTCAACCAAGATCACGTGATAATCTGCCCATGGCATGCAGCAACAATTACAACCATATTCTGTTGAAGGAGCCTTATACGGCCACCAAATAAAGGAATATGTGGCACCCATTGCCCATCAGCACGATGGCTATAAATAGGAGCAACTTGAACGTTCAAAAGGTCAACTTTTTCTGCTTCAGAAAGAGAGAGAGAGAGACCAAACCAAAAGAGGCTTGCTGGCTATCGGGGAATCAATACTCAAGAGAGATATAAGAGCTTCCGCACCGGATCATCTACGGAGTAAAGAGAGTTGATATACTCCTAACCCTCCATCGTCACCTCTCAGAAAACAAATTTATACTTAGATTGTCTCATATGACTCTTCTTTATACTTTCTTAGTTTGTTAAATAAAATTCAATTCTCTCAGTTCTCATTTTGATATAAAATGGCAAACAATGACATACATGATTCTTAGTCAAGTTAATAGTGCAAGTGTTATCACATCAAATAGAAATATATGAATATTGCAAGTTGCATTCTTCTAGAGTATGCTTCATCCATAAAATTTGTGCACAACAACGTCTTGCTGCGATATACTCAGCCTCAGTAGTTGATAATGCGACAGAATTTTGCTTCTTGCTAAACCAAGAGACTAAAATTTTGCCTAGAAAATGACATGTACCACTAGTACTTTTTCTGTCTACTTTGCATCCAGCAAAATCAGCATCCGAATAACTGGTTAGGTCGAAGGACGTGGTTTTGGGATACTACAAGCCAACAGAAGGAGTACTCTTAAGGTATCAAAAGATACGCTTAACAATGCACATATGTGATTCCTTAGGGTTAGCTTAGAATCTTGCACAAATGCAAATACTAAACATGATATTGGGACGACTAGCAATTAAATATAATAAACTATCTACTATACCTTGATACTTATGTGTGTCGACTGGTTTACCTTGTTCATCTACATCAAGCTTAGTTGAGGTTGCCATCAGAGTTCCAAGTCGCTTGGCTAACTCCAGATCAAACTTTTTTAGTATATCCTTTGTGTACTTGGCTTGGTTGATGAATGTCCCATTTATGATTTGCTTGATTTGCAGTCCAAGGAAGAACTTCAACTCCCCCATCATGCTCATCTCAAACTCACCCTGTATACACTTAGAAATTTTTTGACAAACAGATTCATCAATAGAACCAAAAATAATATCATCAACATAGATTTGAACTAAAAGAAGATTTTTATTCAAAGATTTTATAAACAATGTTGTATCAACCTTTTCTTTTGAAAAACCTTTTCATTTAGAAAAGAGCTTAGGTGGTCATACCAAGCGTAAGGGGCTTGTTTCAGTCCATATAAAGCTTTCTTCAACTTAAAAACATGATTAGGGTTTTTGAAATCCGTAAATCCAGGTGGTAGAGCTACAAAAACTTCTTTTATGAAACCATTTAAAAATGCACTTTTAACATCCATTTGAAATAATTTAAAATTATGAAAATATGCAAATGCACATAGCATGCGAATGGATTCTAAACACGCAATTGGGGCATAAGTTTTATTGTAGCGATACCTTTCTTTTGGTTGTATCCTTGACCTATGAGTCTAGCCTTGTTACGTATAACTAAACCGTTCTCATTTAATTTATTTTGGAATACCCAATGGGTGCCAATGACCGGATGATCATTAGGCTTGGTAAAAATTTTCCAAACTTGCTTATATTCGAATTGGTTTAATTTCTTGTATGGCTTTTATCTAGTAATTATCACTACATGCTTCTTTAACATTTTTAGGCTCAAGTTGTGAAACAAAAGCTACACTAGATACAATATCTCTATTAAAGGAACAAATACTTACACCTTTTGTAATCTCACCTATTACCAATTCCTTGGGGTGATCGGCCATAAATTTCATCCTCTTTGGCATATTCTCCAAGTAGTTGGTACTGGGTTCCATTTCGGTTGGGGTTTTGCTTGATGTACCGATATCTTCATCATCACTATCATTGTTCATTTTATTGTTCATCTTATTGAATATAACGTTGATTGATTCTTCTATCGTCATTGACTTCTTCTTGAAGACTCGGTATCCTTTGCTCTTGGCCGCATAACCTAAAAAAATACTTTCATCGGCATTTTCGTCAAATTTGCTTCAGTTATCTTTGGTATTAAGAATGAAACATTTGCATCCAAAGGTCTTAAAGTAAAAAAATAGAGGGAGTTCTATCAAACCATAATTCATAGGGAGTATTCTTCGATTTAGGTCGAATCAAAACTCTATTCAAAATATAGCACGATGTATTGATAGCTTCTACCCAGAAATACTTAGGTAGGCTGAATTGGTTTAACATTACTCTAGCCATTTTGCTAAGAGTTCTGTTCTTAAGTTCTACAATGCCATTCTGTTGTGGAGTTCCAGGACAAGCGAATTCGTACAAATAACAGTGTGTGTTACAAAATTTCTCAAAGTCAGCTTTTTAAATTTGCTGCCATGATCACTTCTAATGCGAGTGATCATGAATTTTTTCTCATTTTGCACCTTTTTATAAAATATGACGAGTTTTGAGAGTGCGTCATTCTTGTGAGCAAGGAAATATACCCACGTGTATCTAGAGTATTCATCTACAATTACAAATGCATACAACTTACCATTTAGACTAGCAACTCTGCTGGGTCCAAACAGATCCATATGTAATAATTGTAGATGTCGAGTGTTACTTACATCGTTGATTGACTTAAATGTTGATTTTGTTGCTTTTTTCTTTTCACAATCGCTACATACCATGTTTTTCTTGAAGGCGATCTCCGGTAAGCCTCGTACTAATTTCTTTGGGGAAAATCTAGATATTGTGTCCATGTTTGCATGTCCTAGCCTCATGTTCCATAGTTGAATCTCATCATTTTTGGCATATAGGCATCTACCTATAGTGTTAGTATCTTCCAAAAGATAGAAAATATAGATATAATCTTCTTTAATTTCTTCAAAAATAGTACTGCCAGTTGAGCTATCAACTATAGTACATTTTTCTTTAACAAAGTTAATACCATAACCATGGTCAGCTAAATAACTTATGCTACGTAGGTTATGCTTTAACTCGGTTACTAGACAAACATCTTTAATCACCGGATATTAAGCCATACCAATATTACCGATACCTATTATATAACCTTTTAGATTGTTACCAAAGGAGATTTGTCATTCTTTCTTTCTTTCTTGACAGTATTGCAAACAAAGATGCATCGCGGTCATATGCCATGAGCAACCGCTGTCGAGGATCCATATGCTTCTAGAGTGGGTAGGATGCTCCACCTACAAAATAATTTATAGATGAAACTTTTGGTAACCATTTCTTATTGGATCCTAAAAAGTTAGCTTTAGGTATCCATGCACAAATATTCAAAGCAGCTAATATCTTAACTCTACAGCAAGAGCAATATGACCAATAGTGCCACAATAATGACATCTAGCATGCTTAGTATTAGGTGCAGTATTTTGTGCTTGTTTGGTAGGTCTATGGGTTTTGGTAGGATACTTGTAGTAGAAGGCATGTATTTAAGGATTTGTCCTCTTAGGCATTAGTTTGACAGTCTTGTTTTGAACAGTGTTCCTTTTGGGTAAGTGACACGTGTTAGAATAGGAAGTAGCTTTTTTTGGCTGTTTTTCTAGTCTAATTTCTAACTTTTTGGAAGTTTCAAATAATTTCATGTATTTGGCTGTAAGTGTGTCAATTCTAATAAGTGCGTCTACAACCCTCTTCTTCTCATTTTGGTAGTCTAGCTCAAGTCTAGCTATTGTCTGGTCTTTCTCTTCAAGAGTGCGTGATGCTTCGTGTAGTTATAGTTTAATAGAAGCAAACTCACTAGTCTTATTAGAAGGTTCAAACTTTCTAATATCTGCTAGAAGTAGGGTTAGCCTTTCTATCTCAAGTTTGTGTTCCTTGAGTACCGTCTTAGAGGTCTTGTATTTACCAAGCAACTTTCTATGATCTTCTAAGAGGTAACTAAAGGCATCACCTAGCTCATCGAATATGAAATTATCATAGAGAGGATTAGTGGTTACCTGATCGAATGCCATTAGGCACACATTAGCAGCTTCTTGAGAGCTATCGTCTTCTGAGTCGCTGGCCTCACTTTCGTGCTGTATGCTTGTGTTAGCATATTTTTTAGGCATTGTATTCTTTGTGTACCTCTTATCGTATTTTGTAACCTTCTTTGTTGATGCTGCCGGACAGTCTTTCTTGATGTGACCCTTCTTTTTGCATTCGTAGCATACATGCTCTTCGTTATCGTTGTTGTTCTTGTAATTGTCTTTGCCTCGATGATTGAATCTTAGAAAGTTCTTAAAGTTCCTCACCATTAGAGCTTGTTCTTCACCGTCAGAGTCTTCGTCTTCAGACTATTTTTCAACATTTTTTTTGATGTGCCTTGAATGCGATTAATTTTTCCTTGGGTGCTGAATCTTCAAAGTCTTACAAGTCTAGCTCATATGTCATCAGCTTTCCCATCAATGTTTCAAGCGTCATTATTGTGAGGTCGTTTCCTTCAATGATTGTTGTAGCCTTGGGGTACCAAATCATGGTAAGACCCCGCAGTACTTTGTGAATCTTATCATGGTTGTTGTACTCATTGCCTAGAGAGGACAGATGATTTACAACATCGAAGAAACGAGTGAATATTTGTGTAATCGTCTTGTTTGGGTTCATCTTGAATGCTTCATATTCTTGAGTCAATCTGCTTATCTTTGACTTCTTGACTTGTTTGGTTCTTTCATGGGTTACTTCGAGAAGTTTTCATACGTTGTGAGATGTTGTGCATGTTGACACCCTGTTAAACTCAGTCCTATCTACTGTAAAAAATAAAGTGTTAATAGCACGTACGTCAAGACTGCCTTATTTCTTCTCAAGATCAGTATATTTATCATATGGTTTCTCAACCAGGTTACCATCAACAATTATACGAGCTAGATTTTTGTAGCCATCTATAACTATAGACCAAAGATCAAAATCAAGAGATTTCAGATAATAGCTCATTAGTGTCTTCCGATCAGTATTGTTTGTTCCGTCAAACATATGAGGTTTGTTTGTGGATTGGCATTCCTTTATCTTAGCCATGTGATATAAGTGACACTAAAAGTATATTTAGGAAAAGGTAAGTAAATAACAGTTAAGTAAATAATAGTAAAAATATACCTAAGCAGGATGATGATAGGTATATAATCAAATTGATAAATGTTATAAACCTGCTTTGATACCAATTGAAGGATCAAAATATAATAGAATATAATCTAGAGGGGGGGTGAATAGAGTATGCAACAAAATTTAGCAATTAATTTTTTTAGCAAGTTATACAACTATCATGACTGCTATATATGTGTCACATATATAAGTAAGTGTCACAGCTATAATAACAGTCTAGCAATAGTGTTGCAGGTATGTCACAGCTATCACAGTATAAGCATAATTAAAGTAAAGAGTGAGAAGGCAAACACAAATATAAACACAAACACAATGATATATCCTGCTATCCCTCAATGTGAGGACTAATCCAGGCGAAAGGACTCTAGCTCCCAGTTGGAATCTACTATATGAGTGGAACACAAGCTTTGAATCGAAGGCTTGCCGATTTCTTATAGACATGAGCTTTGATCCAAAGAGATCGATGACTTCAAGTGTGAACTAGAGAACTTCTATGTAAGCTTCTGATTACAACTCTCTGAACTTCTAGACTGTACCATACTTGTCACGCCCCAGTCCCAAAATACCGTGGGACTAGATACGTGGCAATGGCCAGCAGTACGCACCGATGGACAAACCCAATTTATTGGATCCATCAGGGCATACTTAAGCTGTAAAACAAATCTACGACAATCATGGCACAAATAATCTCATCCACACAAGATAAAAATATGATCCACAGAATAAATAAGGAATGTAAATCATCAGCAAGTCTCACAAAGTACTTCGGGAACAACCCGAAAAATATCTAGTACAATGGTTCCACAGACCAGAAAATAAAAGACTGAAATAATAAATAAAACTGAGCATGAACATGGATGCTCAAGAGAAGTCTTCAGCTAAGACCTTGTCCTCAGATGGTGGTACGGCTCCTGGATCGGCTCCTCCTGCTGCGGTCCCGTAAACCTCGGGGTAAACCTGGTCTGTAAAATCTGGGGACAAAATCCATATCCAGGTCCTCAGGGGACATAGCAAGGTACAGAAAATAATACATGCCATAATATAAACAGTGCAGCAAATAATGAGATAAGCAGGGTAAGTATGTAACATCTGTATAAATGCAAGATATATCAATAGTACTCAGGTTGAAATAACTACAAGCCCTGTGTAGGGGAGCCGGTAGTAGTGGTGTCAAGAGGTGGTCTAGCTCAGCGGGATACTGAGTAGCCGGCTTAATATAATCAACCTGTAGCCTGTGAAACTATCCATCAATAGATGGAACAATAAGGGAATACTAGAATAACCAGCTAAGTGATATGTAAGATGAGAGCAGCACTAAAACTCAGGCTGAAGCATACTACCAGCTCTGTGTCGGGGAGCCGGTAGCAGCAGTAATAATGAGTAATGGGCCAAGCTCGGGCTTCAGAGTCTTGGCCTCACAATAGTAGGGCTGTATATATATAATCAGCCTGTAGTCTGTGTGTCTCTCCCCACCCAATATAACTACGCAAATCATGAACATAACGTCTCACGTCCATGTCAGCGGGGTCATAACTAATGCACAAGTCATAATGTATCTAGAATATAGAATCTATGCCAAGTCCTATACAGAATCACCTCGAACATCTCGGGAAGATCCTGTCTCATGATCAGTGTCCAGTGTCCTGGGTCAAAGTGTACTTGGTAAGACAAGTACGAGAAGATAAAGTGTCACGTATGTCCATATCTAGATGACATTACCCAACACCGCGTACGATGTTGGCACCCGACTGATAATCGGACGCTAAGTATGTCAAACGGTCCTAGGTTAAGCATGCACAGTAAATATATGAAGTAAGAAAAATAGGTAATAATACTGCAGAGATGGCAAGGTACACTTGCCTGATGTTTGAATATCAACTGTCGTCCTGGTATCGGTGGATCCGGTAGGTACTACCCCGAAAGCTGTAATAAATATCACCAACAGTCTCAGAAGATATCAAACTACTAAGAACGCCTGTCCTTACGTCCAATTTGGACACAGGGGCAAAAAGGTCATTTCCGGCCAAAGAGGGTTCCACGTGTGGCCCACTTTGCACCGAAAAGCGTGCCGAGGGTAACAGTCTCTAAATGGGACAAACTATGGGTCAAATAATTCTAAATGTCAATACGATCCCAACGGTATGTCCAAATTTGGATTCCGATGAGCCGAACATAATTTGGTCCAAAAAGTCAACTGTAGGGCCCGCCAATTGGCGATCTAGTCAACCGTCTCAGAAATGCGTGAAAATTGGGTCACAGGACCAGCGTGTTACCACGAGTCCATTGGCGCAAGTTTCGTCACAATCTGACAAGCGTGCACAAAATACGAGCGAGTTCCACAAAAGTGGCGACACGGAATGCGTTCGCGGATACGGCCTGATTCCGGCGCGCACACGCGTCCAATCAGTCCCTACGAATTTTCACGTGTCTGATTATGCTGCGTGCACCATTCGGTACACTTGGCACACAGCGGGGCGGTCCCGTTTGGCGGGGCGCGCTCCGATCTCCAACTTTTAGAAAATCGGAAAAAGTGGGTGCGCGCAGTTTTGTGACGAATACAATTTTGTCCACAGCAACTAATAGCATAAAGTTATTATACAGAAAATAAACTAGGTTATGTAATCTACAGGAATAAAAAAGAATCACCGAATTCGGATCTCTGTGGTGGAAGATACAAACTCGGCAATATGGGTGGTCATTCTGGAATTCTGCGATTGCAGAATTCTGTCTGTCCGTCCACTTTGGACGCTATTTTTCACCTAGGGGCACACGTTTTCCGAGGTTGGCTATAAAACGAATATTGGAGAGGGTTAAGGGATGATCATACCTATGAAAACGGAACAGCGTTTGGTCGAGCGAGTCGACAGGAAATTACGCCGGAGCGAAGGTGCCTCGAGTGGGAGACTGCAGTTCGCGATGTCGGCATCGACGAGATGGTTGGATGGCTTGGGGAGGCTTCTCTGGCTGCGGTGACGGCTCTAGATGGGAAGAGAAAGTCTGGAGTTTCTAGGTTAGGGTTTTAGAGAGCTATTATATATATATACTATATATATTAGGAGAGAGAGGGGGTTAATTGGATTGCGGGTTGGAACTATCCGCTGGTTGAATAGGAAGGTCGGGTGAAGTGGGCGCTGAAGGGGGTCAATGGGCGGTCCTGGGTCAATTGCTAGGGAGGTCTGGCATTTGCTAAATGGTTTTGTTCTTTGCTGTAGTAGCAAACTAGTATTAGTGGTAGTTTTTGTTATATTATGATTATTGTTATTATTATTATTAGTATTATTATTATTATATACTTATTTTTTTTTCTTTTCTTTATAAAATATATATACATATATATATATTTGTATATACATATATATATATATATATATATATATATATATATATATATATATATATATATACTCATAAGAAAATTTATACTCTTAGGGTAATGTACATCGTTAGGCTAGCAACAGCTTAAGGGGTCTCCTACATGGAATAAATTCCGAAAAATTCCTGATGGTCCCATAAGTCCTCTAAGTGCCCGAACACCTAACATAAAAATTATTAAAAATTTATTTCTCCTATTTGGACCTAATTTCTATAATTTAATTAATAATTAATAAATAAAGGGTATATACGATTTTTCAGGAAGGGGGTTTTACATTCTACCCAACTTGTAAAAATTTCGTCCTCGAAATTAAAATTAAGCCACGATAGAATGCAAGGATGGTATAAGATATAAATTAATAATGTAAATTCATACCTTGGTCTGCGAATAGGTTCGGAAAACGCTTGCGCATGTCGTCCTCGCGCTCCCAAGTTGATTCTCCTGGCGCGCCATGCCTCCATGCTACGCGAACCAAGGGAATAGACTGGTTCCTCAATACCTTCTCTCGACGATCAAGGATTCCCACGGGTTGCTCTTGGTATGACAAGCTCGGCCCAATGGTGATCTCTGAATGGTCGAGAACATGACTGCTGTCTGCCACATATCGCCTGAGCTGCGACACATGGAATACGTCATGTACTCCCTCCAGTGAAGGTGGTAGCGCAAGTCGATATGCCACCTCTCCAACTCTCTCGAGCACGTCAAATGGTCCAATATACCTTGGACTCAACTTGCCGCGCCCTCCGAATCGGATGGTGCCTCTGGTCGGTGATATCCTCAAGAAGACGTGATCGCCCTCTTTGAACTCCAAGGGTCGACGATGAAGGTCTGCCCACTGCTTCTGCCTGTCTTGCGCTGCTCGCAAGTGTCCCTGAATCTTCTTGACTGTCTCTACGGTGTTGACCACCAACTCGGGTCCCAGAATCTGACGTTCTTCCACGTCACTCCAACACACAGGAGACCTACATTTTCTCCCATACAATGCTTCAAACGGAGCCATCTGAATACTCGCTTGATAGCTATTGTTGTAAGAAAACTCTATAAGATGTAGGTGGTCCTCCCATGATCCTCCAAAGTCTAACATGCAAGCCCTCAACATGTCCTCCAAGGTCTGAATAGTACGCTCCGACTGCCCATCTGTCTGCGGGTGGTAAGATGTACTGAACTTCAGACGAGTACCAAGACTCTCTTGCATGCTCCTCCAAAAGTGCGATGTGAAGCGTGAATCTCTGTCCGATACAATGCTGACTGGTATGCCGTGCAATCTCACGATCTGCGTCATATATAAATCAGCTAAAGCTTCTGTAGACTGACCCACTCTAAAAGGTATAAAATGGGCTGACTTGGTGAGTCGGTCCACTATTACCCACACTGCATCTCTCCCACTTGGACTCTTGGGAAAACCCGTGACGAAGTCCATAGTGATGTGCTCCCACTTCCACTCTGGAATCGAAAGTGGTTGCAATAATCCTGCTATCCTCTGGTGCTCCGCCTTCACTTGTTGACATACCAGACATTTGGCTACAAAGCGAGCTATCTCTCTCTTCATTCCATGCCACCAGTAATACTGTCTTAAGTCCCGATACATCTTGGTTTCTCCTGGGTGAACAGAGTACATAGAGCTATGTGCTTCGGTCATTAACTCCTGTCTCAATTCTCCATTTGGAACATACAAGCGGTTTCCAAACCTCAATGTCCCGTCTTCGTGGATGCGAAGTCCTGTCTGCATGCCGGCTTCTGTCCTTTCTTTGAGTCTTCGGAATCTAGCATCGGTGGGCAATGCCTCTTTAATCTTCTCTACGAGTGATGACTGAATCTCAAGATTAGCCATCAATCCAGTTTGTCCTGGTAAGACGACCTCTATCTGTAGCTCCTGTAAATCTTTCAATAACTCGGGCTGCATCGTCAAGAAATAAGCCGTAGGCTTCCTGCTGAGTGCGTCTGCAACAACATTCGTCTTTCCCGGATGATACTGCAGATCGATATCAAAATCCACCATCAGTTCCAGCCAGCGTCTCTGTCTCATGTTAAGCTCCTTCTGAGTATACACATACTTCAGACTCTTGTGATCAGTAAAGATTTCTACCCTTTCTCCATAAAGATAGTGCCTCCAGATCTTTAATGCAAATATAACTGCTGCTAGCTCCAGATCATGTGTTGGGTAGTTCTTCTCGTGGACCTTCAACTGTCTCGACGCATAAGCAATGATTTTGCCATGTTGCATCAAAACACATCCCAGTCCACTACCCGATGCATCACTGTAAACAACAAAACCTCCTGACCCTGAAGGAAGAGTCCAGATAGGTGCTGTTGTTAATCTTCTCTTCAGTTCTTCAAAAGCCTTCTGGCAGTCTTCTGTCCATATAAACTCCTGGTCCTTGCGTGTCAGCTTCATCATCGGTTCTGCAATCCTCGAGAAATTTTCTACAAACCTTCGGTAATATCCCGCAAGCCCGAGAAAACTTCTCACCTCTGCAACTGATGTGGGTGTAGGCCAAGTCTCTATTGCCGCAACTTTCTCTGGATCTACTGAAAGTCCTTCTCCTGATATGATGTGTCCCAAGAAAGGCACTTTATCCATACAGAACTCACACTTACTAAGTTTAGCATATAACTTTTCCTGCCTCAAGGTCTCCAGCACGATTCTGAGATGCTCCTCGTGCTCTTCAGGGCTCTTGGAATATATGAGAATGTCGTCTATGAATACCACTACGAATTTATCCAAGAACTGATGGAAGACTCTGTTCATTAAGCTCATAAATACTGCTGGTGCGTTGGTTAAACCAAACGGCATCACCAAGAACTCATAATGCCCATACTTCGTCCTGAAAGCTGTCTTCGGGATGTCTTCCTTCCTTACTTTGATCTGATGATAGCCGGATCGAAGGTCAATCTTCGAGAATACCCTTGCTCCACTCAATTGATCAAATAGGTTATCAATGCGTGGCAAGGGATACCTGTTCTTGATAGTCACAGCATTCAGTGCCCTGTAGTCGATGCATAACCGTACTGATCCATCCTTCTTTGGCACAAATAATATGGGTGCTCTCCAAGGTGAAACACTGGGCCGAATGAAACCCTTCTCCAAAAGATCATCAACCTGTGCTTTCAACTCCACTAACTCCTTGGGCGCTAGCCGATAAACTGTTGAAGTGATTGGCTCTGCTCCTGGAGTTAAGTCTATAGTGAATTCTATTTCCCGATCAGACGGTAAACCTGGAAGATCATCGGGAAATACATCCACAAATTCTGATATGACTCTTGGGTAACCTGTCTCCCCTTCTACAGATAGTACCCTAAGAGTAGGCTGAGCTCCTTGCTCTACTGCTCCTCGGAGAAACTCAAATTTTGGATGTCCAAGCGGTCTAAATATAACCCGCCCAAGTCGGCAATCAAGAGTCGCATGGTACTGACTTAACCAGTCCATACCAAGTACGATATCATAATCCGGCATAAAAAATATCAGAAACTGCGCTCGCATTTCTTGGCCACAAACGACTACAGAACATGATCTACAGACGTCACTAACCGGAATAATTTCACCTCCCGTAAGAATTCTCTTCATCTTCGGAAGGGGTGCGGTAGCTACTCTATGGGTGGCTACAAAGCTAGCTGCTATAAATGAATGCGATGCTCCAGAATCAAATAATGCTACAGCTGGTAATGAAGCTACTAAAATAGTACCTGCGATGACCTCGCCTGCTGTAGCCTCCTCCTCAACAGCTAAAGTGAATGCCTGTCCTCGCCTCTGTGCTTGGCCTCGCTGCTGCTGAGCCTGCTGGAATAAAGCTGCCTGTGGTGCCAGGGGTGGTCTCTGCTGGTTCCCTCCTGGGGCTGGTGGTCTGACTCTACCAACTCCTGCCTGCTGTGCTCCTACGGCTGGATAAGCTGGTCGTGGTGCAGGCAAAGCTAATCTCGGTGCTCCCTCTCTGCGCTCGGTGCAGTCTCTGGTCTGATGCTGGTTGGACCCACAAGCCAGGCAGAGTCCCAACTTGCGTCTGCATTCTCTCTCAATGTGACCTATCTTGCCGCAGTGGTGACAAGTAGGGAGAGATATGTCCCTGTGCGCTGTCCTCTCTGGCATACTCCTCTGGGTCCGCTTCACTGAATCCCCATGTCCTGTCCTCGATGGTGCTGATGTGATATGCCTCTTCAGGGTCGACTCCCTTCTAGTGACGCGCTCCATGCGTCGGGCTGCTGCGAGAACGTCGGTATAAGATGTAGGTGCGACCGATCCAATCAATCTCTGAAGCTCGAACTTCAAGCCGTCAAAGAACTTCTCTGCTTTTTCTTCCTCCGTCGAAATCAATGTCGGGGCAAAGCGGCTCAGGCGAATAAATTCTGCATTGTATTCTTCTACTGTCATGTTGCCTTGAATAAGGCGGTGGAACTTGTCTCTGAGCTCTGACCGTGCTACTGCAGGAATGTACATCTCTTTGAAGAGTCTGGAGAACTCTTCCCAGGTGACTCGGTCCTGCCCGAGCCTCATCTCCTCTGCTAACCACCAGTGATGTGCATTCTCAGTTAACTGCATTCTCACTGCAGTCATCCACTTCTCTCTAGGAAGTTCAGCGGCTTCCAACTGATGCTGAATGTTTGTGAGCCATTCATGAACTTCTGTTGGTCCCTCTTTACCAGAAAAGGTACGAGGCTTGAGCTGACGGAAGTCGGTGATAGGTCCCGTCGCCGATCGCCTTGCTGGTGGATTTGCCTGCTCCAATGCGGATACCAGGCTGGTTCTCAGATTCTCGGCCTCCTGACGTTGTTCTTCTTGCTGAATCTGTTGCTGTGCTTGCATCATAGCATACATCATCTGGAACATCTGTTGCCCGTCCATGGCTTGTCCTGGCGGGAAAGCTGGCATCTGGGGAGTGAACTGTGGTGGAGGTGGGATGTCATCTCTCCGGAACCTTGGATTAAGCTGACCGGTTTGATCGCTCTGCGATGCTTGTCCTCCACTTCCAGGAGTCACTCTATCTCCATAAGTAACCACAGCGTCGTGTGGTGTATCCAAAGGAATCTTGTCTCCGTTCCTGGGATCCATTTCTCTGCAACCAAAAGATAAACTATAAGAACGCTCATAGGAGTCAACACAGAATGCAAATCAAGTAACAAATTCGAATTCGATATAGAGTTCAAGAATGGTTCAATTAATGGATGAGATCCTATAACTTATCCTATCCTCAGGGCAGGATGGTTCGGTCCCTAAGTTGAAACCGAACAATTTTGTCGTAGACCTGCATGGGCCACCACAAAAACCATGTCACGCCCCAGTCCCAAAATACCGTGGGACTAGATACGTGGCAATGGCCAGCAGTACGCACCGAGGGACAAACCCAATTTATTGGATCCATCAGGGCATACTTAAGCTGTAAAACAAATCTACGACAATCATGGCACAACTAATCTCATCCACACAAGATAAAAATATGATCCACAGAATAAATTAGGAATATAAATCATCAGCAAGTCTCACAAAGTACTTCGGGAACAACCCAAAAAATATCTAGTACAATGGTTCCACAGACCAGAAAATAAAAGACTGAAATAATAAATAAAACTGAGCATGAACATGGATGCTCAAGAGAAGTCTTCAGCTAAGACATCGTCCTCAGATGGTGGTACGGCTCCTGGATCGGCTCCTCCTGCTGCGGTCCCGTAAACCTCGGGGTAAACCTGGTCTGCAAAATCTGGGGACAAAATCCATATCCAGGTCCTCAGGGGACATAGCAAGGTACAGAAAATAATACATGCCATAATATAAACAGTGCAGCAAATAATGAGATAAGCAGGGTAAGTATGTAACATCTGTATAAATGCAAGATATATCAATAGTACTCAGGTTAAAACAACTACAAGCCCTGTGTAGGGGAGCCGGTAGTAGTGGTGTCAAGAGGTGGTCTAGCTCAGCGGGATATTGAGTAGCCGGCTTAACATAATCAACCTGTAGCCTGTGAAACTATCCAGCAATAGATGGAACAATAAGGAAATACTAGAATAACCAGCTAAGTGATATGCAAGATGAGAGCAGCACTAGAACTCAGGCTGAAGCATACTACCAGCTCTGTGTCGGGGAGCCGGTAGCAGCAGTAATAATGAGTAATGGCCAAGCTCGGGCTTCAGAGTCTTGGCCTCACAATAGTAGGGGTGTATATATATAATCAGCCTGTAGTCTGTGTGTCTCTCCCCACCCAATATAACCACGCAAATCATGAACATAACGTCTCACGTCCATGTCAGCGGGGTCATAACTAATGCACAAGTCATAATGTATCTAGAATATAGAATCTATGCCAAGTCCTATACAGAATCACCTCGAACATCTCGGAAAGATCCTGTCTCATGATCAGTGTCCAGTGTCCTGGGTCAAAGTGTACTTGGTAAGACAAGTACGAGAAGATAAAGTGTCACGTATGTCCATATCTAGATGACATTACCCAACACCGCGTACGATGTTGGCACCCGACTGATAATCGGACGCTATGTATGTCAAACGGTCCTAGGTTAAGCATGCACAGTAAATATATGAAGTAAGAAAAATAGGTAACAATACTGCAGAGATGGTAAGGTACACTTGCCTGATGTTTGAATATCAACTGTCGTCCTGGTATCGGTGGATCCGGTAGGTACTACCCCGAAAGCTGTAATAAATATCACCAATAGTCTCAGAAGATATCAAACTGCTAGGAACGCATGTCCTTACGTCCAATTTGGACACAGGGGCAAAAAGGTCATTTTTGGCCAAAGAGGGTTCCACGTGTGGCCCACTTTGCACCGAAAAGCGTGTCGAGGGTAACAGTCTCTAAATGGGATAAACTATGGGTCAAACAACTCTAAATGTCAATACGATCCCAACGGTATGTCCAAATTTGGATTTCGATGAGCCGAACATAATTTGGTCCAAAAAGTCAACTGTAGGGCCCGCCAATTGGCGATCTGGTCAACCGTCTCAGAAATGAGTGAAAATTGGGTCACAGGACCAGCGTGTTACCACGAGTCTAGTGGCGCAAGTTTCGTCACAATCTGACAAGCGTGCACAAAATACGTACGAGTTCCACAAAAGTGGCGATACGGAATGCGTTCGCGGATACGGCCTTATTCCGGCGCGCACACGCGTCCAATCAGTCCCCACGAATTTTCACGTGTCCGATTATGCTGCGTGCACCATTCGGTACACTTGGCACACAGCGGGGCGGTCCCGTTTGGCGGGACGCGCTCCGATCTCCAACTTTTAGAAAACCGGAAAAAGTGGGTGCGCGCAGTTTTGTGACGGATACAATTTTGTCCACAACAACTGATAGCACAAAGTTGTTATACAGAAAATAAACTAGGTTATGTAATCTACAGGTATCAAAAAGAATCACCGAATTCGGATCTCTGTGGTGGGAGATACGAACTCGGCAATATGGGTGGTCATTCTGGAATTCTGCGATTGCAGAATTCTATCTGTCCGTCCACTTTGGACGCTATTTTTCATCTAGGGGCACACGTTTTCCGAGGTTGGCTATAAAACGAATATTGGAGAGGGTTAAGGGATGATCATACCTATGAAAACGGAACAGCGTTTGGTCGAGCGAGTCGACGGAAAATCACGCCGGAGCGAAGGTGCCTCGAGTGGGAGACTGCAGTTCGCGATGTCGGCGTCGACGGGATGGTTGGATGGCTTGGGGAGGCTTCTCTGGCTGCGGTGACGGCTCTAGATGGGAAGAGGAAGTCTGGAGTTTCTAGGTTAGGGTTTTAGAGAGCTATTATATATATATATATACTATATATATTAGGAGAGAGAGGGGGTTAATTGGATTGCGGGTTGAAACTATCCGCGGGTTGAATAGGAAGGGCGGGTGAAGTGGGCGCTGAAGGGGGTCAATGGGCGGTCCTGGGTCAATTGCTAGGGAGGTCTGGCATTTGCTAAATGGTTTTGTTCTTTGCTGTAGTAGCAAACTAGTATTAGTGGTAGTTTTTGTTATATTATGATTATTGTTATTATTATTATTAGTATTATTATTATTATATACTTATTTTCTTTTCTTTTCTTTATAAAATATATATACATATATATATATTTGTATATACATACATACATACATATATATATATATATATATATATATATATATATATATATATATATATATATATATATATATATATACTCATAAGAAAATTTATACTCTTAGGGTAATGTACATCGTTAGGCTAGCAACAGCTTAAGGGGTCTCCTACATGGAATAAATTCCGAAAAATTTCTGATGGTCCCATAAGTCCTTTAAGTGCCCGAACACCTAACATAAAAATTATTAAAAATCTATTTCTCCTATTTGGACCTAATTACTACAATTTAATTAATAATTAATAAATAAAGGGTATATACGATTTTTCAGGAAAGGGGTTTTACAATACTGGCAACAAAGACTTGAGAATTATAACTGGCTTGGGATGTGAAAATGAAGGCTTTTTAGAACTCGTATACCAGAAGAGAAGAGAAGAGAAGAGAAGAGAAGATTGAAAGTGAATTGATGTTTAGAAATATGAAATCTCTTCTCTATTTATAAGATTTCTCAACAGAGAGTTCGGACAGAACTCGGCCAGAACTCAGCCAGAGTTCGTCTGCAAAATATCAGAAAATAGCCGTTGTATCCAAAACTTTACGGAGACCAAGTTTCTGAACAAAACATCCACTAAGGACAAACTCGGGCCGAACTCGATTCGAACTCGATCCGAGTTATGTTCCCTTAGTTCAGGGCCAGAACAGAAACTGGGCTGAGTTTTTGGTCCAACTTAGCTCAACCAAAACGTAGGATTTTAGGCTATTTCAAGATAGGCTATTTTGAAAAAAATTAAGGGTAGCCTAATTGCCAGTACGACATGGTATATAGTATATTTCTAACTCAATGAAATAGAAAATTATATTGCATACATAAAAATAAAAACATACACGACGACGGGAAGTAGCTTTGAACAGTTGATGTTGCAGTCGTCGTAGTACATCTAAAAAGCGTCGTAGTAGCTTATATCGAGTCCAGGTTAGATCGATTATCAAAATTGGTTCGACAATGACCAATGGGCCAACAAACCCGAGTGCATGAGGAACGATTTCAGGCATCACTTGGACTTTGGTCCGTTCGACAACAACTATATCTTCACTAAGAATCAGTGAGTGCAGGTCTTCAGCTGTGATATATTGGGTTAAACTTGCACCTATGTCACAAATGCGTCATATTTAGATGAAAGACCATGTAGCATGTAAACTACATGATCATTATCGAAAATTGGAGATCTGGCGGTCGCGAGTGCATTAGAAACTTCTTTTACTTCTTGAAGGTATTTGACCATAGTTTTGGATCATTTCTGAAGGCTTTGCATCTATGTCTTTAGTTGTATTGTGTGTTCCTGTGAGATCGTTGTAAAACGACGTTCCAAGGTATTCCACACATCTTTGGATATCTTGTAACCAACAACATACAAAAGTAAGCTTTTTGATATTGTGGAATTGATCCAGATGAGCAACGTCTTATCTTGTTTCGACCATTCTGCGAAGAGAGGGTTGATGGTGGTTGCGGAATTGTTGGTGTTGTTGCCGATAAACTGAGGTAGGCATGATTTCTTACCATCGGCATATCTTGCTAGGTCGAAGCTATGAAGGATTGGGATGAATGAGGAAGCCACATGAGATAGTTAGGCCGAGAGATCTTGATGGGAACAAATTTGTTGATATTTTGGATGTTTAGGGTGGCCATTGTTTGGTGGAGGAGAGGGAGGGGAGATAATGATAGACAAAAAATTTGGATCGAGACTGAATAGTCAGTGCTCTGATACCATGAGAGAGAATGTATTTTCTCTAATTTTGAATTAATTTTTAGTGTATAATTTACAATAAGAAGTGTCTCTATTTATAGATTCATAATAGGGCGTCGAATAAGAAACTATGACATAAGGAAACTGCTACTTTAAGGAAACAATTATACAAGGAATTAATTGTATGGTCAACCAATTACATGAATAATGGTATGCTATGCTGTTCATGAGGTGTTCTTCCAGGGAGTATTTTGAAATGTTGTTGTCATATAGAGTAATCAATTGAATCAATCAGTAGCATTACTTCTGGAAGTCTTTGGACAAATTGAATTTTACCATATTCATCTTCTTCTTTGCAACTGATATTGTGCTCTTTTATTGTAGATGCTCCAATACGCCCCCTCAAGTTAAGGTGAGATATTATCACCTAAAGCTTAGATGACAAGGACTAAAATCTAGTTGAAGAGAGTCCTTTAGTAAATATATCAGCTATCTGATTGAAAGTGCTCTAATATTTTACATAGATCCATTGGAGAAGAAAAAGTTCCCTGATGAAGTGATCATAATCGACTTCTATATATTTTGTTCTCGCATGAAACATGGGATTTAAGGCTAATGCAATGGCGCTCAAGTTTTCACAGTGAATTGTACGCACTGTATTGATGGGGATGTGTAGGTCACGACGTAGAAACAACAACCAAGTTATTTCAACAGCTGTATGAGCGAGAGAGCGATACTCAGCTTATGTCGAACTGTGTTTGACAGATGCTTATTTCTTTGCACTCCAGGAAATGACGTTGGGACCGAGGTACACACAATAGCTTATGGTCGACTGAGGGTCAATGATAGACACCGCCCAATCGGCATCCGAATAACCATGTAAGGTAAATGAGCCAGGTTGATAGAACAAACCATGTGAGATAGAACTCTTTAGGTACCATAGAATTCGCTTGATTGCCATTAGATGTGTTGTTCGAGGTGCACTAAGAAATTGACTTACTTGGTTCACAACAAAGGTGATTTCAGGTCTTGACCATTTGAGATATTGTAGAGCTCCGACTAAGGATCTATAGAGGGTGATATCTGCTAGTGGATCTTCTGATGTGGTATCCAATTTGAGATCAGATGCGATTGAAGTCTTACAAGGCTTGGATCCTTTCATCTTTGTTCGTTGTAGTAATTCCAAAATGTATTTGGATTGAGATATAAACATGCCTTTAGCATCTCATAGATGTTCAAGGCCTAAGAAGAACTTTGTAGACCTTAAATTCTTGAGAGAAAATATGTGTGGCTGAGATCATTGATCAGAGATGAGCATATAGATGGAGATGAGCTAGTAATTAGTATGTCATCAACATATAAGAGAAGAATTGTAATTGTGTTATCTTGTCATCGAACAAATAATGAGTTGTCATATGATGAGATTATAAACTCCAATTACTGCACTATAGTGCACAACCTCTGGTACCAAACACGCAGTGCCTGCTTTAATTAATAAATCGATTTTTTCAGAAGACATACGGAATTTGTATGTAGGGGATCTCGAAAGCCCGGAGGTTGGTGCATGATGACCTTCTCCTCCAAGTTGCCATGGAGGAAAGTATTGTTTATGTCAATTTACCTCAATGGCTAATTAAAGTTGACATCAATATCTAGTATGATTCGAACCATGGTAGCTTTGGCGACGGGGCTGAAGGTGTCACCATAATCAATGTCGGGATGTTGATGGAACCCCTTGGCAACAAGGCAAGCTTTTCGTCTATATAAGTTTCCATCTTTTGTTGCTTGACTCGAAATATCAAGTTGCACCCAACAAGATGTTGAGATGGAGATGGTGGTACAAACACCCAAGTATTTGAGGCTATTAAGGCATTAAGTTTAGTCATCATTGTAGCTCTCCAACGTTTGCTTATGTATAACAAGTGGGAGTGATCAAGTTCATTGGAGACATGATATCTGTTGGAAGAGGGTGTCTGGTTGCTAGGTATGCTTTAGGTTTGAAGATCCAAAGTTTGGATCTAGTGACCAATTGATGGGTATTTGTGGTGGATTTTACTGGTTGTGAAGGTGGTGATTGAGGAGGTTGTTGGGGAGATAGAGGTATGAGGACTTTGTTGAGGTGGAAGGGGCAATAATTTTGGAAAAGGTACACTACCAGAATAAGTCAAATTAGCGATATTTGGAAACGTCGCTAAATGACATAAAAAATGTCGCTAATAAAATTTATTGACGTAATTAGCGACATTTCATTGAAGTCGTGCTTAAGCTAGTCGTTGATAGGACAAACGTCACAAAATGTCGCTATAGCGATGTTTACTAGCGACGAATATGAGTTGCTAATATTTTTAGATTAGCGACATTTAGCGACACAATGTAGCTAAATTAGCGACGTGTCGTGTGTTGCTAAATGTCGCTAATGTTTTTCTATTTAGCGACATTTTGCAACACATTTAGCGATGTTCTGCGGACCTGGTAAATACTGCCATGTCAACAAGTTAGCGACGTTTAGCGATAAAAATAACGACATCCTGATACAGTTAGCGACATATATGAACGTTGCTAAACGTCACTAAATATCGCTAAATTACAATTTTTTTTATAAAATAGGGGTATCCCTATAATATCAAAGTTTGTCGTATATCTCTGCAATATCATAGTTCATAAAAATAGACTGACCCGGAGCAACCCTCCGTTGAATTTTTTGGGTTCATTGATGTAACGCCCCGCAACCGCTCGGAGCGTTACGCTGAGTCGGATTGAATAAATCAAATGCTGGTTACATTTGAATTATTGGATTTTGGGAAGAAGGATTAATCGAGTTGGTTTCAATGTGCAGATGGCTAGCGGGTTCGATAGAAATCATGGCGTTGTGTCGCTTGATGGGGCATCGTACCACGAATGGGGCATTGTGCCACTGAAATGGCATTGTACCATGGGATTGCTTTGAGCATGGGTGTTGCACCATTGGAAACACTGTATTGAGAAGAGGCATTGTGCCTATGAAAATACTTGAGATTTGGTGCCTTGGGCTATATGTTGAGATCGAGATTTGGATCTCTTGGTTGGTTATGTTGGAAGAATGGTTATGGATATTTGGTTGGATATCGGTTGAACGAGTCTAGGATCGCTTGGTGGGGCAAAAATGTTTCGATCCTCTCATCATACCTACTGTGTCTGCATAGTCACGGACAACCTGTGTGGCACAGGGTTTCGTTTCCTGGAACGGGATGAGGCACCGGGGCACCGGGACCGTTCCACCATGGAGGAAACAATGGTCATCGCGAGATTGGGCGCAGTGCTGGTAGTCCGATACCACCAAGCGGGAGTAGCTGCCCAACCCTGGATCGGGTAGGATTTCCCTATTGATCTTGGTCCGATCAATGTCCTTCGTGGCTTCTGGCGAGTGACTTCATATATAATAAATGTTGGTTTGCTTTACTTTGGTTGGTTTGTGCATCGTGTAGGCGCGGCCGCCTTGCCTCGGCAAGAGTGTGCACTTGAGATTGGAATATAAACTTTGGTTGAGGATAGATATTGAGACGAGACTGATGGTTCGATATGTTATCGTGCAAGCGATGGCATTGAGTAAGACGGGTTGCATGCTAGTTACCTTCGGGTTGAATATATAAGCTGCTTGTCGTTTGGTTTGAGATTGAATGCTTGCATGCGTAAACTGCTTTACTGCTTTCCTTAACATGTCATTCATATGCCATGAAACAAATCTAGGATTCAACTAGAAAGATCACCATATAACTGGTTGCATTCACTATTTTACTTAGTATCGGCTTAGGCAAGTGGGTTACCCCGCTCACCAGTACGGCTGTGTACTGACTCACGTTTGTGGGCAATATTTTAGGTACGCAGGCGTAGTGGCGCTGCTTGGATATACGGGACAAGATGTATGAACTGTAAGTAACTTTGTAGGCTAGAGAAAAGAGCAAGAGTATTTCATGTTCTTCGTGGCATCGCCTCGGGGCATTTCATTTGGACCCTATCGTGAGCTTTGCTGCATTTTACTCTGATATGTGTTTGGTACACAAATTGGCTTCCGCTGTAACTTGGTTATTTCGATGATAACTTTGGTGTTTGACAACATCGTCTTGTACGAGCGCAACTCCAGGCTCGTACGGCATCACGTCCCGATGGGAACGATCGTCCTGCGGGAGAGCTGCAACGTGGTGATTCACGTTCAGTAGGGACTATCGAGCTTGCGGGAGATTGGGGCGTGACAGATTGGTATCAGAGCGCCTGGTTCATTTTTTCGGACTTGGTCCTTTGCTTCATCACAAACTCTAAATAGCTTTCGCGTGTCATCTAGCTCTTGACTCTACTCGGTGCCACATCGGATGTTTCATGCAATAAGTCTATTTATTGCTAGTTGTGGCTGCATGTTATTTTCTTGGTTGTGTTGCCTTGGTTGGTTTTCGTAGGATCGCTTAGCCTCGTTAGGCGTTGTTGCATTTGTGCAATAAGTGTGGGCTTTCGTTGGGTTGGCTTGTCATTCGGGGAGGTTCTGATTGCCTCAATGGATCAGTAAGTTGGCATATGAGATTTGGTTATGTGGCATGTTTTGAGTAGAAACATTCGATGAGAATGGATCCTTGCACGAGTTGCTCGTCTAGCGATTGTGTTGGATATAAGTTGGAATTTTGGCTGTGGCGCATCGGTTGAGCAAGTTTAAGTTTGGCTTGGGAATATCAGAATAGTTAGAACGAGTTGCTCGTACAACAAAAGTGTGAAACCGTTGGGTATTGGGCTGGACTACTTGGAAGACAATCATTGCACGATTGCTCGTATTGAGAAAGTATTAGATGATAGAAATAGTTAGATAATTCAGGCATTGCCTGAGTTCTGTGTCAGACTCGAATTGGGAAAGGCATGATCATGCATGAAGGATGGTTCGAACGGATCTTGGATTCGTGATAGGAAACGTAATGTGAGTAGTGACTTGATTCGGAGTGGTATATGGGATACCACATTGTGAGCAAGGCATTGGAATACTTTGGTTGGACATCTATGGGAATTGCCTGAACGGACTCGTGAAACGAGAATACAAGTTGCTCGGTGCACGTCGGCTGAGTTGGGAAGAATAGAAATAAAGAAAAGCGAATATTGAGTTGAGCATATCGTGAACGGACTGATGCAAATGAAAGCATCGTTGGGCTTGAGGGATGGACGAGATCGGAATAAAACATACGGGAATGAATGTTTGGAAATTTGAAGGATTGAGGCAGACAAAGTATTGGAAACAATTGAGATTATTTGGATGAAAAGTTGAATATCGGATTTTGCTTCACGATTTGGAAGTTCGGTAGAGCATTCATTGATGTAAAGCGAATTGAGAATAAGGAACGAACAGTTGGGAGACGCTTGAGCGAAGCGATGGGTTAAATGGAGGATAGTGAGCACGGACTACGATTTTGGGCAACGCATTTGAGCTGTTGGTTGAGCAATGAAATATGAACTTGGCTTGGAGGGACAATGCGATAGATTCACACAAACTTGAAAGATTTTGGATATTGCTCCTCGAGAAGTTGACTCAGGTTTAGCGGAAGTGAAATTTTGGGCAAGATGTTGCAACAATGGTAGACGGATTCTCTAGAAAGACGTGAACAGATTGTGGCGGACAGACTTTTGAAGATAGCTAAATGTGAGAGCAACGTCGAAGCAAATCACTGTGCTGCTCGAGTAAGTTGGACGTTCATTGTGGAACATGGCAATTAAGAAATTTGATGGATTCAGGGCAGAACGACGGATTGATGGAAGACAGTTTCAACGAGCGCGATTCTCGGATTCGGAAACTTCGCTCGGATGAATGGTTGGATTTTTATTCGGATTTTGCAGATGAGATATAACATGGTTTATAGTAACTGTCCATCGTGATGACTTACAATTGTCGAGCGTAGCTTCGGGACAGCTGACCTTAGCGACTTGTCCGCTGAATCAGATATGAATAATGTAGACCCATAGAACGACCCTTGAGGCGGTGTATTTGGGAATGCGTCGAGGGCAGATGTGAGCAATGTGATTTGGCTTATCGACTGAGTGTTGGATTTTGAGAGACCCTCGGGATAGTCTTCAGCTAAAGATGCAGCCGGAAGATCGAAGCGATGGTGGAAGTAGCCTAGTCAACTGATGAGATTCAGAGTCACAGATTTTTATCGATGGCATCGCCTCTGACTCATCGTGCCCTGGAAGGGAATAGCATTCATATGAATTAACGAATGTGAAACTAGCTCGTGAAGTTAAAGCAACGGCTCATTCGAATCAAATCCTTGCAAATACTGGAAGGGACAGACGTGCCTCAGATTTACAAGATGTCTCGGAACTTATTCTGGGAAGCATGCTCGTTCGGAAGGCAAAGGTGATATTCTATGCTTCGAGGCAGTGGAAGCAGCACGAAGGACTATTCCATGCGCAACCTAAGAATTGTGGCGAGTGTGTCCACATTGAAATCGTGGCGACACTATCCCTTTGGCGTGGCGGCGAGATCTTCGTTGATCACACGAACCTCAATATAGATGTTCACCCAGTGAGGTATTGAGATGGCAGAAAAGGTGATGGACTGAGCTGATCTAAGCAAAGTTTGATATTTGGGTAAGTCGCCTAGCTTGGGTAGTATCAGTTGAGATAATCGTTCGGTGCACGAGATTATATTTCGAGATGTTGCTAGTACGGATTCAGAAACATGTTGGAATGGGAATCGTAATTTGGTTCAATTGGGAGTAAAGCAATGGATGCCTCGAACATAAAGATACCCTTGTAACTTGTTCAAATTTTCTATCGCAAAGTTCGACTGAAATGCGTGTATTTTAGGGACGCCTTAAATATATGTACGATCCAAAACTAAGCGATACGAGGAATTCGTATTGAGATGCAAGGAGGATGTGGGAATTCATGAAAATTGTACGAGCGTTCAGTAGAACGAGATGTGGAGTAAGAATCATGAATATGTGAGTTGCTTAGAGCATATCCATGGAATTAGATTGTGACATATGATAGGAAAGGAGTACCAGCACAGTTCGTGGACGAACCTGATTCTAAGTGGTATATTATGTAACGTCCCGCAACCGCTCGGAGCGTTATGCTGAGTCGGACTGAATAAATCAAATGCTGGTTACATTTGAATTGTTGGATTTTGGGAAGAAGGATTAATCGAGTTGGTTTTAATGTGCAGATGGCTAGCGGGTTCGATGGAAATCAGGTGTTCGTTCAGAACAGTACTGAATAGCTGGATGGAAGCTATAATGCCGTCTTCCTTAATCCGACCGGTCGGATGATTTGGAGAGCACGGCCTGCTCGCACGGTCATACCAGTTGAGTAGATTGCGCTTGCATCGGACCACGGGTTCAAGGGATTGGCCGTATCGGTAGGACATGATGCCTAATGGGATCAATCATTGTGAGTGGGCTCTTTCCCTTCTCCTCTACTCCTTCATGCCTAATAATATAGAAAACACGTAAAAGGCTTGAACACTTGGGCTGAAACATTGAGAATCACTACACTGAGGCGTGCATAGAGTGTACGTCGTTGGCTTGGTAGGATTGTGGCTTGAAATAATTTACGTGTTTGATAGTTGGAGCGATAGTTGGATTATACATTTGAGGCAGTCGGTTGGATACTTGGGATTTTACTTGGACGGTTGGAATGATACATTTGAGGCAATAGGAATAATAGGAATATTGAGAATTCGGGCGAGCGAACGTACATCCGTGCGCGAGTATCACTTGGTCACTTTGTCTTGCAAAGCGAGCAGTTGTGGTTCGAAACCGAACAACTGCATCGGCAAGGGTGTTGTATCGCTTGATGGGGCATCGTGCCACGAATGGGGCATTGTGCCACTGAAACGGCATTGTGCCATGGGATTGCTTTGAGCATGGGTGTTGCACCATTGGAAACACTGTATTGAGAAGAGGCATTGTGCCTATGAAAATACTTGAGATTTGGTGCCTTGGGCTATATGTTGAGGTCGAGATTTGGATCTCTTAGTTGGTTATGTTGGAAGAATGGTTATAGATATTTGGTTGGATATCGGTTGAATGAGTCTAGGATCGCTTGGTAGGGCGAGAATGTTTCGATCCTCTCGTCATACCTACTGTGTCTGCATAGTCACGGACAACCTGTGTGGCATAGGGTTTCATTTCCTGGAACGGGATGAGGCACCGGGGCACCGGGACCGTTCCACCATGAAGGAAACAATAGGCATCGTACGATTGGGCGCAGTGCTGGTAGTTCGATACCACCAGGTGGGAGTAGCTGCCCAACCCTGGATCGGGTAGGATTGCCCTATTGATCTTGGTCTGATCAATGTCCTTCGTGGCTTCTGGCCAGTGACTTCATATAGAATAAATGTTGGTTTGCTTTACTTTGGTTGGTTTGTGCATCGTGTAGGCGCGGCCGCCTTGCCTCGGCAAGAGTGTGCACTCGAGATTAGAATATAAACTTTGGTTGAGGATGGATATTGAGGTGATACTGATGGTTTGATATGTTATCGTACAAGCGATGGCATTGAGTAAGACGGGTTGCATGCTAGTTACCTTCGGGTTGAATATATAAACTGCTTGTCGTTTGGTTTGAGATTGAATGCTTGCATGCGTAAACTGCTTTACTGCTTTCCTTAACATGTCATTCATATGCCATGAAACGAATCTAGGATTCAACTAGAAAGATCACCATATAACTGGTTGCATTCACTATTTTACTTAGTGTCGGCTTAGGCGAGTGGGTTACCTCGCTCACCAGTACGGCTGTGTACTGACCCACGTTTGTGGGCAATATTTTAGGTACGCAGGCGTAGTGGCGCTGCTTGGATATACGGGACAAGATGTATGAACTGTAAGTACCTTTGTGGGCTAGAGAAAAGAGCAAGAGTATTTCATGTTCTTCGTGGCATCGCCTTTGTGGCATTGCCTCGGGACATTTCATTTGGAACCTATCATGAGCTTCGCTGCGTTTTACTCTGATGTGTGCTTGGTACACAAATTGGCTTTCGCTGTAACTTGGTTGTTTCGATGATAACTTTGGTGTTTGACAATATCACCTTGTACGAGCGCAACTCTAGGCTCGTACGGTATCACGTCCTGATGAAAACGATCGTCCTGCGGGAGAGCTACAACGTGGTGATTCACGTTCAGTAGGGACTATCGAGCTTGCGGGAGATTGGGGCGTGACAATTGACCCTTTTGGTGAAACACTCAACACCGATAAATTTTTAAGCATTCAATATAAATAATGAAGTTAAATTAAAAGAAATAGACATATTCTCAATAAATAAAGTCTAACAATAAATATCCAGCAAATTTTTATAGATCATACAAACTAAGTCTAAAAAAATATCAATTAAGTATCACAAGTGTTACTGGATGTAAACAAATAAAGTCTGAAACACTATATCAAAACATAAATGACCCAAGATCATGGGCCAAAAGTCTAAAAATAAATAAACTGTCCTAACTAGGACTACTGCTGATCCGAAGGAGGAGGAGCACCACGGCGAGCCTAGGAGATGAGCTTATCCAAAGAACAACTACTGCTGATCAGGAGGAGGAGGAGGAGCACCGTCGCGAATCTGGGATATCAGCAAGACCCGTTGCTCCGGTATAATCATTATGGCACCTGATGGAGGAGTCTGTGTAGTCGATGTAGATGTCGATTTTGGTGGACCAGGAGAACTTATATGCTCTAACGCTGTCATTCGAGCATTGCAAGTAACCATGACAGATAACATTATCATAGTATTCTGCTCCACTGACTGGCTCATCTGAACTTGTGTCGTCTGCAGCCTCGTTAGTGTATCGCCCATGGCTACATGCGACCCCTGTAGCCCCGTTATGTTGTGCTCTGTCAATGTTGCCAGATCCCTCAGCTATGCCAGGCTACGCTCAAGCGAATCAAAATGTGCTAGGATCGTCGCATCGTCCGTCTACGGTGTGGGCTGCGACGTAATCCTCTACAGCAACTCGTCATACAAAGACATAATCGGATGGTCAACCCTCTTCTGCTGGGCATGTACTGACTTTTAGAAGGGCTGTAGGGTATGAACATTGGCAGAGGGGGTCCTATTGGACTGGGACGCAATATAGGCTCCATAGGATCCCGTACCGTAGTACGTACCCCTCTGTAGACCACCAACGGCGGTCATCCCCAGCTCGGCAACCGACGGAGCTGGGTATGTGGGGGGCTACGAGGAACTACCGATCTCTGTCTGTGTTGGATGGGTCAACCTCTCACGTAGCCTAAGATATTCATCCTAAAAAATATGTCTCTCTCGATAAACGTACTACTTTCTATCCACTTGTAATGCATAGTTGTTAATATATATCTAAGGTACTTATTACTAACTACATTAATATTTATTTGCATATTTTTTAAGTTATATTAAAATTAACAAAATATAAAGTAATACTTACGTAGCTCTGCGTGATCCTCTCATCGATGTGCTGTCCGCCCTTCCTATGGGTGGCGAAGAAGACTGCCACCATGTTAGCGTGCTCACCCCTTTGGACCTGTTAAAAAAATATATTGTAGGTTACTAAAATTAAATATTTTATCCTACTTTGATTAAAATACTATGTATATAATAAAATACATACCATACGACAAAAATATTCTGTCATTGGAATCGACCCACCACACCACTTTTCTGCCTTCTTCCTGTCCGCCTTCGCCTTCTCCGACTTTTTTTTTTGTACCTAGGATCATTAAATCTAGCCGTCATCGTAGTCCACTGATCAAGCATGATCTAACCTTGGATTGGTTGTCCCAAATGATCACGGGTCTAGTCACAGATCGTATCACGGATAAGTTTGGTGGCAACGGCAGGAAAGTATTGCTCGATTATCTCAGTCCGATGTGGCGGATAAAAATATATTTTTTACAAGAAGTAATATAGAAAGTTATATAAAAAAAGACCAAATTAGATGATTGATATTAAAATCAAATTTACTTTTACCTTGAAGTGCGCAAATCAAAATACCTTTCTCTCATCCGGGGCATCCGAGTAGTTGATCCAAGGGCCACCATAGTTGTACCTCAAAAAATGCTCCAATGATATCTGTACCGACGAGTGACGGTATCTATACAAAGATAATTATATTAAAGAAAAAGTAAATATATATTTATATATGTGTAAGAAAACTAAAATAAATTAACTTACTTTGTAGGTCCATCACCCAAAATCTCTGTCATCGTCTTGTCCGGAGAAGCACATGGAGGATCGCTCTGAAACAAAGAAGACGAAGGCGCAGTCGGCTGAGCCTCATCCATCTGCTCCTCGGTCCCTATGGTATCGTCAGTTGGAGGAACGGTGGACGTAGGAGTAGTCTTAGGCCTGGAACTGCTTGTCCCAGGAGTACTTCCAGGAGGAGATAGTGGTTGAAAGAGTGGAGTACTGAGAGTTGAGGGTCCGGACCCAGTACCATATCCCGAAGGAGAACTGCTAGTCGGAGTAGCATGTCGTCGAGATACTCTACCTCTAGACTGACCGAACAATCCATATCATCCTGTCATACCTGACTTATGATAAACAAAATAAAATTACAAGGAAACAGTTTAAGTACAGTACATACCACTAAATGAAAAAATATAGTACATAGCCACAAGTACATGTCACTAAATAGATTTTATATTCCACAGCTAAAATACAATAATATCATAAAATAATACTAAACAAATGCTAATTAAGATAAGAAAAATATAATATATAGAGAAAAAATTCAATCTCTCAAGTTGTAAACAAGTTTAGATAATAACCATAAGTCTAATCTAGAAAGATAATACATCCAGAAAGATAATACATCTAAGAAGTCCAATTCAGAAAGATAGCCACAAGTACATGTCACAAGTCTAAATGGATTTCATATTGATGTTTTTAATCCTCTTCTAAAAATTTATCTTCTTCATTTTTTTTGTCATCCTTTTCCTCCTCATCTTTACTTTTATCTACTTTGCCTTTCTCTTCAGATAATTCTACCTCTTCTACACGATTAGACGTGTAATGATAAACTTTTATTAAGTATGGTGCCCCGTTCCCCCTTTTCGGGAACGTGGCTAAGAAATACTTTCAGGATTGTTCGATCAGGATAGATTGAATCGAGGACTTTTTTTTGTTATGGATTTTCTTCTTCGGAATTGATTTTCATATTCAGTGGATCATGCCCCATGGATGGACTTAGCGGCAGAGTCAAGAGGGACCTCTCCGCTGCAAGTTTTTTTGCCTAGTTTTCGCTGTCGCCTTGTTGCTTTCGTGCTGTCACCCTCATATTTTTAATCAAGGGTAATTTGGTAATTGATATGGGTATTTTGATTTTAGGAGTATTGTATTTAAATATTGTGCATGTGATTAATTATTTGTTATATTAATTGTTATATTAATTATTTATTGTTAGAAGTAGTATTTATTTTTGGACTTGTGTAGTGGGCCTAACTAATTAAGTTAGATGCATGAACCCAACAATTTATTTTGGTTTAGATTGAGCCCAATAATTAGGCCCATGAATTAGGAGAATGGATTGATTGGTGAAACCATTAGACTAGAACATTCTCTCCTTAATTAATTTCTTCATGAGAGGTCCCAACGGGTGTTTTGGACATTTCATATTGCTTGAGGAGAGAAGTATATTGCCGACCATTAGAGGGAGGAGAGAGAGTGTCTCTCATTTCATTTTTTCCATTTGCATTTAGATCTCCATTTTCTCCCTTTCTAATTTCTTCATTCCCTCATCATTTCCTCACCAATTTTTTCACAAATTCCTTCCCTATTCTTCAGTTGAGGCTACTACATCAAGGATCTACAAGAAAAAAGCAAGGATCTATAAGGAGGAGGCTAAGATCTACAAGGAGGAGGCTACATTCAATATTTGGAGATTTTTATTAGGAATCCATCTCCCAATAGGTATATTTCAGTTTTTTCTCTTGTAGTAGATTCTAAATCTAAGATTTAAATATGAGAAATTACCCCATATGCATAGGCTACCCATAGGATTTGGTTTTAGGTTCATAGGAGACCTATGGTGGAAGTTATGTGTATTTTTGTGTTAATTTTAGGAGAATTCTGAGATTGGCACATGTAGTGTTTGACAAATGGTCAAATAGATTAATATGGCATGTGAACGATTGTTTGTGACTAGTATTGTTTCCATAATTGGATACATGTAGGCCGTATCTTGTCAATTTGGTAATACGAGTTAATTTTGGGGTTTTTTCTTCGACACAGGGATTTGTGCATATCAATTCTTGACACAGACACGTAGTTATTATTATTATTGTTGGTATAGTGCATAATTAGTATTCTAAACTTGCTTGTTTCCTTCAAGATATGTTTGGTTGTGTGAGTGAGTGAGCAGGGTATTTTCAACTAGTATATGCAACTGCACACAAGGAGAGTGAGCAGTCAGTGTACTGGCTCGTGCACAACAAGGAAGATGCTACAATGCACCAGCTAGGTGCTCATGCAGCCAACTACAGAGAAGGTCAGCAAGCTGCTCAAGCTACATTATACAAAGATGCACATCATGCATAGCAAGAAGAAGAGGAGCATCAATCCAGTGCAGCCTTCAGTTCAACTGTGCAGTGTATACAGAGAGAAACTGCAGTATCAGTGCAAGGGGGAGACAACTGTGCAAGGCTGCACAATATCGGGTTTCAGCAGGTAGCAGTTCACCAAACTGTATTTATTCATCACAACACTGTGCAGTGCAATCAACAGCAAATGCACAACCAACTGAAGGTGTAGCCGAGCTCGAACCACAGCAGGGAGTTTCAGTCCAATGTAGCATTGTGTCCACTTCAGCACAGTCAATGTATCAGTTTAGTTTCAGTTCAGTATCAGTGTCTGCACAGTATCAGGTGGGCTAGTTTAGTCATTTAGGTAGTGTTTTAGTTAGTGGTTAGTATAGATAAATAGTTAGTTATTTATACTTGAGTATGTTGATAGATAGTTAGATATGTATACTAGTATATATATATATATATATATATATATATATATATATATATATATATATATATATATATATATATATATGTTATGTTGTTAGTTAGTGGATTGAGAAATAGTTAGCTAAGTAACTATATGTAACTATGTATGTATTGTATTATAGTTACTATCTATGTATTGTATTGATATATATTATAGTACTTAGTATATGATAGCATATAGTTAGGATATTGATGGGGTTTTAGCTATATATTAGCTATGTCAATAGGTTTTGAAGTACCTTGGGATACCAAGGTAAAGTCAAGGTAAGGGGGTTGATACCAAGGTATTGGTTTGAGTATCGAGATAGGTAGTATGATACGCATTGGTGCAAGGCCAAGGTATCCTGATTTTAGTAATTAGTTAAGATACTATAATTATTGACTTGTATATATATACAAAGTACTATTTTTATGTATTGAAACTTGCGTATCTTGAGATAGATTATTTTTGTGTGTTTCATAGTATCGTAAATTAGCTAGTATAGCTTAGTTTTATAGCGTATTGACCTAGTATCCTAGAGTTAGACACATATGACCTAGAATTAGTCGATTTGACTTAGAAATGGCTTTATGACTTAGAATTACATCAATTTAACTTATTTTTATTCATGAACCTTGTATTAATGCAAAATACCATATATAGGTCTGTGTGACACCAACTTGGGTATCGAGAGACATACCTTGCTCAGGACTTCAGGCGAGTACATTCTCTGACAGTTTTTATTATGTTGATTATTACTATAATTCTAGTTATAGAGTATGCTTGATTCTGACACTATGGATACACGGGATAGCTAGACTTTAGATTATTATGGTATTTGGGTTGTGTGCTAGACTTATGTCAGAACTTTCTTATCTTTTATATCTTATCGTGCCAATTACTTTCCTATAATTATTGTGATTGAGTATCTTATGAATTGATGATCAAATGCATTATTCATTGTCCTCCTTATGGAGTTGAGATTATTGACATGTTCTTTTGTGAGTTATGTTTAGTAGTCTTGAGACCTAGACAGCGTTCTACTGTCGATACTGCAGCATAGGCTGGACGTACCCACGGCTCATGCCTAAATTCTGGGTGCGGGTCGTGACACGTGCTTTTGAGTTGGTTTTCGGATTTGCATTTTTTTGAATAATTTCGATGGATTTTATTGCTTTCATTCGTTGAACTATATTTTAATTCCTAGCTTGAAAAGAGTAGAAGAGGTATTGATCATCTATTTGTGGCAATGCAGGTGATACCGCTGTAGACGTCACACGGGCGGAGTCTTGAGGCACCTATTTCCTTTCCTCTTTCTACCAACTTGTGAGTGGATATAATTCGATTTAGTTGACCCTTCTTCCAAATCTTCACATCTAAAATCTTGCCCTTTTGATTATTACGATCATACGATACCATAATAACTAAAAGATGGCAAGATAAAAAGGAATAGACTTAGACTATTTTATACTTGTTAATCAAACTTGTGAACAGTTTACCATATTGCATGCTAGTTCATTTTGAGCATTCATTCATCATATTTCAATTCTAGTTAGAATATATATATATATATATATATATATATATATATATATATATATATATATATATATATATATACTTCTTTTATTATTGTGCCATATATAAAATGCACCTTGCTATGCAATAAACTGAACATGGAGACTATACAAAATTGATCATACCATGTTACTTGTCTCGTACTGGTTTTGCCTTAAACTGCATCGTTTGATAACTTAATATTAGAGGCCGTTTGGTTACGGACAACTTGTGCACAAGGTTTCTAGTTCCTGAAGATGGTCGTCGGGGCACTGGGATCGATCTGATCCGGACAAAACGTTCTGTATAGTCGTCTGTTATGGATAGAATGTCATGTAGCGGAGCTCACCACCTGCGTTGCATATCATTCCCGTCTCAAGGCTATAACTCATCCATTATGATATTATGAAAGTGATCTCCTCGTATATTTAAACTATGCAAGCTAACTATGTCTTCGTGTCAGGGAAGGTCATGGTAAGTATTATGCAGGTGGTTCAGACGGGCAGGTAAAAGTCAACAAACGGCGGCATATTTATTTCAGTAAACTTTCTATCTAATGCTTGCTTGTATAATATACTAAGGCAAGAAAGAAAGACCACAAAATAACTTGCATACTTAATATTATCAACGTGTTGATTGGTATAGTTGGGTTAGCTCGCCTTCACCAGTGCATTTTGATGTACTGATCCTCGTTGCAACAGGTTTTCTCCACCAAGAAGATCCTTAAAGAAGCTAGAGCAACTTTTCAATCCAGTCCACCTACCGGTACGTCTAGTTCGTGCCCTTGAAGCGTGTTTTAAAGTTCCAGGAGCTCGTGTACATACTTATGCAGCTCCATGGAAAAGCGATAGCTTCGCCCGAAGGTGTCTATAGCTTTAAAGTTTTAGTAAAAGGATGTAATATACAGGACAATTATCTCATTTTTTGTCCACTTTTGTAAGCCATGAGGTAATTATCTGACTCGTTCAAGAGTTTGTAAAAGATGTTCATTATCAATAAAGTAAACTTTTTCTTGCTTCAATTTTGTGTTTCAATTATCTGCGTACTCTGAACATGTGCTCGTTATATAAAATACCTTGGCCTTGTGTATTGTGAAACCTAGGCAAGCACGACATCACACCCGGAGGACGACTATCGATTCTACACAATCGAGATATGACATTAAATCCACATCTATAATATTTGTTACAAGATGTAGCTCATCCTCCTGATAAGCTATTTCGTCAATGTCAAATGTATTTCTAGCTTTGGTCTTGCATATTGTCCATCAGTCCGACCTCGTTGTTCCCCGTTTAGGATAAATTGTGAATTACATGAGCTGAGCCTAACTTGATAGGCTGGATATCCACGCCGGTAGTTTATATCCACATGACCATGATTGTCTATTTTTCAACCTTGATCTTGGATCGGATCGAACCAATCATACCTGAATAACACGATCTTAGAAGGCTCTATTCCATAATTATATGTCAACTCCACATTCTTCCGTAAGATGCCACAAAAATCATTGCATGTATCGATATCTTTATAGTTCGAAGATCTGATACACAAAAAACTAATTTTTGTGGAATCAAGATTTAGAAAGTTGTCTCTGATCGGAGAAGTTGTTGACTTGAACCTAATCCCATTTATATAATAGCTTGGCCATATTTTGACGACATAAATTTTCCCCTTAGCTAGAGTTCTAATATATTCATTCTCAAGTGTTGTGTCTGGACGATCGACTTAAATACCACAAGATAAGAAATTAAGTTCAACGTTCCGTTAATTATTTTGTAAAGTGCATATACAAAAAGAAATTAGCGAGCTCCTTACATATGCACTCAACCAAGAAGGGAAATAATGTTTTATTTCTTGTTCTAAGTCTTCATCTGTCATGTATAGTGTACTCAACCTTACTTCATCATTAAATGTGCTAATAAACCACGAAGCGTCGGCCGTTAAGTGTAATAATATTAGCGTATACTATTATATTGAAATGACGTGAACGTGGACGTATTAATTGCTTACCCCTCATGGTTTTATACTTCATCCTCGTCGCAGTTGAGTAATATATACAATTGAGCAGCGCTTAGCTCGTCGTCATTCAGAAATATCTTATTCATTTTTTTGAAGGCTTTCTGAATGCATTGGATACTTTTAGTATTACATTATTAGATTTTTGGTACACGTCGTCATATCTCGGGGCTCTCATTCGATTAGTAGCAATATGAGGCTTGAAATAAATGGAACAAAAGTTTGTAATCTCCTCAAGAATATATGATTTACAAATAGAACCCTCGACCCGTGCCTTATTTTTTATCTTTCTATTAGGTGGTTCAACTGCTGCTCGAACGGATACATCCACCGATAACCTATAGATCCATCGATACGGGCCTCATAGGAAAGATAAATTGACAAATATTCCATGGAGTCGAATAATCCAGGAGAAAATACCCTCTCGAGCTTGCACAATGTTATCGTACGGTCATTCTCTTTCTTTTTTAGGCGATCGACGAGCAACTTAGTAGGACAAAAATCTCTGAAGAATATACTAAGCTTTGTCAATGGATCCCAAACTAACAGTGATAATTATCATGCCCTAATTTTCGTAAGGGGCCGATCGTCCTCGAGTGGCGCCTTGCGGAACCGATCGTCCTCGCATGAGCATAATTCTGTACAATCCTAAGTTGCGATTGCATAAGACCAAAGCTTTGAAGGGCAAGTAAGTTATTCAAGACGGAAGCAGTGACACAATGTTGTAAAAAAGTAAAGAACATAATGTCATAAGAAAAAGAATCTCTTTATTGATATTCAAGATGTGTTACAAGCGGCGCTTGGCCAAAATTATAATTCGCTCAAGATATCTCTCTCGAATATAATGATATCATTCCATATATTACATCCCTTTATACAAAAGTAACCCAAAATATCTCGATACGGCTCAAGGCATCGACTCCAGATTTCTGGGATAAGGATATGTTATCGCTTTTTTGGATGATCCAGAACCTGCGAACAAGTAAACTGGTGGGGGATCAGCACTTTGGGAAAAGTACTGGTGAGTATAAAATCAACGAACAGAAGCAACACTCTCTAAAATCAATACTAAGTAATCATGTGGCAAAATATTAAATTACTAGTGATCTTGCTACTTTTTACCTAGGTTCATTTCATGCAGCACAAGATTTGAGTCAGATTACTTTTTTTTTTTAAAAATCTTTGAAAATAGTTTGTATATTCAATACATTCAATCATGCTATAGGGAGAATTTTTTATCGTGCACATGTATCATGAGCCATATGTACTAACTCCTTGAAACATAAGCTATCTCTAGTGGAATATTCATCTCAGTGCAAGACAGAGTGCATGTAGTGGACTTATTCAATTCAGTGCAATGGACAACAGCATATTCAAGTAAAACCTATACATCTCATTAGCAATTTATGATAAGGAACTTAAGGAATATGAATGATCACTTATTCAGTGATCCTTACCCATGGCCGAACGGTTATTCCTGCAACAGACACACAAGTTAGCAATAATTTGTATATATAAATAAGGTTCTATTTTCTGTTTGTCCTTGCATCAAACAGTTAGGTATGCAATAAGGCTAACCTAACATGCGCCCTAACTATATGATGGCCCCCGAGTGTGGATCCCCAGGATTAGCAATTGGGATGTACATGCCCTTCTCACTAATGACGGATCAGTTAATAGCTGCTGAGACACATGGTTGCTATGCACTAAAATACACTCAAAATAGCAGCCGAGACTCATGATTCAGTACTACACTAATAGCCATACCTCCCTAATCGCGAGGATTCTAAGCCCATTCGATTAGCCTCTCTCAGACTAAACGGTTCCCAATACCCCAGGATACCACTCAAGAGACCCAATACCTTTTGCACAATTGTAAGACCAATGCATGAATATAATTCTATCAGATAAAGACTATATGATGCACAAGTCCCTGAACAAGCAAACATTCAATCAAGCGATAGAGCCAAAGCCCTCAATCCTCTTCCATTCAATCGATAGGTTCAATCAATTCGATAAGTTCAATATTCTTTCTTTTCAATCGATATGTTCAATAGTACAAAATACAAGTTATTCAAACAGTTATATCTTTTACAGTGTGATCATTGAAACATGTTCAAGAAATCTAGTTCTTTTAACAAGTAACAAGCAAGAACACTTCTATAAATCTAGCATACAATTTATATATTTTTTCAGTACGATAATGAACAGACAAGCAATCTTTATTTCAGCAAGCATGGCATTAGTTATTCTATCTCTTTTATAACTAAGCATACAAATACTACTCTTACTTAGCATACTATGGATTCACAAGTTCAAGCAATCTTTTTAGTTAGCATGGAAATATTTTTTTCATTAGACAAGCAATACGAGTTCTCTTATTAAGCATTCAGAGTTATGTTCTATCATTCTTCTTATGAAAACTATCTCCTTAGAACAAGCAGTATAAAACTTTATTATTAAGGTGTACAAGAATCAGAGAATGAAGTTCTGCCCACTCGCCCAAATTAATCATCTTGTGTTTTGATCGAAAAACTCTCCGAGAAGGCTTCCGCTCGAGCCAGCAAAGCGATATCTCTTGTACATAGTACCAACGCGGAGAGGGACACTACTGTAAATTTTTTTGAATTACAATCAGAATTAACCTCTCCATGAATACATGACAATCGTGGCTCTTCATACCCGTTAGTTTGTTCTTCTTCGGGTCGACGTATTTTCTCAGATTCGATACGTAACCATCTAGAAATTTTAGTCCCTGAATCCATCCACAAAGTCTCCATTTATCCTCCTTGTCCAGTGAGAAAATTGCCTTAGGCTGCTGATACTTTTTATTCTCTTCCTCTATCAATTATAACGCATGGCGTCTACATATTTCTTCCAAGTCGAACCTGACCTTGGGATTATATTTCGTCTTTTCCTTTACGTCCATCACAGTGTTAATTATATTGGCAAACACATTTGTCTCGATATGCATGATATCAAGGTTATGTCTAATCAGATTGGTGTTCCAATATGGCAGGTCCCAGAATATGTTTCTCTTCGTCCCGTTATGAGTGCGACCAAATCCATCACACTTGTACCCCTTAGTAGGCTCTTCGATAGAACTTGGTAAATCTTTAACCTCTTCCCATATAGTGTCTCCGGGCACCTTTGAGGAGGAATTGCCTTCTCCATAACGTTGGTACTAAAAGCATTCTTGTTCCTCAGGAACGGATGATCAGATCGACAAAAAATGTCAATAACAATCGAAGAAGCACAATTTTTCTCCGTGTTTCAAACGAAAAGCCTTAGTATGATCTATATAATATGGGCATGAGAGACGACCATGAGTGCTTAATCCAGATAATATGCCATAAGAAAAAAAGTCATTGATAGTCCACATAAGTGCTGCCCTCATCTAAAAATTATATTTTTTGGAAACATCGTACGTGTTGACACCTTCTTCCCATAGCTGATTCAACTCATCTATCAACTACTGCAAGTATACATCGATGTTCCTCTTTAGATTGTTCGTATCCGGGATAATGACGCTTAAGAACATAACCAGAGTCTTCATGCACATCCAAGATGATAGTTTGTATGGGTGACGATCACATGCCAATACGAATACTAGGAACCCGAAAGTCCGAATGGGGTAAAACCGTCGGAGGAGAGCCCTAATCTTATATTACGTGGATCAGAAGCAAAATTAGGATACTCTCGATCAAAGTGCTTCCATGCTTCTCCATCGGATGAGTGATCCAACACTCCTTAAATCTTTTCTCGCCTGTGCCAACTCATGTTTTTGGCAGTCTCCTTTACTATAAACAACCTCTGCAACTACGAAGTTAAAGGCAAGTAGTGCATTAAATCGGTCGGCTTCCTAGCACCGGCAGAACTTCCTGTACTAGTTGCCTTGTAGCGATCAACACAACAAAATTTGCACACGTCTTCATCCTTATCGTCTTTATAGTACAACATGCACCAGTTGCGACATGCATCAATTTTCTCGTATCCCATCCAGAGCGATCTCACCATCCTCTTAGACCGGTAGAAGTCTTTAGGTAAGTTAGCACCCGCCGGTAAGATCTCTATAATCAACTCCATCGGTCGGTTGTAGCATTCTTGCGATATGTTAAAATTGAACTTGATGCTCAACACTCTTGTAACCACCTCCAACGGTGAATGATCCTCACAACCAAAATATATGGGGTCCTTGCATTCTCCAGTAACACCATGAACTTTGCAGCATCCACATTCGGTACCTCCTCAACTGCATTATGATTATCCGGATCGAAACTATGCCTGGCAGCATCGAAACTATGTTTACACACCCGTTGTCATAATCAGGATATTTGTGGATATCCATATACAGCTTCATATAAGGCTCTGGATTCGATGCTAAAGACACAAGTTATCTATGTGAGGTCTACTGATAGTAGTTTAACATAAAATCTCTCAAGTATAAATGATATGTCGCATCCACTTCTGGGTGATATTTTGAGTTGCGATATTTTACATACGAGCACTTAATTTTGGTGTCGTCCATGTACTGAGGGAATACCTTGACGAACTGCAGGAACTGCTCCACCCCTTGTATGAATTCATCCCGCACACTGCATATGTTATCAGGATGACGGTTATACATCCACGAACGATGTCGCAGGAAGTAATTCATATCCATTTCTAGATACTTCTGCAAAGATGAATATACATCTTTCAAGTATATTGTCTAAATAGAAATAAAAGGGCATTGCACTGATACTCCTAGTCCTAGCATTGATATTTAGGAATACCTAATTATGTTATACACCTACTCGTCTACATACACAAAAAAATGCCCCAAACTATTGCAGGGTCTGTTGAGTTAAAAATTACATCCAAACAGCCCCTAAAATTTATAGCCTTATACCAACACTTAAAGATACTCACTTGTATCGTGGATATCCACACTTGACATTTACACTTCACATATAGAAACTCTAGGTATTATCCACTTGATATTTACACTGGTAGATATTATTTATATTGACATTACAGTGTCAACTATGTATACTGGATACTCATATTACAGTGTATCAGTGGGTGTCAACTCTGTATCCTGGATATCCACACTTGACATTTGTTTAGGCCATGACTTTTTAAATAAAAAGTCAAGTCATGGATAACCAGTGCCAATTTTTTTTTGTCCAGGATACAGAGTTGACACTCACTGATACACTCATGGATATCCACACTTGACATTTATACCTGTAAATATATATTGTCAACCCTATATAGATTATGAAACAAAAAAATAAAGGGCTAATTAGAGTTTAGGCCGGGGATTTTATACCAGCTTAGAGTTTAGGCCATGACTTTTAATTAGAAAGTTTCGACCATAGATTTTCAATTAGAGAGTTTATGCCCGATAGATATTATTTATATTGATATTGTACATGTCAATATGATCCCAAACATAATATCTTGACAAAAATACGTACTCAAATTCTATGCTACTTAACTATCACACACACATAGTTGACACTCACTGATACACACACACCCTCACTGTACTGTGCACAAGTATGCACTACACAAAACCTCACTTGATATCACCCGAGCTCATCCCAAAGTGCATTATAGTGTACTGCTGTCACTACCACATTTTCTAGAAAAGGGTATTTTAGTAATTTTATATTTAATTAAATATTGTGCATGGTAAATAATTATTTATTATATTATTTAAATTGTTGTTAGATGTTAGTTATTTATTTTGGACTTATGTTAGTGGACATAACTAGTTTAGTTAGACTCATGGACCAACATGAATTAATTGTTAAAAATTAGC